>CM076582.1:652334074-652914415 GCA_034641835.2 Pinus albicaulis
ATTTGGGCAAGAAATGCTTATGAAGGAAACAAAGAGAGGAAATAGCAACTTACCCGGGAGAAAACGCGCCAGCCGACCTGTCAGAGCACTTTCTAAATTTTGCCGCAAGTGACAAATGCGACCTAGCGACCTGCCCTTTTAAAAAAGGGTCGCACGTGCGAGCACTTAATGAGGTCGCAAATGGGTAGAGTGCGACCTTGCGACTCCGGGCGACCCCAGAACATAGGTCGCATAGGTCGCAGGGGTCGCAATTGTTTTAAAGTATGGATTCGCGACTTAGCGACTTGCCCTTCAAAACTTCACTTAGCTTTTTTCCTTTTAGTTTCAAAGGGGCTCCAAAAATTTTGAAGTGTGTGTTATTATTTTTGTATTTTTGGAGGGTGTTGTAGGGGCTACAACAAATGGCGATTCACTAGATGAATTCAGAGTCTCTGCCGATGAATGGTCGATGAGGGAGGAGGGAGGGGCCTAATACTAGCTTTTTCTTTTACCTCAGAGTTTACACCTTCCTTCCTTTGCCACCTCGCATAGTTTCCTGGCCTTTTGGCTTATTGGGTGCGGATCAACCGAATTTTAATTCTTCGCGCTCCAGGACCGGGAGGGTCGGGGAAACCTTGGACAACTGTAGGGTATGGTACAATTATTTCTTCCTCATGGTGTTGCTCCGCTGCTAGCGAACCTCTCGGCTCCAGCGGAGTCACTACCTAAGGAGTCATGAACGTTGCTCTGCTGCCAGCGAGCCTGGTCAGTACCCCGGCGGAGTCGTATACATCACCTCTCTGTGCAGGAAGCCTTTCTCAATCCTTTACCCTTTATTTGTGTGCGATTCCACTTATTTGAGAATGTGCTTGTGGCACTTATTTAGATGGGCATATTTTGCCCGGGCGGATGAGGGATCCCGACTTATTTTGCTTGCAGAGAGGTTGCTCCTGGTCTTATATGAGGACTTGGGTTTTTCCTGGATGACCTGAAATTCTCTTGAGTTAGCTCTGTTCCCTCACGATCCAGTTGCTGCTATGTAAGACCTCTTCTGCCTGCACCTTTCAATGCTGCTAGGTGGTTCCTTATGCTTGACGACTCCAGTAAGGCCGTGCACTATCCCTTGGTGCCCATCACAAGCGAGTTTTGACTGCTCCGTGTTTTGCGGGAAGGGCCTTCCATCAGCATAGAACCTATCAAGGACTGAGCCAGTTGCGGGTAGCTTAGACAGGGTCTTCCTTGAAGATTTAGAGAAAGAGATTTATTTATTTATTATTATTTTTTTTTAGACAAAAACATGATTTTTATAATACATGGGCAGAAACAGCCTTTTGAGGGCTGTTTAAGTAAAATAGTGTTTGAGGTCATGCCCGTTTACCGGGAGGACCTCGAATTTTCCTTCCAAAGTTTGCAGACGGAATGTATGGGGACCCACCTTTTCTTTAACCTGAAAGGGACCTATCCATAGTGCTTGGAATTTGGCATGTTTCCCTTTTTCTTCGTGAGCTTTATCCCACTTTAGGACAAGATCTCCTACTTCAAATTTTTTATCTCCTGCAGACTTTTTATCGAACCATTTCTTGATTCGACTCTGGTGGATGGCGAATTTTTCCCGGGTTTTCTGCCTTTCCTCTTCTAATTTCAGCAGGGTGTCAATGCGGGTTTGCAAGGCGGGGCAAGGGGTACCATGACACTCTTGAGATAACTGTAGAGCAGGAAGAGATAAATTGGGCGGGAGGACAGCTTCTTTCCCATACACGAGAAAATATGGTGAGGTGCCTATTGAGGACTTAGGGGTGACGCGATCAGCCCAGAGTGCATTTTGGAGGGCATTGTGCCAGTTGCGTTGGTGAGACAGAAGGGTCTTTTTAATGATGCGAATCAGATTTTTATTTGTTGATTCTGCTAGACCATTTCCTTGGGGATAGTACTTTGTAGAGTGTTTAAGAACAATGACATTTTCCAAAGCAAAATCATATAATTTAAAAGATGAAAAATAAGTTGCATTATCAAAAACCAAGGAAGTTGGAACGCCAAACCTGGTAATGATGGAATGAGTGACAAATTGCATTACCTCCTGATCGTTGATTTGGCGTAACGGTACTGCCTCAACCCACCTGGTGAAATAATCAGTAGCCGTTAGGATGTACCGGTGTTTCTTAGAAGAGTGGGGTAAGATCTCACCAATGACGTCCAGACCCCATTGTTGGAATGGTTCTTCTACTGCTACTGAAAACAAAGGGGCGGCGGGACGCGCTTCTCGGTTTGCGAATTTATGACATTAAATGCATTTCCGAACATATGCGTGGGCATCTCTGAAAAGGGTTGGCCAATAATAACCTGCTCGCATTATTTTATGGGTAGTGGTATCCCCGGCAAAATGACCTCCTGCTGGACCGTCGTGCAGCTCGGTTAAGATTTTCTGAGCTTCATCCTGTTCTAGGCAGCGTAACATGACCCCATCGGAATGTTTCTTAAAAAGCTTTCCTTGGATTATCTGGTAAGACACAGCTTTGAGTCTGATTGTGCGTTTCTGCCGGGAATTTAGAGCTGGGTCCAACACACCGTGTGCCAAATATCCTGAAATATCTGAGTACCAAGAAGGGTTACTTATCTGAGGCACGACGTCAGTTTGGTACATATCAATTTCTTGCTCCCAATTATCCTCTTCAATCTGGTGGGAACTTGCGGCCTCTGCAGCCATTTGGCATAGACCTTGCCCTTTAACTGTGTGTGCTGGTTTAAACTCTAAGTCATACTCTTGCATACACGCAACCCAGTTTCCTCGTCTCTCGCCCAACTCCTGCTGCATGAACAGTGAGCGAACAGCTGGGTGGGGAATGTAAACCGTGACATGGTTTTTTAAGATGTACGGTCTGAAATGTTTGACCGCTTTATATACCGCATAGGCCTGTTTTTCGATTTCAGGATAATTTAATTCAGCTCCCTGCAAACCAGTACTCATGAATGAAATGGGGCGCTCGTCATTATTTCTGTCCTTTTGTGTGAGTACAGCTGCTAGGGATGAATCCGAAGCGAAAGTATACAAGCTAAAATCTCTGCCGAAATCTGGGCTCTGGAGGGAAGGTGCTTCGGCTATAGCTTTCTTGATCTGGTCGAAAGCTTCCTTTTCGGGCTGATTCCATTTGAAGGTAGCATTTTTCTTAATCATTCCCTGTAGTGGCTTAACTATCTGGGAAAAATCTGATATAAACTTACGTACAAAATTGATCTTACCCAAAAAGGACTGCATTGCTTTCTTACTACTGGGGGGAGGAATCTGAGCAATGGCTTTCGCACGTTCCGAATCAACGACAATGCCTTGCTTAGTTATGATATGACCCAGCAGATTTCCTTCTATTACGGCAAAAATGATTTTCTTTGGGTTGAGCGAGATACCGTATTTTTTGCACCTTTCGAAGATTTGTCTGAGGTGATGCAAATGATCCCCCCGATGTTTAGAAAACATAGTAACGTCATCCAAGTAGACCACCACACTCTGGCCTATCAGACCCCTGAATGCTATATCCATAGCTCTTTGGAAAGTTGCTCCTGCGTTGATTAATCCAAAGGGCATACGCCTGAATGCGAAGGTTCCCCACTTAGTCCGGAAGGTAGTCTTTAACCTATCTGGTTCAGCCACCAGTACTTGATTGTAGCCAGAGAATCCGTCCAATAAAGAGAACATTTCTGACCCGGACACTGCTTGTAATATTTGCTCCATAGGGGGCACCGGGTAATTATCTTTACTCGAGGCCCGGTTTAAGTTTCGGAAATCCACACATAAGCGGATTTCACCTAACTTCTTCCGTACCGGAACCAAATTGGACACCCATGTGGAATGGCGAACTTTAAAGATAATGCGTGCATCTAAAAGTTTTTTGAGTTCCTTTAGAATCAATGGTTCCATCGTAGGGTGTACTTTCCTGAGCTTTTGTTGGAAAGGTTTTATATTTTCTTTGATGGGTATCACATGTTGTATGATTCGAGTATCGTATGTGCGCAAGTCCTCATATGTCCAAGCGAACACGTCACGATATTTGCGAAATAGCTGAATGAAATCCTGAGCCTCTTGGGGGGTGCAGTCCTTCCCAAGGTTGACGAATTTAGGATTATCCTCTGATCCCAAGTTCACTTGTCGATGGGCTAAGATAGAGCTCTGCACTTTGGCATTTGGGGGCCCACGGAAACGATTTTGCAGATCGAAAAGCTTCTCAAGTGATACCACCCCTTTAGGCATGGTGTTTCCTTTGATTTTCTCGTACTCCTTTTGCAAAGCTTGGTCGTGCTCATCTTCATCTATAGCAGCGTCTTTGAATATCTCCGAGTTGCACATAAAATCCAGCACCTGTTGATCATCATCGAAAACGTGCAAATTAGTGATATTGTCTGGCACAGAGGGTTTATATATAACTTCAATAGAAAAACCATCCCTCGAGGGGGTAAATCTGGCAGCAGCATTAGCCAGAGTATCTGCCGTTGCATTATGCATTCTAAGAACGGATTTAATTCCATAAGCGTCAAAAGCAGAAATCAGTCGCCATACCTCTTGCTGATACGCCTTTAAATGTGGAGACAAACAGTGAATAGTATTGCGTACCTGCCGAGTGATAATCTCGGAGTCTCCAATGACCTGTAAGCATTTTACCTTCAAATCCAGCGCCTTTTTAAGCCCAAGGATCAAAGCCTCATACTCAGCAGTGTTGTTGGTGCATTGGAACTCCAGCCGACATGAGATTAAGAATTTTTTCTTGCGAGGATCGAGCAAGACGCAGCCAGCACTAGAACCATCGAGATTTTTGGAACCGTCGTAATACAAGGTCCATATGTCACTTTCCGGGCCCTTGGGGGTAGTGGATTGTGGAGGAATTTCGGCTTGGTGTAAGACAGTTTGGGCTTGCTCTTCTACGACGAGTGCCAATTCAGATTGGACCTCGGGGCCTACTGAAGATTGAGGAGGTCGGTAACATCCAAAAATGGCCTCCAGGAAACACATACCAAGTTCCTCCTAGGCAAAGCTGATGGGTTCATTCGTGGCATCCAAATCAGTTACAGTGTGTTTCATGTATGGTTCACTTTCAACCCTGATTTGGTTATTCCTCCCCTTGTAAGGAAGCCATAAGCGGGACCAATCTGTGGAAAGTATCCTTGCAACTTGCTAGACCAGTCTCTGCTAAGTAGTAGACCATAGGCTTCAGGGATGTCAACAACCACAATATCAATGCATTGATGGACTCTAGAGTCCGATGAAAGGCGGATGATGACATTTTTTAATTCCCCAACGGCTGGTACTTGCGATCTGTCAAGTTGAATGATTTTTGCGTCAGTTTTCTCTGGGCGGATGTTGAGTTTCTTACAGACAGATAGAGGCATGACGTTCGTGGATGCACCGGAATCAACAAGACAATTGTGAACGTTGAAGTTAAAATTTTCAAAAGATAAGAGGAAGGGAGGGGTGGATCCTCTCGAATTCGTGTTGACAACGTTCACTATAGACTGGATATCTGGGCTGGTTTGTGCAGATGTGTTGCTGACAGTTTTCGTATTTGGGTTGTGGGCGAAAGCTTTTATAATAAGCTCCTTTTGATTGGTGATGCGGGCCAGCTCGTAGAGTGAAATATTAGCTCTGGTCTTTTTCATGTCCTCCACGATGTTATAGCTAGTATCAGTTTGGGGACTAGGTTCGGTAGTGGTTTTCGGGGATTCTACCGGAAGCTTGCTCTTTCGGCTTGCTTTGCTATTACCATTTGTGGGCTTCTCCGGCGTAGTTTGTCCTTCGTTTCCAAGGGGAAGAATTTTCCTCAGAAAATCCCTTTTCTTGTCTTCATATGATTTTTCGGGGACAGGTCCTTTGCTTCTAAGACTATAATTTCGAAAGGGTTGAGCCTTGGGACTTCCTGCCATGTTGATATCAATGGGGACAAGACTCCTCCCCCCGCGGATTATATCAAAAGTTAGGACAGATGCCCCTGGTTCCTCCTCTAGGAGCGAACCTTCATCTTGATCAGAAACATCATCCTCTGTCTGATTTACAGGGGTTTGGTCATCCAAAAGTTGGTTAACCACCTCGGTCATGCTGCCAATCCATTGTGGGCACGTTTTTTCGGAGTGGGCAGCTTGGTGAAAAGAGAAAAAATTATCTTTCCCTATCTCTTCCATGTTGAGAGCGGCGCTGGAGTTTGACGGAGGTCTGCTGGTGTTGGGATTACTTTTTCTAAAAAAGGGTTTTGGGGGTTTAGTAGTAGTTGAGGTTTCAATGCCTTTTCTCTTTAGGTCAGAGACCTCATTCGTTAGTAGTTTAAGGGTCTTGGCCATACTCTCGAAATCCAAGATTTCTTTCTCTCTATTAGGGGTGGAAGAGTGACCCCTTTTAGCAATTGGTTTGTGATCATCCTTTCCTTCGTGGTCCATGACTCCTATCGACAACATGTCCTTCTCTACCGCGAGGGCAGCAGCGTAGTTTGCGGTAAGGGTAGCGCGGGCTTCACGTTTGACGAAAACGGCGATATCCCTAGGGAGAGCTTTAGTATAGTAGTCGATGGTGATAGAGTCGTCCAATGCTAAGTTTGGGGGAAATTTTATCGTAGAATTGCCGTTGGTTAAAGTCTTTAACCTTCTCTTTTCTATGACACTTGATGGTGCTTAACTCTGTGAGGAGCATAGAGGGTGTTTTATCTTCTGCAAAATTTTGCAGGAACACGCGGCGGAACTGGTCCCATGATGTAATAGAAGCATTGGGTAGGGAACGATACCAGGTGGCTGCGTGATTTTCAAGAGTGTGTGGGAACAGTCGACATGCGACATCATCGGACTGAAATCTCATGATTTGTAGAGATAGATAGAAACTACTAATATGATCTTCCGCTGAGGTGCCTTTCTCAGGATCAAACTTAGGAAGATGCTTCTCCGGGTGTCTAGGCATATCATGGAGAGGACCTAAAAGGGCCAACGGGGATTGAGCCATCCAGGCTAGTGGCTCCGCCCTTCTGGGGTGTTGATGATATCGAGTTTCTGCATCGGACTCACATCCCGTCCCCGACACTGATGCTCCCTCATGATGGCGATAGTGTTCATCTCGGTGTCTTTCACGGTTGTTCACGTTCTTAAGATACTCCCGGTTGCGGGGAGGGAGCCTATTTTGGTTTTGGTGGTTATGATGGTTAGCGTGGTGTCTCTACCTCTACCTCCACATCTCCTCTACCTCCACGTCCGTGACCCCTGTTGACCCCACCCTCATTTCTTCGAGGCCTATTTCCTTCCCCTGCATTTCCTTGGGCTGTGTTACCTTCTCTTTCATTTCTCCGACCCCACTCTCCTCCTTCTCGTGGGGAATACACTTGGTTGTTGTTCCACTGATGTAAGTCAGGCTAAGGTTCGGGGAAAGGTTCGGTATCAGGGAAGCCTTCACTATCTTGGACAACGGGGTCATTTTCTTGGACAGCCCGCCCGAGATCTTCAATCATGGTGTTCACAAGTTCAGGTATGGTGCTGACCAGCACGCCATTACGGGTGATGTTCTCAGCAGGGGTCCTAGTGTGGGCTAGAAAATCCATAATTGGGGCATATCGTAAATCCCTGACGAGATTACGGGCAACTGGGCATAAGGATCTCAACTGTTCATTAGTGATTTCAAAGTATCGAGCCTCCTCCCTTGGAATACCCTCCAAGGGGGGAAGAGTAGGTTCGTTATTTACGACCTCCCGGTGGGGAGTTTGTGATGGAATGTCTGTCGTATGCTGGGAGGATGCCATGGCCCTCCTTCTAGCGCCAAAATCTGTTGACGGGAAAAATATGTCCGGCCAACAGTAGGGGATCTCCCCGGTAGAAAGTCCCAATTAGACTTTGAACCATTTGGAATAGGGATCCCGTCTGGGGTGTGGGTCCGGCTACCGCTTAAATGACTTTCTCTTCGGTCTCGAAGAACCTGATTAAATCTGCAGACATACACTCATTCACATGATACAGAATACATGACTGATGTATCAAACTGATATATAACACTGTGCGTAGCAAGGTAATGAACAAAATGCATATGCCCAGGAAGTGTCGTTAGTAACACATCTATGGGGTAATGCATGCAAGATAATCTGACCACTAAAGAAACAGTTCTTTGTGGCAAGGATATCCCTTAAATTTCCGAAAGATGAAATTAAATGCTAATAAAATAGTTCATTAACATTTATTATAAGAACAAACGATAAACTTGAGCATCATCAAGCACAATCACAGATAGCTATGAAGTACGAATGATACTATTAAGAACACAGCTTCATTAATCATACGATATTCTGAAACTATACGCAGAATACACACAGTTTTGTCACAGCTAAACACATCATCCAACAAAGGGGTTTTAAGGGGTTTTAACAAGTATCCGTATTACATATGTGCAAGAATATGACCCTTCAATTACAATGAAATATTGCTCTTCAGTCCACAAAAGAGAAGCCCCAAACTATGTGCCCCGCAGGGGTATTTATAGATTCAAGAAACGCCCTTTAGGCTTTCCGACGCTTCGACTTCCCGACGGTTCAGCTTCCCTGCGACCTTGGACGAACATGCGACCTACGACCTGCGGAAGTAATTGCGACTTGTGACTCAGGTGCAGGTGCGACCTGCGACTCAGGCGTACGCGCGACCTGCGACCTGGGGACGGTCGCGACCTGCGACCGAAAGAACTTAGCTATGGAGGTCGTCGTGTGATTGAGAGGTCTGGAGCGTCAATTTTATTCCCCTTGAGGAAATTTCGCCAGGTCTGGTAATCCGCTGCTATAGGGGAGACTAGAGGGGTTTCCTCTTTTAATCGATGCATACATTCCAGGGCATTCGGTATCAGAGTCTCCTTCTTCTGGGAGATCTGGATTGAGAGGGAGGCAAGCTTGGTATAGATTTGTACTGGAGTGACAAGCAACCGATTTAGGTTCTCTTGTGATGCCTCAAATTCTGGTGCGGCAGCAGCTTGTCTCACGGGTTGTAGAAAAGACTGAATTTCCTGATCTACTTGCTCCCAGTCTTTAGTTTCGTCCAGTGCCCCTAACGACGGAATGTGATGAAGAGCGTTCATGGAGTCTATACCACTGATCAGGTGATTATATGCAGACATCACTTTGTCCAAATCTTTGGCCAGCTTGTCTTTGGACTGCATCTTCATCCAGATTTGTACTTTGGCGTCTTGTGTGTGACTCCAATCCTTCCTAGGCACATTTTCAGGAGCTTGATGGTACTGTGATGTCCAGTTTATCATTCTGTCCAAAGCTACCGAGGCCTCCTTGAGTTGCTGATACTTCTCTTTGGTTTCCGCTCGTGCCTCTGCCAATGGGGCCACTGTTTGTTTTAGGGTGAGCATTTCTCTATATACTTGCCTCATGGTCATTTCCAATACATCACATTCTTTCATGACTGCCAGTGGGACTTCATTGACTTGGGAAGGCTTACTTTGGAGCTGTCGAACTTGACCCTCCAGGTCTGATTTCTCCTGTTCCGCTGCTTTTAGCCTGTTTTGTAGGGAAATAATCTCCCTGCTCATTCTAGTGACATTTTCCTCCGTAGCCGCGGCAAAAGCAGTACCTGCTGATGCTATTATTACAGGGTTAGTCCTTGTATCCAGGACTATGTCCTTTTCAGTGGCGATCGTAGATATGGCGGGATGGCTTTGCGCCAAGGACTTTCTTTTCTCTTGCCGTATTTTGAAGGAGAATTGGTCAAATGTCAATCTAGTCAGGTCGAAGACTTCTTCTTCTTGTTCTCCGGGAAAATCGTCACCAGAGAGGATACTTCTCGTGCCACTCGGAGGAATCTCCAGGGGAGATATGTCGATGTCCTCTATTATTTCATCCTCCTCATCCCCCCTTTGTCCTTTTCCTTCCTTCTGTTGTCGGCGCTCGGCTTCCACCTTGTCATGTTCCTCCCTTTTCTTGCGTTCTGTCTCTGCCTCTGCTTCTTTTTCAGCTTTTCTTTTTCGCTCTGCTGCGGCAGCTTGGTCTGCCTTCTTTTGATGTTTGGCTTTGTCGAGTTCCTCCTTAAGTGCTTGTTCTGCTGCCGCTTGTGCTTCCTTTTCCTGTCTTTCCTTTTCCTCGGCCTGTTTCCTTTTTCGCTCTGTCTTTGCATCTTTTCTACGTTTCTGTTCATCCTCCCTTATTTTCTTTTCATCTTCCTTCTTGGCTTGGGCCTCTGCTCCTCTTAGCTGATCCGAGGTGTCAGGCCCCATACTGGTCTGGATTTTCTTATCCCTGGAGGAAGAAGAGCCTCCTAGTTTCTGGCTCATGTCTTCTAAATTTTGGTGATTTTCTTCTTCTCGGTCAGAGTCAATCCCCGGAGCTAGTTGCCTGTCTGCGTTGTACCAGTTTCTTTTCTCATCCTCCGCCGGGCGTTCGACATGCTGATAGCTCCATTTAAACTTGGCCCTCTTACAGTGCTCCGGAACTATCTTGACCGGGTCATATGTTCGGTATTCCAGACTTCTAAAGTGATAACCTTTTATCTCTTCCGCTTGAGCCCCTACTTCTCTGGAGTCCTTGACTGTATAAGCACCGATGGTGAGGGGCAGAGCGGGCCAAGGTTTCTTCTTTCCTTTGGAAAGGACATTTGAGAAACCCGAGGTCATCTGGAAACATACCTCCTGCATAAGCACCTTATCGGTAATAAACCTAGGCAGAGCATGTGGTGCTTTGAATGTGCCGAATACTCGGATGATTGTATATTCAGCGAACGGAAACCAGTGTGCCACCTGACCTAGTGTCTCCATCGCTCGCCAAGACATGCAGGGGGTGTCTTGACCAAATAGCTTCCCGTAAAGGGAGGGAATGAATATCTGAGAGATTTGCTCAATATCTGACTTGTACCTGGATTCCCAGAATACCTTGGTCTGCAAATGGATTGCTTGGGTCTGTGCGGAGTCATAGTTATGTGGCCATCCCTCAAAATGCAGCCGGGCACAGACAGCATCTAGTAGATACGAAGCCATATAGAACTCCGACGACGTTCCTTCATCTGGGGCTAAAGCCGAAGCCAAATTTGTTTGCATTGAGCCCATTAATATACCGGCCCAGTTGAAACGAGTGCCGTGCACCGTTACATACTCCATTATAGTTGCCCATGCGCCGTTGAAGGTGGTGGCGTCCGGACGTCCATACAACCTGCAAAGCATGGCGGCCACTAATTTATACACTTTCCTCAGACCAGCCACCGGATACTCCTAGTCTTTCTTGACCTTAAATTTGTCCGGTTCCGCCCACCATTTCCTGATTGTATCAACCATAGGTACTTCATGGGCAGAAGCCCATCTCGGGGTAAATTTTTCCTCTGGTTGGGGCAGTGAGTAGTAGACATGGGCGTCTGAGCCCTCCAACGTTGCGAAAGCTTTAACTTTGCTATCTCGGATTAGAAACTTCTTAGGATCCGTTTTCTGTATGATCCAGTATAATATTTCTGGGCATGGGAAGATGGCTGGATGTGCCCCTGCTAGATGTAACTTGGATTTTTTGACCTTTAGGTATACTTCCCGGTCCGGGAGATCTTCTGGGAACTCAGCTTCTGTTATAGCGAACTTGTGGTATACTTCATACCATCTCAGGCTGTCCCCCTTTGCGAAGGTGCAAAGGGTGTCCCTGTATATTGGCAGGGGAGATGTTTGCGCGTCTGTGTCTGATTCTTCTTCCACTACCTGCTTGCCTTTCTTTCGGGACACTGGGGGTGCCATGTTGCTAGATTCAGAGAGGACCGGTATCGTATCTGTTCCAAATTCACCCGGGATAAAACGCGCCAGCCGACCTGTCAGAGCACTTTCTAAATTTTCGCTGCAAGTGACAAATGCGACCTAGCGACCTGCCCTTTTAAAAAAAGGGTCGCACGTGTGAGAACTTAATGAGGTCGCAAATTGGTGGAGTGCGACCTTGCGACCTGGCGACCCTAAGGTCGCTGGGTCGCAAGGTCGCTGAGTCACAAATTTATTCAATTACTTCTTCTTGAGACCTAGCGACCTTAAGGTCGCGGGGTCGCACAGGTCGTAGGAGTCGCAAATGCTTTAATTCCGAACCATGCGACCTAGCGACTTGGCGACCTGGCGACCTTAAGGTCGCGGGGTCGCACAGGTCGCATGGGTCGCAACTCCTGTAATTCCGAACCATGTGACCTTGCGACCTGGCGACCTTAGGGTCGCGGGGTCGCATAGGTCGCAGGGGTCGCAATTGTTTTAAAGTATGGTTTCGCGACTTAGCGACTTGCCCTTCAAAACTTTCACTTAGCCTTTTTTCCTTTTAGTTTCAAAGGGGCTCCAAAAATTTTGAAGTGTGTGTTATTATTTTTGTATTTTTGGAGGGTGTTGTAGAGGCTACAACAAATGGCGATTCACTGGATGAATTCAGAGTCTCTGCCGATGAAAGGTCGATGAGGGAGGAGGGAGGGGTCTAATACTAGCTTGTTCTTTTACCTCAGACTTTACACCCTCTTTCCTTTGCCACCTCGCATAGTTGCCTGGCCTTTTGGCTTATTGGGTGCAGATCAACCGAATTTTAATTCTTCGCGCTCCAGGACCGGGAGGGTCGGGGAAACCTTAGACAACTGCAGGGTCCGGTACAATTATTTCGTCCTCATGGTGTTGCTCTGCTGCCAGCGAACCTCTCGGCTCCGGCGGAGTCACTGCCTAAGGAGTCATGAACGTTGCTCCGCTACCAGCGAGCCTGGTCAGTACCCCGGCGGAGTCGTTACATCACCTCTCTGCGTAGGAAGACTTTCTCAATCCTTTACCCTTTATTTGTGTACGATTGCACTTATTTGAGAATGTGCCTGTGGCACTTATTTAGATGGGCATATTTTGCCTGGGCGGATGAGGGATCCCGACTTATTTTGCTTGCAGAGAGGTTGCTCCTGGTCTTATATGAGGACTTGGGTTTTTCCCGAATGACCTGAAATTCTCTTGAGTTAGCCCTGTTCCCTCACGATCCGGTTGCTGCTATGTAAGACCTTTTCTGCTTGCACCTTTCAGAGCCGCTAGGTGGTTCCTTATGCTTGAAGACTCCAGTAAGGCCGTGCACTATCCCTTGGTGCCCATTACAAGCGAGTTTTGACTGCCCCGTGTTTTGCGGGAAGGGCCTTTCATCAGCATAGAACCTATCAAGGAGTGAGCCAGTTTGCGGGTAGCTTTAGACAAGGTCTTCCTTATAGATTTAGAGAAAGAGATTTTTTTTATTTTTTTTGACAAGAAGAACAAAAACATGACTTTTATAATACATGGGCAGAAAAAGCCCTTTGAGGGCTATTAAGGTAAAATAGTGTTTGAGTTCGTGCCCATTTACCGGGAGGACCTCGACTTTTCCTTCCAGAGTTTGCAATCGAAATGTATGGGGACCTACCTTTTCTTTGACCTGAAAGGGACCTATCCATAGTGCTTGAAATTTGGCATGTTTCCCCTTTTCTTCGTGAGCTTTATCCCACTTTAGGACAAGATCTCCTACTTCAAATTTTTTATCTCCTGCAGAATTTTTATCGAACCATTTCTTGATTCGACTCTGGTGGATGGCGAATTTTTCCTGGGTTTTCTGCCTTTCCTCTTCTAATTTCAGCAGGGTGTCAATGCAGGTTTGCAAGGCGGGGCAAGGGGTACCATGACACTCCTGAGATAACTGCAGAGCGGGAAGAGATAAATTGGGCGGGAGGACAGCTTCTTTCCCATACACGAGAAAATATGGTGAGGTGCCTATTGAGGACTTAGGGGTGACGCGATCAGCCCAGAGTGCATTTTGGAGAGCATTATGCCAGTTGCGTTGGTGAGACAGAAGGGTCTTTTTAATGATGCGAATCAGATTTTTATTTGTTGATTCCGCTAGACCATTTCCTTGGGGATAGTACTTTGCAGAGTGTTTAAGAACAATGCCATTTTCCAAAGAAAAATCATATAATTTAAAAGATGAAAAATACGTTGCATTATCAAAAACCAAGGAAGTCGGAACGCCAAACCTGGTAATGATGGAATGAGTGACAAATTGCATTACCTCCTAATCGTTGATTTGGCATAACGGTACTGCCTCAACCCATCTGGTGAAATAATCAGTAGCCGTTAGGATGTACCGGTGTTTCTTAGAAGAGTGGGGTAAGATCTCACCAATGACGTCCAGACCCCATTGTTGGAATGGTTCTTCTACTGCTACTGACAACAAAGGGGCGGCGGGACGCGCTTCTCGGTTTGCGAATTTCTGGCATTGAATGCATTTCCGAACCTATGCGTGGGCATCTCTGAAAAGGGTTGGCCAATAATAACCTGCTCGCATTATTTTATGGGCAGTGGTATCCCCGGAAAAATGACCTCCTGCTGGTCCGTCGTGCAGCTCGGTTAAGATTTTCTGAGCTTCATCATGTTCCAGGCAGCGTAACATGACCCCTTCGGAATGTTTCTTAAAGAGTTTTCCTTGGATTATCTGGTAAGACACAGCTTTGAGTCTGATTGCACGTTTCTGCCGGGCATTTAGAGCTGGGTCCAACACACCGTGTGCCAAATATCCTGAAATATCCGAGTACCAAGAAGGGTTCCTTATCTGAGGCATGAAGTCAGTTTGGTACATATCAATTTCTTGCTCCCAATTATCTTCTTCAATCTGGTGGGAACTTGCGACCTCTGCAGCCATTTGGCATAGACCTTGCCCTTTAACTGTGCATACTGGCTTAAACTCTAAGTCATACTCTTGCATACACGCAACCCAGTTCCCTCATCTCTCACCCAACTCCTGCTGCATGAACAGTGAGCGAACCGCTGGGTGGGGGACGTAAACCGTGACATGGTTTTTTAAGATGTATGGTCTGAAATGTTTGACCGCTTTATATACCGCATAGGCATGTTTTTTGATTTCAGGATAATTTAATTCAGCTCCCTGCAAACCAGTGCTCATGAACGAAATGGGGCGCTCGTCATTATTTGTGTCCTTTTGTGTGAGTATAGCTGCTAGGGATGAATACGAAGCGAAAGTATACAAGCTAAAATCTCTGCCGAAATCCGAGCTCTGGAGGGAAGGTGCTTCGGCTATAGCTTTCTTGATCTGGTCGAAAGCTTCCTTTTCAGGCTGATTCCATTTGAAGATAGCATTTTTCTTAATCATTCCCTGTAGTGGCTTAACTATCTGGGCGAAATCTGATATAAAATTACGTACAAAATTGATCTTACCTAAAAAAGACTGCATTGTTTTCTTACTACTGGGGGGAGGAATCTGAGCAATGGCTTTCGCACGTTCTGGATCAACGACAATGCCTTGCTTAGTTATGACATGACCCAGCAGATTTCCTTCTACTACGGCAAAAATGCTCTTCTTTGGGTTGAGCGAGATACCGTATTTTCTGTACCTTTCGAAGATCTGTCTGAGGTGACGCAAATGATCCCCCTGATGTTTAGAAAACACAGTGACGTCATCCAAGTAGACCACCACACTCTGGCCAATTAGACCCCTGAATGCTATATCCATAGCTCTTTGGAAAGTTTCTCCTGCGTTGATTAATCCAAAGGGCATATGCCTGAATGCAAAGGTTCCCCACTTGGTCCGGAAGGTAGTCTTTAACCTATCTGGTTCAGCCACCAGTACTTGATTGTAGCCAGAGAATCCGTCCAATAAAGAGAACATTTCTGACCCGGACACTGCTTGTAATATTTTCTCCATAGGGGGCACCAGGTAATTATCTTTACTCGAGGCCCAGTTTAAGTTTTGGAAATCCACACATAAGCGGATTTCACCTGACTTCTTCCGTACCGGAACCAAATTGGACACCCATGTGGAATGGTGTACTTTAAAGATAATGCGTGCATCTAAAAGTTTTTTGAGTTCCTTCAGAATCAATGGTTCCATCGTAGGATGTACTTTCCTGAGCTTTTGTTGGAAAGGTTTTATATTTTCTTTGATGGGTATCACATGTTGTATGATTCGAGTATCGTATGTGCGTAAGTCCTCATAAGTCCAAGCGAACATGTCACGATATTTGCGAAATAGCTGAGTGAAATCCTGAGCCTCTTGGGGGGTGCAATCCTTCCCAAGGTTGACGAATTTAGGATTGTCCTCTGATCCCAAGTTCACTTGTCGATGGGCTAAGATAGAGCTCTGTACTTTGGCATTTGGGGGCCCACGGAAACGATTTTGCAGATCGAAGAGCTTCTCAAGTGATACCACCCCTTTAGGCATGGTGTTTCCTTTGACTTGCTCGTACTCCTTTTGCATAGCTTGGTCGTGCTCATCTTCATCTATAGCAGCGTATCTGAATATCTCTGAGTTACACATAAAATCCAGTACCTGTTGATCATCATCGAAAATGCGCAAATTAGTGATATTGTCTGGCACGGAGGGTTTATATATAACTTCAATAGAAAAACCATCCCTCAAAGGGGTAAATCTGGCAGCAGCATTAGCCAGAGTATCTGCTGCTACATTATGCATTCTAAGGATAGATTTAATTCCAAAAGCGTCAAAAGCAGAAATTAATCGCCATACCTCTTGCTGATATGCCTTCAAATGTGGAGACAAACAGTGAATAGTATTGCGTACCTGCCGAGTGATAATCTCGGAGTCTCCAATGACCTGTAAGCATTTTACCTTCAAATCCAGCGCCTTTTTAAGCCCAAGGATCAAAGCCTCATACTCAGCAGTGTTGTTGGTGCATTGGAACTCTAGCCGACAAGAGATTAAGAATTTTTTCTTGCGAGGATCAAGCAAGACGCAGCCAGCACCGGAACCATCGAGATTTTTGGAACCGTCGTAATACAAGGTCCATATGTCACTTTCCGGGCCTTTAGGGGTAGTGGATTGCGGAGGAATTTTGGCTTGGTGCGAGACAGTTTGGGCTTGCTCTTCTACGACGAGTGCCAATTCAGATTGGACCTCGGGGCCTACTGAAGATTGAGGAGGTTGGTAACATCCAAAAATGGCCTCCAGGAAACACATACCAAGTTCCTCCTGGGCAAAGCTGATGGGTTCATTCGTGGCATCCAAATCAGTTACAGTGTGTTTCATGTATGGTTCACTTTCAACCCTAATTTGGTTATTCCTCCCCTTGTAAGGAAGCCATAAGTGGGACCAATCTGTGGCAAAGTATCCTTGCAACTTGCTAGACCAGTCTCTGCTAAGTAGTAGACCATAGGCTTCAGGGATGTCAACAACCACAATATCGATGCATTGATGGACTCTAGATTCAGATGAAAGGCGGATGATGACATTGTTTAATTCTCCAACGGCTGGTACTTGCGATCTGTCAAGTTGAATGATTTTTGCGTCGGTTTTCTCTGGGCGGATGTTGAGTTTCTTACAGACAGATAGAGGCATGAAGTTCATGGATGCGCCAGACTCAACAAGACAATTGTGATCGTTGAAGTTAAAAATCTTAAAAGACAAAAGGAAGGGAGGGGTGGATCCTCTCGAATTCATGTTGACAGCGTTTACTATAGACTGGATATCTGGACTGATTTGTGCAGATGTGTTGCTGACAGTTTTCGTATTTGGGTTGTGGGCGAAAGCTTTTAGAATAAGCTCCTTTTGATTCGTGATGCGGGCCAACTCGTAGAGTGAGATATTAGCTCTGGTCTTTTTCATGTCCTCCACGATGTTGTAGCTAGTATCAGTTTGGGGACTAGGCTCGGTGATGGTTTTCGGGGATTCTACTGGGAGCTTGTTCTTTTGACTTGCTTTGCTATTACTATTTGTGAGCTTCTCCGGCGTGGCTTGTCCTTCGTTTCCCGGGGGAAGAATTTTCCTCAGAAAAGCCCTTTTCTTGTCTTCATATGATTGTTCGGGGATAGATCCTTTGCTTCTAAGACTATAATTTCGAGTGGGTTGAGCCTTGGGACTGCCTGCCATGTTGATATCAATGGGAACAAGACTCCCCCCCCCCCGCGGATTATATCAAAAGTTAGGACAGATGCCCCTGGTTCCTCATCTAGGAGAGAAACTTCATCTTGATAAGAAACATCATCCTCTGTCTGATTTACAGGGGTTTGGTCATCCAAAAGTTGGTTAACCACCGCGGTCATGCTGCCAATCCATTGCGGGCACGTTTTTTCAGAGTGGGCAGCTTGGTGAAAAGAGCAAAAATTATCTTTCCCTATCTCTTCCACGTTGAGAGCGGCGCTGGAGTTTGACGGAGGTCTGCTGGTGTTGGGATTACTTTTTCTAAAAAAGGGTTTTGGGGGTTTAGTAGTAGTTGAGGTTTCAATGCCCTTTCTCTTTAAGTCAGAGACCTCATTCGTTAGCAGTTTGAGGGTCTTGGCCATACTCTCGAAATCCAAAATTTCTTTCTCTCTATTAGGGGTGGAAGAGTGGCCCCTTTTAGCCATTGGTTTGTGATCATCCTTTCCTTCGTGGTCCATGACTCCTATCGACAACATGTCCTTCTCTACCGCGAGAGCAGCAGTGTAATTTGCTGTAAGGGTAGCACAAGCTTCACGTTTGACGAAAACGGTGATATCCCTAGGGAGAGCTTTAGTATAGTAGTCGATGGTGATAGAGTCGTCCAATGCTAAGTTTTGGGGAAATTTTTGTAATATTGTAGCGAAGCGTTGGTTAAATTCCTCAACCTTCTCTTTTCTATGACACTTGATGGTGCTTAACTCTGTGAGGAGCATAGAGGGTGTTTTATCTTCCGCAAATTTTTGCAGGAACACGCGACGAAACTGGTCCCATGATGTGATAGAAGCACTGGGTAGGGAACGATACCAGGTGGTTGCATGATTTTCAAGAGTGTGTGGGAACAGTCGGCATGCGACATCATCGGACTGAACTCTCATGATTTGTAGAGACAGATAGAAACTACTAATATGATCTTCCGCTGATGTGCCTTTCTCAGGGTCAAACTTTGGAAGATGCTTCTCCGGGTGTCTGGGCATATCATGGAGAGGACCTAGAAGAGCCAACGGGGATTGAGCCATCCAGGCTAGTGGCTGCACTCTCCTGGGGTGCTGATGATATCGAGCTTCCCCTTCAGAATCACTTCCCGTCCCCGACACCAATGCTCCTTCGTGATGGCGATAGTGTTCATCTCGGTGTCTTTCATGGTTATTCATGTTCCTAAGATACTCCCGGTTGCGAGGAGGGGGCCCATTTTGGTTTTGGTGGTGATGATGGTTAGCGTGATGTCTCTGGCCGCGAACCACATCTCCTCTACCTCCACGTCCGTGACCCCTGTTGACCCCACCCTCATTTCTTCGAGGCCTATTTCCTTCCCCTGCATTTCCTTGGGCTGTATTACCTTCTCTTTCATTTCTTCGACCCCCCTCTCCTCCTTCTCGTGGGGAATACACTTGGTTGTTGTTCCACTGATGTAAGTCAGGCTGAGGTTCGGGGAAAGGTTCGGTATCAGGGAAGCCTTCACTATCTTGGACAACGGGGTCATTTTCTTGGACAGCCCGCCCGAGGTCTTCAATCATGGTGTTCACAAGTTAAGGTATGGTGCTGACCAGCACGCCATTACGGGTGATGTTCTCAGCTGGGGTTCTAGTGTGGGCTAGAAAATCCATGATTGGGGCATATCGTAAATCCCTGACGAGATTACGGGCAACTGGGCGTAAGGATCTCAACTGTTCGTTAGTGATTTCAAAGTATCGAGCCTCCTCCCTTGGAATATCCTCCAAGGGGGTAAGAGTAGGTTCGTTATTTACGACCTCCTGGTGGGGAGATTGTGATGGAATGTCTGTCATATGCTGGGAGGATGCCATGGTCGGAGGTTCAAGCCCTCCTTCTAGTGCCAAAATCTGTTGACGGGAAAATATGTCCGGCCAACAGTAGGGGATCTCCCCGGTAGAAAGTCCCAATCAGACTTTGAACCGTTTGGAATAGGGATCCCGTCCGGGGTGTGGGTCCGGCTACCGCTTAAATGACTTTTTCTTCGGTCTTGAAGAACCTGCTTGAATCTGCAAACATAGACTTTATTCACATGATACAGAATACATGACTGATGTATCAAACTGATATATAACACTGTTCGTAGCAAGGTAATGAACAAACATGCATACGCCCAGGAAATGTCGTTAGCAACACATCTATGGGGTAACGCATGCAAGATAATCTGACCACCAAAGAAACAGTTCTTTGTGGCAAGAATATCCCTTAACTTTTCGAAAGATGCAATGAAATGCTAATAAAATAGTTCATTAACATTCATTGTGAGAACAAATGGCAAACTTTGAGCAGCATCAAACACAATCACAGATAGCTATGGAGCATGAATGATACTATTAAAAAAAACACAGCTTCATTAATCATACGATATTCTGAAACCATACGCAGAATACACACAGTATTGTCACAACTAAACACATCATCCAACAAAGGGGTTTTAACAAGTTTCTGTATTACATATGAGCAAGAGTATGACTCTTCAATTACAATGCAATATTGCTCTTCAGTCCATCAAAGAGGAGCCTCTAACTCTATGCCCCACAGGGGTATTTATAGATTCAAGAAACGCCCTTTAGGCTTTTCGACGCTTCGACTTCCCGACGGTTCAGCTTCCTTGCGACCTTGGCAAAACATGCGACCTGCGACTTGCGGAGTTATTGCGACCTGCGACTCAAGTGCCGGTGCGACCTGCGACCTGGGCGTATGCGCGACCTGCGACCTAGGAACGGTCGCGACCTGCGACTGGAAAAACTTAGCTATGGAGGTGGCCGAGTGATTGAGAGGTCTAGAGCATCAATTTTATTCCCCTTGTGGAAATCTTGCCAGGTCTGGTAATCTGCTGCTATAGGGGAGACTAGAGGGGTTTCCTCTTTTAATCGGTGCATACATTCCAGGGCATTTGGTATCAGAGTTTCCTTCTTCTGGGAGATCTGGACTGAGAGGGAGGCAAGCTTGGTATAGATTTGTACTGGAGTGACAAGCAACCGATTTAGGTTTTCTTGTGATGCCTCAAATTCTGGTGCGGCAGCAGCTTGTCTCACGGGTTGCAGAAACGACTGAATTTCTTGATCTACTTGCTCCCAGTCTTTAGTTTCGTCCAGTGCCCCCAACGACAGAATGTGATGAAGAGCGTTCATGGAGTCTATACCACTGATCAGGTGATTATATGCAGACACTACTTTGTCCAAATCTTTGGCCAGCTTGTCTTTGGACTGCATCTTCATCCGGATTTGTACTTTGGCGTCTTGTGTGTGACCCCAATCCTTCCTAGGCACATTTTCGGGAGCTTGATGATACTGCGCTGTCCAGTTTATCATTCTGTCCAAAGCTACCGAGGCCTCCTTGAGCTGCTCATGCTTCTCTTTGGTTTCCGCTCGTGCCTCTGCCAATGGGGCCACTGTTTGTTTTAGGGTGAGCATTTCTCTATATACTTGCCTCATGGTCATTTCCAATACATCACATTCTTTCATGACTGCCAGTGGGACCTCACTGACTTGGGAAGGCTTACTTTGGAGCTGTCGCACTTCACTCTCCAGTACTGATTTCTCCTGTTCCGCTGCTTTTAGCCTATTTTGTAGAGAAATAATCTCCCTGCTAATTCTAGTGACATTCTCCTCCGTGGCCGTGGCAAAAGCGGTACCTGCTGATGCTATCATTACAGGGTTAGTCCTTGTATCCAGGACTATGTCCTTTTCAGTGGTGACCGTAGATATGGCGGGATGGCTTTGCGGCAAGGATTTTCTTTTCTCTTGCCGTATTTTGAAAGAGAATTGGCCAAATGTCAATCTAGTCAGGTCGAAGACCTCTTCTTCTTGTTCCCCGGGGAAGTCGTCACCAGAGAGGATACTTCTCATGCCCCTCGGAGGAATCTCCAGGGGAGATATGTCGATGTCCTCTATTAGTTCATCCTCTTCGTCCTGTCTTTGTCCTTTTCTTTCCTCCTTTTGCTGGCGCTCGGCTTCTGCCTTGTCATGTTCCTCCTTCTTCCTGCGTTCTGCCTCTGCCTCTGCTTCTCTTTCGGCTTTTCTTTTACACTCTGCCGCGACAGCTTGGTCTGCCTTCTTTTGACATTCGGCTTTGTCAAGTTCTTCCTTAAGTGCTTGTTCTGCCGCCACCTGTGCTTCCTTTTCCTGTCTTTCCTTTTCCTCGGCCTGTTTCCTTTTCCGCTCCGTCTTTGCATCTTTTCTACGTTTCTCTTCATCCTCCCTCATTTTCTTTTCATCTTCCTTTTTGGCTTGGGCCTCTGCTCCTCTTAGCTGATCCGAGGTGTCAGGCCCCGTACTGGTCAGGATTTTCTTATCCCCAGAGGAAGAAGAGCCTCCTAGATTATGGCTCCTGTCTTCTAAATTTTGGTGATCCTCTTCTTCTCGGTCAGAGTCAATCCCCGGAGCTAGTTGCCTGTCTGCGTTGTACCAGTTTCTTTTCTCATCCTCCACCGGGCGTTCGACATGCTGATAGCTCCATTTAAACTTGGCCCTCTTACAGTGCTCTGGAACTATCTTGACCGGGTCATATGTTCGGTATTCCAGACTTCTAAAGTGATAACCTTTTATCTCTTCCCCTTGAGCCCCTACTTCTCTGGAGTCCTTGACTGTATAAGCACCGATGGTGAGGGGCAGAGCGGGCCAAGGTTTCTTCTTTCCTTTGGAAAGGACATTGGAGAAACCTGAGGTCATCTGGAAACATACCTCCTGCATAAGCACCTTATCGGTGATAAACCTAGGCAGAGCATGTGGGGCTTTGAATGTGCCAAATACTCGGATGAATGTATATTCAACAAACGGAAACTAGTGTGCCACCTGACCTAGTGTCTCCATCGCACGCCAAGACATGCAGGGGGTGTCTTGACCAAATAGCTTCCCGTAAAGGGCGGGAATGAATATCTGAGAGATTTTCTCAATATCTGACTTGTACCTGGACTCCCAGAATACCTTGGTCTGCAAATGGACTGCTTGGGTCTGTTCGGAGTCGTAGTTATGTGGCCATCCCTCAAAATACAGCCGAGCACAGACAACATCTAGTAGATACGAAGCCATATAGAACTCTGACGGCGTTCCTTCATCTGGGGCTAAAGCCGAAGCCAAATTTGTTTGCATTGAGCCCATTAATATACCGGCCCAGTTGAAACGAGTACCATGCACCGTTACATACTCCATTATAGTTTCCCATGCGCCGTTGAAGGTGGTGGCGTCCAGACGTCCATACAACCTGCAAAGCATGGCGGCCACTAATTTATACACTTTCCTCAAACCGGCCACCGGGTACTCCTGGTCTTTCTTGACCTTAGATTTGTCCGGTTCCGCCCACCATTTCCTGATTGTATCAACCACAGGTACTTCATGGGAAGAATCCCATCTCGGGGTAAAGTTTTCCTCTGGTTGGGGCAGTGAGTAGTAGACATGGGCGTCTGAGCCCTCCAACGTTGCGAAAGCTTTACCTTTGCTATCTCGGATCAGAAACTCCTTAGGATCCGTTTTCTGTATGATCCAGTATAATATTTCTGGGCACGGGTAGATGGCTGGATGTGCCCCTATTAGATGTAACTTGGATTTTTTTACCTTTAGGTATACTTCCCGGTCCGGAAGATCTTCTGGGAACTCAGCTTCTGTTATAGCGAACTCGTGGTATACTTCATACCATCTCAGGCTGTCCCCCTTTGCGAAGGTGCAAAGGGTGTCCCTGTATATTGGCGGGGGAGATGTTTGCGCGTCTGTGTCTGATTATTCTTCCACTACCTGCTTGCCTTTCTTTCGGGACACTGGGGGTGCCATGTTGCTAGAGTCAGAGAGGACCGGTATCGTATCTGTTCCAAATTCACCCGGGAGAAAACGCGCCAGCCGACCTGTCAGAACACTTTCTAAATTTTCGCTGCAAGTGAAAAATGCGACCTAGCGACCTGCCCTTTTAAAAAAATGGTCGCACGTGCGAGCACTTAATGAGGTCGCAAATTGGTGGAGTGCGACCTTGCGACCTGGCGACCCTAAGGTCGCTGGGTCGCAAGGTCGCTGAGTCACAAATTTATTCAATTACTTCTTCTTGCGACCTGGCGACCTTAAGGTCGTGGGGTCGCACAGGTCGCAGGAGTCGCAAATGCTTTAATTCCGAACCATGCGACCTAGCGAACTAGCGACCTGGCGACCTTAAGGTCGCGGGGTCGCACAAGTCGCATGGGTCGAAACTCCTGTAATTCCGAACCATGCGACCTTGCGACCTGGCGACCTTAGGGTCGCGGGGTCGCATAGGTCGCAGGGGTCGCAATTGTTTTAAAGTATGGTTTCGCGACTTAGCGACTTGCCCTTCAAAACTTTCACTTAGCCTTTTTTCCTTTTAGTTTCAAAGGGGCTCCAAAAATTTTGAAGTGTGTGTTATTATTTTTGTATTTTTGGAGGGTGTTGTAGAGGCTACAACATAGTGCTATAAATTCAATTAGAAGATCTAGACAAAAAAAAAATTCAGTTGTACATAGAGAAATACATATGGCAGTGGTTTCATCAGGTACTAAAGAGAATTGCCTGGTAAAATATATGGCACGAGCATTAGGATCCTCGCAAAAAAATTTGCACAAACATCAAAAATTTCGGTTGCAAATAGATGTAAATGATGAACTCGCTTGTTGGAGAGATATTTGTAGGCAACCATACAAAGATAGAATTGGAGAACATGTTAAAAAAATAATATATGAATATTGGAAGAACAGTTCGCGTGTTTCTCCAACTGCAAATCATGTGATGCGAAGAAGAATAGCACGAAATTAGTACGAACAACATGAAAATCATTTCTTGGAAACCACTCAGATATATTTGTTCAACAAGTTCAAAGAAGAGAATCATGAAATTTATGTGTCAATCAGTGCTTTTGTTTAACAAAAACCATGGTATGTAAAACCTATCACCGTACGTGACACTTGTTGTTGTTTTTATCATTTGGAATTTGAGTTATATTATGACACATTCCTTAATTTTGGTAGAATGTTTTGGAAGGATTCACCTCCTCCTCCCACTATCTATGATTTCATATCTCAAATTATATGTGAAAGACAAAGCGATGATCTATTTTATGAAAATAAATGTGTTGGTGGTAAAAAATGCGATGATTGTGGAAATTTGACTAAATTTCAAAACAAATATCGTATTGATACAAATGATAAATCATTGTCCAACATGAAAGTGAAATGGAAGAGATATGAATATATCCATACATCTATTCAAGGTGCAAATAGTGCTAAAAGAATTGAATTACGAGAAGAAGAAATTTTTGTGATAGAATTTTTGAGAAAGTTTGAGGAAGAAATTTATAAATACACCAAGCATTCCCATAGAGCTCGATGGCAAGACTTGCAATTCAAAAAATCTCATGAATTTTTTCCACCTGGGACCATTTTGTCAGTAATTTGTTTTGCAGAAAACTACACATTTGTTCCACAAAAAGAGATTCAGAGTGAATACTATCATTCTGACCAAGTCTCCATGCTCATACATATTCTATATAGACATTCTGAACAAAACATCGATCATATAGAAAGCACCAGTGAAAATCGACATGTTATTAAAGAATATCACTTTTATATCAGTGATGATCGTACACATGATACATATTTTGTAGAACATTGTTTTAGAAAGATTTATGATTCCTTGAAAAGAAGGGGAATAACATTCAATGAACATTGGATATGGTCAGATGGATGCATAGGTCAATTAAAATATACATGATCATTGTTTTGGTTGTGTTGTCTTCATAAGAAAACCTACATTAAACATTGTTGGAATTTCTTCGAGACTGGTCATGGAAAAGGAGAACATGAAGGTGCAGGGGCATGTATAAAATGAGCAATTCGAAGATATCAAATCAATCCCTCTGCAAGCCAACTTGTGGACTCTAAAGAAATTGTTCAATGGTGCATCACTTCTCTAAGCCATGAGACTAACCGATCAAGTGAAGTGCAAAGGTATAATCATTTTAATTTTTATTGGACATCTAATTTTAAACAGTGTACATTTATCACAATTTGATATCTCTGATTGATTATCTTTGATTGTATTTTGATATCATATTTACATTCTTCTTTGAATTTTCCATATAAAGGCTTTTTTGGCATATTTGGATCGAAGAAGTAGATAGATCAATTGGAAATGACATTGAAACAATAAAAGGGACTCGAAAATTGCATTCAATTAAAACAAAGTTGTCCACAAATGTGTTTGCATTAGATAAAAGAAAATATTCTTGTTTTTGTCATGTTTTCATAGACAACACAGAATCCAATGACGTTTGTGAAAACAAAATGTATGTAAAATATTGGAAACATACAGAGCTAAATAAAAAGGGAAAAATGTTCGTTGCAATGTTTGAAGAAATGCAATTAGAGGAGACTACAATATCATCCGATGGTGATCGAGTTTCTGATATTGTTAGAGAAGGTAACATTTGAATTGCTTTCAAATGATAAAGATCTAGAAATAAATCTAAATACATAAGTTTGTTAAGTTTTTTTTATTGTGCAGGAGATGTTTTTGTTGTAATTGCACCTGCTGACAATGATGAAAATGTGAAGTATTATTTGGTGCATTGCACTAAACGAAAAATGAAATTATTAGAAAACTATACAGATCACAGGTTTCCATATGAAAGAGGATCTATTATACTGAATGGATATTTTTTCAGACAAAAATAATCAAAGTGGGGATTTTGTTTACTTTGAAGACTATGAACCTAATGTCATAAGTTTTCAATATAGTCACTTGGTGTGTGTAGTACACATAAAGTTGATAGAGGTTCAATCAAAGAATAAAAATAAAATTAAGAAATGGAAAATGACAAAATCCGATCATGAACGGATCATTGAAGATGGCATTCCATTGGAATTTTTTTGATTGAACTGCCCAACAATTTCTTCTCTTTGGATTCTGTTTTAGAACTTCCAGAACTCAACTAAAAATTGAGCTGCATTGTTATGTAATCTGTGCAAGTGTTTGCACATGTACAAATTTTTTTGGTACATGCACACTAGGATCAACTGAAAGTAGCTTTTCTATACATGCATTGATGAAAAATGTTGCATGTATTGGATATATATATGTGTGTGTGTGTGTGTATGTGTGTGTGTTCTAGAATGCAATTAACTGAAATTATTTTTATGAAAAATGTTGCACATACCAGATATAGGACTGAATGTGACCAGTTTTTCTTGTGGGCTTTTCTGGTAAAAAATATGGAATGTAAATAAATCATCCACAGTATATTTTTTTACGAAGATTCCTTTCATACATGAGACTCGGAGCACTTCTTAGACTTTTGGTGGGATACCCACATCTCTATTCTTGGGTGCATTAAAGAAATTTTGATGTAAAAAATGGGCCTCAAAACAAAATTGTACAACAAAAATCAACTTTATAATAACCAATAGGATTCAATATGATGATGTCAAAAATGGGGGATGATTCACCATTTTTGGAGTAAAAAGGTAAAAAGATAAAAAATAATAATAATAAAATAATAAAACTACTTTTTAAACTCATATTTCAACTTATATGACTACCATTTTGCTCAAATTTTGAGCAGGAGCACTTGTTGGATGCATAATTTAATTTTTCATCCAAAGAGTACCCATGTTGCATACTTTCGATGGACCCTACTACATGAAAAATGTGAAATACATGAAAAACATGATCACAATCACATTTTTTCATGTATTTCAATTTTTTCATGTAATATGGTCCATCAAATTTTTGCAACATGGGTACTCCTTGGATGAAAAAACAAGTTCTACATATAACAAGTGCTCCCACCCTAAATTCAAGTAAAATCATAGGGAGATAAGTTGGAAATATGAGTTGAATTTTTTTTCTTTTTTTCCCTCCAAAACATGATGAGGTAATCTAATATTATTTTATTATTCCCGCTATTATTTTATAATATTCCTTAGGAAGCCCATTTTAGACCTCAAAATTTCTCTAATGTACATATAAGGAATTTTAAATACAACTCCACAAAGTTCAATTTGAGCTATATCCAACTCTATTTCATTAATAAAATCATCACTAACAACAAATTTGATTCTACACTCTTTGATTACCTTTATTTTTTCCTCCTTCTTGGTCCACTCCAATGGATATGGGATAGGTTGGGCATGAGTCCCTAGTCCCTATTTCTTGAAGATATATTTTTCTATAATATTCCCCTATAATCTTGAGTTAAACAAAGCATCAATTTTCATCTTGTTAATATGTATATTTACATGTAAGATTCTGGTCACTTCCATATCTTCCTATTGTTGAAGGCTACTTAGATTCACCCCCTTCTACATTGTTGTATATATAATTTTCTCGTTAATTTCTAATAAATTTTCCATTTAATTACTTGAATTAGTGCTCATGATATTTTTATTCTTACCATATTTCTTTCACTTGTTTGGGTTAAGCTCTAGATGAAACTCTAACACTTCTCCTCTTTATGACCATCAATGTTATAGCGGTTATAATGGTTGGTGGGATATTTTCATTAGTCTGGTGTGGCTATTAATTTTTTGTGTTTTCATCCTTTCCATTGCTTCTTCTCCTCCTTAGAAGCTTCCTAATTCTCCTTATTCTTTGACCCACTTGATTTCGAATTCTTCTACCTTATGTTCCTTAGGTATTGTTCCCATATGAAATACTCATACACCATTTTTAGGTTTGAACAAAATCACTTTATTTCATATATGGTTGTGTAGACTCCCAGATATTTGAGGAGTATGTATGTGATTTATGGAGAGATACCTAGCATTATTTCCATATTGCTAAATTATGTGGTGTGCTCCAATACACACTGCCCCTTTCTCCGCTTGAACTGATGCCACCTAATCCACTGGTCTTCTACATACCCAATAGGGTAGAGCTAAGACTTTATGAGAATTTTGAAATCCTCCCACATAGTCATTGGAGGATATCCCTCCAACCTTAGTATTTCCATGTTGATTTCCCACCAATTTAGGGCATGGCCCTCTAGTTTCAGATGATCAAACAATTTTTTTAATTCTTCCTCTATATGATGAACACTAAAATAAACATCTAAGTATTACAACCATTGCTTTAACTTGAAACCAACAATCCCACCTTGAAATGGCTTGACATTGTCCTTCACTTCCATCTTGAACATATATTGTGAATGGTTCATGGCACTCAAACATGGTTGTTAATTTTTAGGTTATTTCTTAGATTCTTGTATGTTTCTTCCCGTTCCCCTAATTTCCTCTTTGATTTGACCTCTAAGTGGGAATATCCATCTTTTATGATTCCTAACTTATTCACCATAGCCACCATAAGGAGAATCATATTACAATTGTTACTTGCAAATTTTTCTTCCAACCTTAGGAACCTCTCCTCTACCAAATTTCGATGGATATTAATAGATCCATCAACCAAAACAGGGGTTTTATGTATTTTTAATTAAATTTATATATATCCCTGACAACTTCCCACAAAAATATTGAAATACACCTACTATGATACCAATATGATCCATAAACTCCTGTGAATATTCCACTAGACAATTTGTTACAATAGATATGATAAAATATATTTGAAAATATAAAATATACACTATGAGGGTTAATTTAACCTTATATTTCTAGATTAATTAATTAATGTGTTATGCTTATGCATGTGCTAGATAATATATGGAAAATATAAAATATTTGAATAAAAATCACAAACCACAATGAGAATAAGAGATGATATGGGAAACTGATGTGTATTTATGCAAGAACATAATGAAATACATAAAGACACATAAAAGCAGAGATTCAATAGGAATACAACTTCATTTTAATAGAAAATAGCTGAAATATGCTTATAGACAGAATGGAAATAAACTAGCTAGGGCGTTGGTAGCTTATCTCTGAGAAGATATGTGGCGGCTACAAGCCTTTGAACTATGTTATAACGTGGCTCGAGTGCCTATTTACTATGGAAAACAATGGAAAATCCTAAAGATCAAAAAACGTAACCCTAGGAGATGAAGCACCAAAACTATGGGCCCCGTTTGTTTAAATTTGTACATCAAACTTCCCAGGAACGTAACTTTGGCATACGATCTCCGTTTGATGTGAAAAATACCCTGTTAGAAAGATATATCTGAGGAATAAAACTTTTGATGTGAGAAACATCGAAGGTAACTTCTATTTTTCTCCCCATTTTTCCAAAAAATATCCTTTAGGGCCTAAAAATGGCTCCAGAAGTTCAGGACCTGAAAAACTGCTAAAAATAGTAAATTGTGCTACAATTAAGGAAACTAAAAAAAATAAAAGAAATAAAAGTGAGACCCTAAGTGGAATAGGTGGGTGTTCACCAATATCCACCTAGATCATTCCTCCCACATTACGAAGAAATGGTATCCATTGAATTGAGTTCCTACATGAGATAAGGAAACTTCTGTTGAACTTGGTCCTTGGTGAACCATTTGCCTTGGTGCAACAATTGTCTAGCTTTGACAACCTGATACAGTTGGATATTATTCTAGGGAGTGTTATTGATTTTCATGTCCATGAAATGACTTGTGGTGTCCTATTCCTTGAATTCTAGGTTCAACTTTGTTGGTGTTAGTTGTTCTGCACTTTCGAAGGTGTCCAGTAGAGGTGGGAAGTACGGTTGAAGGTGGTCCACATTGAACACTGGGTGTAGTGCAAGAAATGGTGGAATAATGAGCTTCAAGGCATTGTCCCATACAGCCTTGGTGATGGTGTACAACCCATATCGAAGCGATCGAAGCTTATGGTGGGGTCCAGCGATGCGATCCTTCTGAAAATGTAACCACAATCCGTCGCCCACCTGGAAGCTGTGTGGCACCCAATGTTGATCGTGTCATTTCTTATTCTTAGCATTGGATTTTTCCAATATTTCATGAATCTATTGGCGAATGTGTTGAATGTGCTCAATGAAGTTGTTCGCCTTGTCAAGTTTAGACTGGACATGAGTTGTATCGACTTGAGTAGTCGCAAATGGCATGGCTACATCAATGGGATATAGTGGCTAGAATCCCAAGCCCACTTGAAAGGGGCTATGGTTGGTTGAACTATGGAGAGCTCGGTTATAGCTATGTTATACTTAGGGAAGGATCTCATCCCATGTGTGTGTATGCTTTGAATTGTACATGCGTAGAATTTGTGTGATCATCATGTTGATGACCTATGTGTGGCCATCAGTTTGGGGATGGAAAGTTGTGAACTTGGTGAGCTTGGTGTCTAGCATTGACCAAAGTATGGACTAGAATGTGTTGAGGAACCTACTATTCCGATATGAGATGTTAGAATTTGGGATCCTAAAGTGCACCCACACTCATTCAAAGAAGAGTTTAAAAGTGGCTTCTATTGTGATATTATTCTTATAGGCCCCCATAATGGCCATCTTTGAGAATCTATCAATCAACACAAAAACACAGTCGTTTCCATGCATAGTAGAGGGAAGGCCCGACATGTAATCCATGGAGATGGATTCCCAAGGTCGACTAGAGGTAGGTAGCAAAGTATAGAGGCCTTGTTTCTTGATGTTCTATTTTGGAATAGTGCAAGCAGTGCAGGTTCTGATGTACTTCCCAACATCCTGTCAAAGGTTCAGCCAATAGAAATAATTCTACAATATGGCCACTATTTTTTCGACCCCAAAATTGCTAGCAACTCGATTGTAGTTCACTTCCAAAATCATATTGGCACGCTCTCTTGAAGGAACACAAATATGTCCCAAGTGACATAACAGTGCATCCTAGAGATGAAAATTTGGAACTTGCGTACCCTCTGAGAGTGTCTTTTATGTGTGGTCAAATTCCAGATCGCTCTTGTAGAGAAGGACCAATCAAAAGTCTCATGTCCACAAGAGTTGAGGACGGTGGTGAGCACCACGATAAGTGGTTGGTTGAGGTAGTCTGCAACATTATTGTTTTTTCCCTTCTTGTACTTCATGTTCAAATGAAACTATTGCATATGTGTAGGCCACTTCTGATGACGATCGTTCTGCAAATTCCCTTGCATCTATATGAACTGTAAGGGTCGATGATCTATGTGGATGATCATTTCCTTCCCCAAAATGTAATGCTTCCATTATCAGCAAGCCTTCACAATGGAATACATTTATTTGTCATAAGTGAGATAATTGCGGACTATGTCGAATAGTGTCTCACTATGCTATGCCACTGGATGCCCCTGTTGAGTAAGAATTGCCCCAATATCATAGTCACAGGCATCTATTTCGATCTCAAACTGTTGTTGCAAATCTGTTAATGTCAGCATTAGGGCAAAGCAGAGGTGATGTTTCAACTCTACGAACACCTTTTGTTGATATTTCAACCAAAATAATTTTTCTTTCACTCCTCCCTTCGTGACTTGACTCAAGGGCCAAGTGACATGAAATAATCCCAGCACGAACTTGCGGTAGAAATTAGCAAGACCTGGAAAGTTTCGAAGCTTTGTTAGAGTGATTGGGGATGGCCAATCGTGAATGACTTGGATCTTGTTTGGATCCACATGCACCCACCACTCATCAATAATGTATCCTAGATACTGAACCTCGGTCATGCCAAAAGTGCACTTCTCTAAATTGGCACACAACTTGTGTTGCCATAGTGTTTAGAGGACCTGTCCAATGTGGTGGAGGTGCTCGTCCCAATTCTGGCTAAAGATCAAGATGTCATCCAAGTACACTACTATAAATGAGTTGTTGAATGGTCGCGAGATGTTTTCCATAAGCTTCATGAAGGTTGCGGGAGCATTCGTCAAACCAAAAGGCATGACCAACCATTCGAAAAGGCCCTCCTTAGCTTTGAAGGTAGTCTTCCATGCATCAGAGGGTTCGAGTGGTACCTACTGATACCCGAAATTCAAATCAATCTGGCTGAAATATTTCATCCCATTGAGTTGGTCCATAAGGTCATCAATCTGTGCGATCGGGTACCTATTCCAGACAATGATCTTTTTTAGCGCCCGATAGTCAATATAGAGTCACCAAGTCCCATCCTTCTTCTGCACCAACACGATCGGGATCCCACAAGGAAATGAACTCGATAGAATGTGACCTTTTCGCAGTAGCTCTTGAATCTACCTCTTGATTTCACCATTTTCCAGAATAGAGCATCGATAGATTGGTCCATTGGGAAGCGACACACTTGGGGTCGAATCAATGGGGTGCTTGACTTGACAGTGCGAAGGAAATCCTGTGGGTGAGGTGAATATGTCCCTGTACTCCTTCACGACATTGTTCATTTGTTTTTTTTGTGCATAGGAGCCCTGTCTAGAGGTCGTGGCCACAATATTCTTCCTGCCTTGAGGTCGAATCATTAGGAAAACAAATTTCTTGGTTTTGGAAATGATCTTATTGCAATGTTTTGCAGTAACCAAAGAGATAGCGGTAGGCAGTGGTACCTTTGGTATTTTGTAAAACTTATTGCCCAAAGTGACAATAATAGTGCAAGGCCAGGACTCATACATAGGATGTCACTTCCATAAGTATGGTTGGCCTAATAATACATCAAAAACATCAAGAGCAGAAATGTCACACAATACCTCATCCATGAAGGGCTTTATGCTATAGGGAAGGTGACACTGGTAGTTGACGTGGAGATCTTGTCCTTGGTGAAGCCACTCGATGGTGTATGGTTATGGGTGTGTTGTGGTCAACAAGCCCAACCACTTCATGACCTCTGCTAAAATGAGGTTCTTTTGGATCCCACTATTGACAATTAATAGTAGTAGGGAACCCTTTACCCACATCTCAGAGTGGAGAAGACACTCCTCCTCCTCTAGCTCTTACGGTTCCTCCTTCTCAATCTCCGTGATGGAAATGGTGGTGTTGTGCTATGCATCGATAATATTCTTCCCTGTGTCATTCCCCTTATCAGGTTTTGATTTAGATTGGGACCATGCATTTGCTTCATAAGCCTTCATCTCGGCCACCAGTGAATTCTTGGCCCGCCACTCATGATTGGAGCTCTTATGGAACTCACACCACTTCCCCGTGTCCTTCTTCAGCTTCACGGTGTTGTTCTTTGCTTTCAGATTTGGCAAGTTGTCTTGGGCCGCCATGCCTTTGATTTTTCCTTTGTTTTGTGGTTTGGGGGCACCTTTCCCTTTATTTTTATTTACAGATCCAAAGTCTCACTTCTTCTGTTTGAATTTCTGCTCAATCTTGCAAGCGTACTGGTATGTCATACCAAGAGAGGAGATGCCGAGGAAATACATTTCCTCCTGAATGTATCTATGTAAAAAACTGCGGAACTTCAACAAAAAATGTTTCTCCTAATCTTTGATACCCAACTTTGTGCGTAGGGTATGGAACAAATTCGTCAGTTCATGCACATTTTGATCCATTTGTTGCCACAACGTAGTACATTATATGTACTTGTCCTCATCACTCCCCACGGAATATTTTTGTTCCTTGATGGCATCTCGGAAATAATTCCAAGTGGGTATGGCCGAGAACAGAGAGGGTTCCCCCTCATCCTTTTTGTCACAGTAGGTTTCCCACCAGTCCCTGACATGGGGGACAACTTTGAGGAGTGAAAAAATAATCTTCTCCCAGTCGTAAAAGTCATGAACTGAGAAATATCCTTCTAATATATTCAACCATCTAGATACAAAATTTGCATCTATTTTTCCCTCAAATATGGGAATGTCAAAGTTTACTAGTACCTTAAAAGGAGTGGCACCTCCAAAGTGACTGTTGGATGTAGATGCGCTACCGGTGGGCAATCGTTGAAGGATCTGGGAAAATTTATCCATCATCGTGTACCTTTGTTTCTTGAGGGCCTCCTCGAGCAATGTTTTGATAGGATCTCCTACGACCTCATCCTCCTTTTCTTCCCCCATGGGAGTTCATCGGGGTTTTCGAGGTTGATCTTGTGAAGGTTCAACCAGATTGAGCCCTAACTCCTTATATCCCAACCTCGCTAGGGAAATGCAAAAAAGGACCGAGAAAGAGCAGACCGCTTTTATACCACTGATCTTGATTTATGTAGGAACACAATGAAACACATAAATACACATAAAATCAGAGATGTAGAAAAAATAAAACTTCATTCATTAATAGAAAATAACTGAAATATGCTTACAGACAAAATGGAAATAAAATAGCTAGGGTGTTGGTAGCTTATCTCTGAGAAGAGATGTGGTGGCTACAGGCCTCTGAACTATGTTACAATGAGTCTTGAGGACCTATTTATTATTTAGAAACAATGGAAAACCCTAAACATCCAGAAACCTAACCCTAGGATATGAAGCGCCAAAACTATGGGCCCTGTTTGGGTAAATTGGTACATCAATCTTCCCTAGAACGTAACTTTGGCATACGATATTTGTTTTATGTAAAAAGTACCTCATTATAAATATCTATACGAGGACTAAAATTTTTTATGTGAGCAACATCGAAATAAGTTTCATTTTTATCCATGTTTTTCCAAAAAAAACATCGATTAGGGCCTCAAAATGGCTGCAGAAGTTCAGGACCTGAAAAAAATACTAAAAATAGTAAATTGTGCTATAATTAAGGAAACTAAAAAAACTAAAAGAAACAATGGTGGGGCCCCAAGTGGAATAGGTTGGTGGCCACCAATATCCACCCGGATCATTCCAACCCTTATTAGGATGAAACCAAGTTGGAAGGTGAGGATACTCTAATCTCTCTTTCTCTAAACGAAAATGTATGCAAGTACAAAGGAGTGAGAGTTGTGGCCTGTGGTATGCAATATTAGACAAACCATATATTTTTTTTTCTCTCAATCCAATCTTAGCTACTCTATTCATTTATGGAAAAATTCACTCAAATAGAATGGAACTCACTTTCCTCCTAGTGGTCCAGTTATAAGTCAACCCAATAGCGTGCTAGTGGTTAATTTTTATTCCTTAAACTCTTAAGCATAGTTACAATTTTGAATCTCATAGAGTTATATTCACAAATATAATGTGTTTATCCCCTTTTCCATGAGTAATGGGGGTTCATGTTGCATCCTTTGAAATTATGGTGTTCAATTTCGATATGCCAACATTCAGAAGGCATAACTTTCTCGTATGAGCTCCAATTCAGTTGATTCTTGCACCATTAGAAAATTATAAATGTGTGTAATATGCCTATGTCCATGGTAAGGTTGAAAACAAAAACAGTTATTCATTTAAGGCCTTAAAATGACTCCTAAATTTTTTCCCCTAAAATTTTTCAAACTGGGATTGCCAATAAAAATAACCCTACAAGTTAATTCCTCCAATTATTCCACCCTAAAAGTATTGATATAGATGGAAATTAATATATTAATACTATCCATGTCAATTTTTTAAGCCTCTTTACTAAAATTCATGTTAAGAATAGAAGCAATGATAGAAGGGAAACCCAACCATCATCCAATCTCTGAATTATATACCTTTAGCATTCAAGTTAGGTTATCATAACATGTAAAGATAATCTAATGAAAATAAAAGCAAACTAAAATATAAATATTAAAGAAATGGGGTTGAATTCATTACTAACTACATAATATCTATGTTCTATGGAGCTTTCAACTAATTTCTTGGTTAGTGAGCTAAAAAATTTCTAAGAAATAAAACATATTTTCCTTGGAGGTTTGTGCCAATATAAAAGAAATCAAGTTTTGTAATTATCAAATCTAAATAAATACAAGAATAGTGAGAATAAAGGGACAAGAAAAGTTATTGTTATTATTATTATTATTTTTAACAAGGTTGTTTTAATTTTGATCAATATGTTGATCTCAAATATGTTTGTAATGGATTCACTCTTTTTAATAGAGGTACCAAGGATAATTGATAACTTGTTATAATGTGTAAATACCCATATATATATATATATATATATAGAGTGGTGCATGGTCAGCCCTCGTATTGCACCAAGAGTGCTGCAACTCCCACGGGCTAATCAACTTTACTTTATCAACCTGAGGTTCATAAAAACGTGGAGGTGACAATGTTATATGCATAGCAAATGAGTTCTATTCATGCCATCATCATCTAAGTTCTACAATGAGGTGCTACTGCTAGGGTTATTTCTAGGAAAGGAATTCTATCACATTTCTAAATGTAATATAAGACGGGAAATAAATCAGGACCATTACTCTATAAATATGGAAAGAAACTACTCTATATCACATCGATTCATCTAGTTAATTACAAAAAAGATGATCCGGATTTTGGGGGGAGGCCCCCAAGATCTGAAAAATTGAAATTCCAACAAAATGAGAGAATACACAGTAAATAAAACCACAAAGAAATTTTATTAAAACATAGAATAATTGTAAGGGCTACATTGTGGTGGACAATCTATCCTTTTACAAGATGTGACTTGTTACTAATATCATTTTTTAGTTACAATACCATAGTTAAATTCCATGGTTGGGTAAATACCATGGGTGAATGAATATTATGGGTGAATGAATACCATGGGCAGATGTCACTTACAATACCATGGGTGGATAAATACCATGGGTCACGAATACCATGGGTGGATGCCATTCAAAATACCATGGGTAAATTCCATGTGTGGATGAACACCATGGTTGGATACATGCCATGGGTGAATGAATACCATGGATAGATGTCATTTACAATACCATGGGAAGATAAATACCATGGTTGGATGAATACCATGGGTGCAGACCAATTTCCATTCAAATCTTTCCTCCCTCCTTAGGAAGCAATGGTCCCCATTGTGTGAAGTTCCCTCCTAATAATCCTTTGTTGAATATGAAGAGCCACTGAAGAGAAGGGTTTTGTGTGGTTAACCCACAATCGGGATGAACGAAGATCCAAGGATAGAGATACTCTGTAATGCTTGTAACCAACTATGAACTAACAGTGTGTGGCCTAGAAAATGGACTTCGATAAAGTGTGGGTTTTTGGATGACCCATAACCATGAAAAACAAATATCTGAGGATAAAGATACCCTGTAATGCTTGTGACCAACTGTGATGCTAACAGTGTGCAACTTAGAAAACAGACTTTGATGAAGTGTGGGTTTGTGGGTGACCCAGAACCATGAAAATGAAGATCTAAGGATAGATATAACATGTAATTCTTGTGACCAACTATGATACTAATAGTGTGAGGCCTAGCAAATGGACTTCGATGAGAAGGATTTTGTGTGGTTGACCCATAACCGTGATGTTGACTATTGATGAAGTAGTAGGTGCCTACAGAGCCTAGGGTGGGAGTGCACGTCTCTAAATAACCAAAGTCGAACATTGTTATGATAAAACTGATGAATGTGAAGTAAGTGCCTACTAAAGCGGGGTGGGAGGGCACGTCTCCAAAGGGAACTAGCTATGAATTCTACTCCAAATTTAAAATGGGCATAACGCGGTCAATATAACTCACAATATTTTCTTATAACCTATTTTTGGAAATAGAATGATCATTATGCATCTCCCATTATGTTTGAAATTGCTATCTGGATACTATGGAAGATCATATTCACACAGAAACTCTCATGCCATCACAAAATGTCTGAAAAACAAATAGTTGATTTTAAATTAGCGATAACGCCCTCGTCCAGACTCTGATTCGACCGATTGTTTTTTTGACATCGGGTTATTTTTCAAGGGGAGCTAAAATTTATAATAATTTCTATGAAATTTTCACTAAAAAATGAAAAAATGATAGGAGAGCTTCTATCCAAGAATTGTCCTGAGAAAAAGTTCTACAACACTTATGATTTTAAATCAATGATATATCCCTCATCCGGACTCCGATTTGACTGATTTTTTTTTTTAATTGGCTATTTTTTTACAAGGAATCCATAAAAGATATCTTTTCTTGAAAATTGGCACCAATATTTTTATATATTCTGTACAAACTCTCTGCCAAAAAATTGAAGAAAAAAAAATACTTCCTACTTTGCCCAAGAAAGTGCTTCATGGAGGTCATGGAACTTGCATGGAGTTTTATAAAGATGACCTCAAAACATTGAAACTGAAATATGCTTCAAACCCTCATTCCCATGGATTTGTAACCTAGATCTGATACCACTAATCCTCCAGGTTTGACCTATGGCTTGAGGAGTTGCAACCCAGGGGCATCTAAGCTGTCAAAGTCACCCTGGGACTGCACCCAACCTAGGTTGCACCAACCCTTTTATTGACTATATTTTTCAGCATGTATCCTTCCCCTAGCACATGGCACTACCACCCCCATGAGGTTTTATCATGGGTCACCTTGTTGACGAGGCCCATCCTCAACCGGTTGTGCTAGTGGGACTTGAATAACCGTAAGGGCTACATTGTGGTGGACAATTTTTCCTTTTACAAGATGTGAATTGTTACTTATAACATTTTTCAGTTACAATAACACAAGTAAATTCCATGGGTGGGTAAATACCATGGGTGAATGAATAACATGGGAAAATATCACTTACAACACTCTAGGTAGATAAATACCATGGGTGATGAATAGCATGGGTGGATTCCATTTACAATACCGTGGGTAAATTCAATGTGTGGATGAATACCATGGGTGAATTAATACCATGGGCGGATAAATACCATGGGTGTAGGCCACTTTCCATTCAGATCAAAAGAGAAATTCACACTTATGCTAATCAAAGAAAGGAAATTACACTAAGTGGCATTTAGAAGCTAGATTGTTGAATTGAATTGCATAAAAAGAAACTAATATAGAGCACACATACTAAATCAAATGACTAATTGAGTCCTATCTATCTCATGCTTAACTACTGAGCTTAATGATGCATCTATTAATGAGCTAATCACACTTTTAAATGACTCTATTTTGAAACAAAAGAAGGAGGTGTTGAAGTGATATAACAGGGTCCCTGGACCAAAGGTTCAGAGCTGAAGATCTATTGGTGGCTTGGGATGAAGGAGAGATATTTTGGCACTACTACAGGAAGTTGTTATAGGATTTCCTATAGTACTACAGGATGTCCTAAAAAGCTACAGGAAACAGGTTGTGTGGAGTTTTAGGCTAGAAATGGTGAGGAAAAGGTTAGGAGAGATGGGCTGAATGTGGATCTCGGTAGATGAAGGGTAGCCAATGCCTTTTCCAAGCTCATAACTCTTCACAAATCCTATCTTGCACCTTCAAGGTGGCTCTCAGTGATGTGGTGTTGATTTCCAAAAACAGGGTTGTAGGTGACTTGGATGGAAGGTGTTTGATGAAGGGTGGAGAATGAAGTTGATGGTGCTAAAGAGGACCTCCTCTTATGCTCTATTCAAACCTGCAATAAAACTACATGTTCATGCATTCATCATTGATAAAATTATCATAAAAATGGTGGAAAATTCGAGTTGAATTTAAATAAACCTACCTATGCAACTAAAATAGAAAACTAATTCTGCATCTACAATATGTTCATGATAAGAAAATTAAACTATCTAACTTTTCCAAGAAATCATAAACTAAAATAATTTTTGGTCTATGGTGGAATTTCTTCCTCATCACACTCTAATGGAAGAGGTGAGAGAGGGAGGCTTAGCACACAATTTTGAGGCTTTATATTCTACCCAACATAAAATGAAATATATTACATACTACAGCATAAAATAAATCACAAGTACATAAGAGATACTGATGCTAATGGGTTGGGCCCTAACCCACAAGCTCAGCTCCCTGAACCTAACTCAGTGGAGAAGAAACCAAAAGCTCATTTTACTTCATAACCATTCTTCTACATAACATATGAAAGTCAGAAATGTCGAATACAAGAGCCAAGAGTGCTCTAGCTACATCCAAAAATCGAATCCTAGTGAGATCTTGCTCTGGCCTATTTATTCCCTTGGAACTCAAGGGAAATGGAGCTTAGCTCCCTTTGATCTTTCACTTGCTTGGATGCCTCTGATTTCAAGCTGTTGGAGGAGAATCTCAAGGAGGCATTGGTTGCCTTTAGGAGTTAAGAAGGTGATCAAACCTCCTACAATCACTCCTTGTTGTCTACCCTGAGCTCTAATTGTGTAATCTTCCTCAAAAATTGCATTATTCCCCTGATTTTCCTCCATTTAAACCAAATTAGGCCTTGAAGAATGACAACCCTAAATACACCATTATCACTAAGAAAAACTTGACAAAATGAAATTAAACGTGAGATAGAGATAATAATTAGGTTAAAAAGATGAAAATTAACCCCTTAAAATATACCTAATGATGGTACTCATCATCACCCCCCTACCAAATGGTTTCTCATCCTTTGAGAAACTTGGTCCTCCTTCTTCATTTCTTTTAGTGCCCTTGTGGCCTCTTTGACATCCCAAGGTATCATGGAAGGAGTCCCTTCATGAGGGTAGAACCTGTTGTGGTTCCCATGATTTGGCAGATTTGGCAATACCAAATGATGAGACAACATCAAACCACTTTGGGACCTCAAGATCTATCCCTCCTGGGTCCAGAGAGGGATCTCTCTGCAAAGGAAAAGAATAATATATCTTTGAAGTTCGATTGAAGGTATTAGGCTACTTATAGAGCACAAGGGTTGTTGTTTTGTTTGTTTTGTTGTTTGGTTGGGAAACATGAAAGAAGGGTTCAATGTAAGACAAAGAAATGAGCAAAGAATGGCTTTAGGCAATGGGAAGATAATTCAAAGAAAACACAAGTCCATTGGGCAATGGGGTCATAAAAGGGTTTACTTGCAATTCAATATCCAAGGCTTTCAAATGGGCTAGTCATCTAAGATAGAGGATCTCTAAAGATGATAGTATGGGATGAAATTATAAAAAAATGAAGGTGAATGACAAGGAAACCTTCCAAGGTGACCACTTAGGAGCAAATCTAGGGACAGGGCATGCCTTAACCATCTATGATCAAATTCCCAATGAGGCTAACTCTTCAAACAATAGAAAACATTTAAGATTTGACACAAGTTGAAGCCTAAGATCAGAGAAAGACTTTTAACCTTCTCTGCTTTTGACATTCAAAATTAAGGGATCTTAGAAAGGTAAACTATTGGAAAAGGACCCTAGTGAGACAGAACCAACTCTGAACCTCCTAGTTTCCCAATTCTTTCAGCTAAAACTAGACAAGAACATCTAAAAAACAAACTCTAAATTCATACATTAGTAGCAGGGAGAACCAACTACTATACTGGTTAAATTATCTTGAATTTGTTCTTAGATCACAATTAGCAGAAAAAATCAAAGATAAGAAGAGTGGGAAGCATTAGGGTACTTTACAGTAGTATAACCTAAGCTCGATTACTGATTCTTATCAGAGAAATGAAATATGATGAATAACAGAGGGAAAACATTGACAAAGATAGAACACATCACCACTAATTTAGATCAGGATCCAATGAACATGCTTGTCATATTAAAGAGAAACACCAGTCACATACATCATTTTCCAACAGCTCGGTATCAGTCTAAAATCATTTCCCAGCCTATTTTACAACTAATACACACAGAACTCTATCTCAAAGAAACAGCTTACAATCCACAGTTAACCAACATTTACAATGTATTTCTCATGAGTTCTTATAGCTGAAAGTGTGGTAGTAGAGGTAGATAGAACTTTAAATGAATCATTAAAACAAAAGAAGAAGAGTGTTTGAGGCCCATTCTGTTTTAATATCCCGTATTGACTTTCAGTACTCTTTGGGTGAATTAGTGGTCTTCGACAGGCTGATAATAACTCCAAAGGTATGCTCTTGAAGTAATTTCTAGCTGTTTTTACTCCTTTGTACTCTGGGACAAGTAAGGCAGATAAATGACTTTCAGGCCTTCCATAATTAGTAACTAATTCTCTGGCAATCTTAAGACCTTTGTCAGGGTGATGATCTTCTCAGGAACTTGAGGTAGAAATAAAAAACACCATGGGAACTTGTCCTTTCTTGGGAAAGAACATTCTGCTGATGTGAAACACTGATATGGCTTGTTTCGTGTGTTTTAGGCTTTATTAGGCCTTTGGATCATCTATAAGGTCTTCAATCTAAATCTTCATGCTTTAAACACTGGATTAAAGTGTTTAATCTTCAATAATGGCTTTAAATCCCTTTAAAATGTCACTGATACTCTTTGCCGCTTCACTTCTATCTTGTCTATGAATACACAGGTTTCAATGGTGCTTGAGGGTTTTAAATAGAGCTAATAACTTGATATTTACTAAAAATCAAGTTTAAACCATCACTGGCACCTTCCTCTACGATCTCTGACTCTAGAAATGTCTTCCTGTGCTCTATTTTCCCTATCTGTGACTGTGAGACAGAGAGCGATTTTTTACCATCTATTACCCTGCAAAAACATAATAAACATGTTAAGAAATCCCTGGTATTGGAGGAGAATGATGTGGAGGCTCGTGGAGGATGGAGAGAAGCGATGAAAATAGTGGTAGCAGTGAAGAAACGGGTGAAAATCATGGCCGAATGGTGAATAACTGAGCTGATGAAGGTTTCGTGCGAGGACGGTTCTGGGACATTAGATTAGATGGACATATGGTGATCAACGCTCAGGGTTTACTAGCCAAGTTGTATTATAAGGTTAGGCGAAAGAAAATAACTTTCAGTGTAAAACACAAAAGTTCAATGTTTGGATGAATTACAAAGGAGAAAGGCTAAAATGAATGAAATCGAGGCATTTGGTGGTGGGACCGGAAGGGCGGAGGGAGATTGAACGCAGACCATTGGATCACAGGAGGAGATCAATGGTGGTGATCTTTTGATGAAATCATTTGGAAGCTCTGATGAAAGAAATATGGATGAGGACACGATGCAATGTGAGTTGTCGATCTATATCAAATGGACGGTCGAGATCTTTAGATGGAGCTTTCGGGAGCAAAGTGGAAAAGGTGGTTTCAGCAGAAAAACTGCTGGTTTCGCGCAACTTCAAAGTGGTTTTGAAATTTTGCCAAAAAAATGCGATATGCCTCGCCGCCTGACACTTGTCCCCCCCAAAACGGCTTTCATCACGTAATTTTGAAACTTTAACTGTCAGACACTAAAATCATGCGATATGCACCTCAGCCATTGGATGTAGGACGGGGAGATCTGACGATGCAGGATAGTGCACGATATGGAAAGATGCACGGTCGGTAAGGTGGAGAATAGTCCAGGGTGGTTTAAACGCTGACTATCGGATCTACGTAATGGACGGCAAAGATTTAAAAGACAAAGCAGAGGCAAAGGGGCAAGTGAATGGGCAGGGAGAAGGAGAGTCATTGGATTTATCGAAATGAACGGCTGAGATCTAATCGCATCAGAGGAAAGGCAGGGGGCTAAAACTCCAAGGTTTTGATGTTACGATTACGCGCGGAACTTCGGATCAAAGGGGGGATCAACGATAGAGATTTTACTAGAGGGTGAATGACGGGGGGCACATGAGTGGAGCACGATTTAATCTGGGTCGTTGGTTCTTGTGGATTCAACGGTCCAGATTAAACCGGCGGAGCGATGATGTTAGGCTATCGGGTTCATCTCAAATCGTCGGATCTACACAAATGGACAGTTGAGATTCAATCGGGGATCACCAATCAGAGGAAACAAGGTGGCGCTTAAGACTTCTTGCGATTGGCGGTTATGTAAGTCAGCGCAGGCCGTCAGATCATTAAAGAGATCAACGGTGGATATTGCGGCGGAGGCTGAGAGAAAAAATGTTTCATCGCATCAGAAGATTATAAGAAACAAAGGAAAAGGCGTTCACGAAAAGCTCCGATTGTGATTAGTGCCCGGGGCTTTAGTGCCTAGTCTTGGGCATGGGTCATATGCGGAGAAGGGGTCAAGGGCTTAGTCGAAAGGGGCTTAAGGCCTCATATGAAAAAAGGGGTTTTTAAAGCCAAAATCAATGTTTTTCAAGGACTTTCTTGGCTTTTGGTAAAGGGGGAAAGGGTGTTTTAAGCCTGTAAAAGGGATTTTTAGTGGCTTAAAAGGATTTTGGAGGCTTTTTAGAGGGGAAAAAGGGATTTTTAAAAGAATAAAGGAGGCTTAATGAAAATGAAGGGAAATGAGTGAAAATGGGCAATTACAGAGGCCTTTTGAAGCATTCTTTTTTCACAAAATAGTGAGGCTTTTCAATGGAAATAGCAATGAGGAACTTTTCAAAGGCAAAGAGGCACATAGAGGCTTCAAGAATGATATCTTTTCGAAGAAAATATCTTTCTTGAAGGCTCAGAAACATATTTAGCCACCTGTTTGCTTAACAAAAATTTATAGGTGGCTAACAGTGGCTCCACATGGGGATGACATCTTCTTGAAGGTGTCAAGAATCTCAGAAAATAATCTTTGGAAGTAGGCTAGATGCCTGGTACTTGACGCATCTCTTATTTCTTTAATCAGCTGCCACAACTCATGAAAACATCATATCAGCAGTAATATTCTCCCAAACAATCTACCTACCCATTCTACAGTCCTAACATTCTTTCTTCAAGGTGCATTTGGACTTGCAGACCTTCTTCATCATTCATTTTTTTTATTGAAAGAAGAAAACACTAATGTAATTCTACCCTTATTCTTCCATGAGACCAGATTAGATAGTTGGCCTCATAGCTTCTCTACCTACACTAATATCTGCTAGGATTAAACTGTCTAGTCGATTTCTTTCTCTACATTCTACAACAAAAATTGAAAAACATCCAAACTAGGATTAGACTGTCTGGTTTGCTGTGGGTCCCTGGCATAAAGACAGCTGCACATGAACTAAAATTTTTAGGAAATTGAAACCAAAATGTTGAAGGCTTGAAATTGTGAAACTTTAGAGCATCTTTCTTTTCTTGTGACTCAGATTTTGAGCTTGTTAGAGTCACGTTTCTTCTTCATTTCAGCTCTGGTTTTGGGCTTGTTAGAGCTGATTCTTCTTCTTTCTTTGCCGGTTCAGGTTTTGAGCATATTAGAACCAGCCTTTTTCTTCTTTGGCTTAGGTTTTGAGCTGATTTGATCCATTCTTCAGAACTTCACAGGTTCTAGCTTTGAGCTTGTCTGAACCTTTCTTTTCTCCTTTTTTTTTTTGTATTTTTCCTTTTTCTTTGAAACTGAACAAAGAAATGGTATTGACAATGGAAGTGGAAACTTAAAACTCTAAAATTCAGTGGTATTAATGTTTGAGCATCCTGCCATTGACAGGACCCCCAAACAGATCTGTACCATATAACTCTTGCAGAAAGAATGCATTTGGACCAATGGTGGACTGAATAACATAAGGGCCTTGCCACAAACTGTCAAATTTTCCATGCCTACCCTTATATTCTCTTCTAGAGTCCCACTTGAGCACCTTGTCTCCAATTTTGAAGTCACAAGCTTTTTTTCTCTTATCAAACAACTTTTTGATGCTTTCTTGCACTTGTTGAGCTTTGTTGTAGACCTCTTCCCTTGTTTGTTGGAGATGTATTGTTTGATTGATCCTCCTTACCATGCTACCCTCTTCTGACTGTATTTCTTGGACTAATTTAATCACTAGTACCCCTAGGCTGGTAGGGAACAATGCATCTGCTCCATAGACTAACTGATATGGGGACATTCCAATGGATTTCTTTGTAGTCAATCTGTCTGCCCACAGAGCATGCACCAACTTGTTATGCTATGATTTTTTGTTCTCTTCAAGCAGCTTCTTGATGATGGTCACCAAACTCTTATTTGATGATTCTTCTAGCCCATTACCCTGAGGATAATAAGCAGTAGAATGACCAAGTGAAATCTGATACCTGTGACAAAAATCAATCATCTTTTTGGAACCAAAAGCAGCAGCATTATTAGTGATAATCTTCCTAGGGAAGCCAAATATAGATAGGATGTGGTCTTCAAGGAATTTTATAATAACAGAATCTGTGGCATTCCTAGTAGGGATGGCCTCTATCCATTTTGTGAAATAGTCTGTGGCTGTGAGAATCCATTTTTGTTGGGCAGATGAAGCAGGATGGATTTTTCCTATGAAATCTAGGCCCCACTGTTGAAAAGGAGCTTCAAAAGTGATGGGTTGTAATGGTAAAGGAAGGAATTTTCTTTTTTCCCTCAAAGATCTGGCACTTATGGCAGACAACTATAATTCTATGTACATCTTGGAAAAGGGTGGGCCAGTAAAAGCCAGCTCTAATGATTTTGTTGGCTGTGTTTTTCCAGTATAGATGGCCTCCACACTCTCCCTCATGGAACTTATGTTTGACCCTCTCTGCATCAGCTTCAAGCAGGCATTTAAGAAACAAAACATTTGCATTTTTCCAGTACAAACATTTATTTAAAATGAAATAATTTCTAGCCTTTAGCTTTAGGAACCTTGCCTTAGTCTTAGATAAATCAGGAGGAGCATTAAGATTTGTGAGCACATACAAGATGTCAGCATACCAAGGTGAGTTTTGGAATTGTTCTTCAACAGTAGGAGCAGGTAACCCTTCATGTTCATCCAAAAAATCTACTATGTTTATGTCAAGGGATTGCAAGTTAGATTCAGCCATTAATTGAGCCAAGCCTTGACCTTTGATAAGTTTTGTGGGTTTGATCTGCAAATCATACTCTAATATTACAGCAATCCATTTTCCCCTCTTTCCATCTGGGTCTTGTGATAGGATATCTTTTACTACTATGTTGGGCACATAGGCAATGGTGTGAGAATGTAGAATATACACCCTGAAGTCTTTTAAGGCCTTTACCAAAGAATAAGCATGTTTTTCCATTATATTATATTTCAAGGGTGCGTCTCTCAATGCTTTGCTAAAAAAGGCAATTGGTTGCTCTTGTCCCTCTAGGTTTTTCTGCAACAAGACAGTGGCCACGGTATGCTCTGAGGAAAAGGAGAATATAAGGAAATATTTTGAAAAATTAGGGCTAATTAGGACTGGTGCCCAAGTGAGTGCATTCTTAACTAATTAAAAGGACTTTTTGGCTTCTACAGTCCACTTAACTCCCACTCCTTTCTTAAGCACGTCAGTAATATTTCTTAGGAGTTCTGCTAAGTTGGGAATAAACCTCCTTAAGAAGTTAATTTTCCCAATAAAGGATTGCAATTCTTTTATGTTTCTTGGGTGACTGACCTGTAGTATTCCCTCAACTCTTTTTGGGTCTATTTTAATTCCACTTTTTGATATAATATGGCCAAGAAGTTTACCTTCTTGAAGCCCGAATACTGTCTTCTTGGGATTTAAAGATAGACCGAACCTTCTACATTTCTAAAATAATTTTCTCAAATGTTTAAGGTGCTCTTCATCGGTTTTGTAATAAACTGTTATGTCATCAAGGTAGATTATGATGAAGTGACCTATTTCCTCCGAAAATGCTATGTCCATAGCTCTTTGGAAGGTTGCACCAGCGTTCATTAGTCCAAAAGGCATTTTCATGTACATGAACGTGCCCAATGGAGTGGTGAAAGCTGTTTTTAGTTTATCTTCTGGGAGTACTAAGACTTGGTTATACCTGAAAGCCATCTAATAGGGAAATCCTTTCTGAGACAACTACCCTTTGGAGGATGTGTTCCATTTTGGGTAAGGGGTAATTGTCCTTTAAGGAGGCTCTGTTAAGGTTTCTAAAATCAATGCACAGTCTGATTTCGCATATCCTTTTTCTTACAGCTACAAGGTTGGACACCCAATCAGAAAACCTCACAGGCACTATGATTCCTACCTCATACATTTTCTTGATTTCCTTTTCTACAAGATGAAGTTGTACTGGGTTAATTCTGCGCAGTTTTTGCCTAAAGGGTTTTTGGTTTTCTTTCAATGGGATCTTGTGCTGGATGATTATGTGTCATGGGATTTTAAGTCCTCATAGCTCCAAGAAAACACATCAACAAACTCTTTAAATAAATCAATGTATTTCTTCTTGATGTGTGCTGGCAAGGATTTAGCTAATTTAATCATTTTAGGCTTATCTTTGTTGCCTATATTGCATTCTTCAACATCTCATTCAACGTGTTCTATAGTAGGCTTATTTTCCACATCATTAAAATCAAAAAGGTCCTCAAGGGGTGCTAGTCCTCTAGGTATGTTTTTATCTTTGGACTGCAGCACCTCTATGTCTTCTTTTTCCGCGTTTATGTATTCTTCTGTTTGATTCTCAAAATCCTTGGTCAACATGTTTATTTCTGCCGAACAGGATGGTTTTTCTTCATTAGGGGGCTCTTTATCCGAACTGATTTCATCAGACTTAAAGCCTGACTTTGGAAATTCGAACTCATTCCTGCAAAGCAAGAAATCCTCTATCTGTTTGTCCCCCTCAAAGACTTGCCAATGTTTCTCATTATCTTGCACCGCTGGTCTATATTTTGTTTGAATAATGATCTGTTTATCACTAGGTAATCTTTGATATGAACTAGCAGCGCAGGCCAATCCATTTGCGATAATATTCTGGTCCCTAGGGATAAATATAAGCTCATATTCTATGAAGGTTTTCAGCAGATCCATGGCATCATTTCTGTATGCCCACAATCTAGGATGTTTCGCAGTGTACTCTCCATTTACTTGTTTGATGACTAACTCAGAGTCTCCATGTACAACTATCCTTTCGGCTCCTAGTTTTCTCAATAGATTCAATCCTAAGATGAGAGCCTCATATTTTGCGATGTTGTTTGTACATTTAAAGTCTAGTTTGAAGGCATGACTCAGCATAATTGCTTTTGGTATTGTGAAACCATACTCCAACCCCTGCATTCTTTGTAGTGCATGACCTGTCAAAGTTCATTCTCCATAAGGGATTGTTCACAGACTTATTATCATTTTCACCCCTAAAGCTGTATTCACCCTTATGTAATATTCTGAGGTCTGCACTATGCTGTGTAATGTTTTTTTCTTCAGGATTTGCATGGAGTTTAGAGTGATGAGTAATATACTGTTTGTAGTCTTGGTTTTGTTCACTCTAGTCTTTTGTTTCGGTACATTGTTCAAAGGTTTCTTCCTTGTTTTCCTCAACCTCTAGAGTTGCCATTATGTTAAAATCTGTGAGCTCTACTTTGTTTTTTGGATTTCTGTCTTCTATCTCTGGCTCATCTGTGCATTCATCATTGTAAAGGATAAAAGAGTCCAAATTCTTATGGACAGAGTAGAGAGGGGAATTTTTCAGGTTTCTCAAGGCTACTAACCATAAAATTCATGTGTGCCTCTCTATATAGTCTTATAAGCTGGCTAAAGATAGGGATTGTGGCATATGTCATGTCCATCTACATTGTACGTCGCATCTTGGCACCCCATGACCTTGAAAACAATATGCCATACTTAGGAGGTACATCGGCCACTACAACATCCATTACCATGCACTTGGCTGGGATTTGGGTCAAATTCACACAGAGATATTTGATTAGGCCGAGGCACTTCACTCTGCTAGAGTCAAATGAATATAAATCCTTATAAGGTCTAGTTATCTCTAGGCCTAGATTTTCCATTATCACTTTTGGAATAAGGTTGTGTGAGGCCCCATAATCATGCATGGCATTATGCAAGATTTTTTCATGGATGTTGAGGCTGACATAAAAGGGAGGTACCATCCCTTCCTGAAATTTCCCTTCAATTTTTAGGCCAAACAAAAGAGCTGGTTGATCATCATTTAGATTGATAGTATCACTATTTTCTCCTAAGTTTAAATCTTTCAAAATTTGACCTTTATATACATATTGGGTGGCCAACTCAGTGAGAGGAACTGAAATTTTGATTTTGGCTATCTCACTTTCCAAATTGAAAGGAGAGTGACTCTTTGAAAGGTTTAATTCTGTTTTACTGGCCGCTATTTTATTGGCAGAATCAGCTTGCCGATTCTCACTATGTACATTGTTTGAAGTTATTTTATCAGGAGCATTAGCTGCAATGCTAGTGCTGCTAGTTTCTTGACTTGGTTTATTAGTAGTTTGGAGGTATTTTTCTTTGTTTTTTCCAAAACTTCCAGCTACCGATTTGTTACTTTCAGAAGTCACTTTAGGAGTCTTTTCAGGTCTCTTTTTAATGGTGATTTCAGAGGATTTTTTTTGGGAGTCTCTATGCTCTTCTTGCTTATGAGATAATATTGTTCTCGGACCTGCATGATGGCATTTTCGAATCCCAACCTATAATCTTCAGATTCTAACCCTTCCTCATCTCAATGAAAGTATGAGGTTTGATTATCCTCTGTAGAAAAGGTGTGATCCTGGTTATCTACTTCCACCATGTTGATGGTAGTTCCCTCTGATTCTTCTATTATTCCTTCATCCTCGTCAAGGAAATTCTCTTGGAATGGATGTATGACTTGTTGGTCAGAGTCCCTTTGTCTATTTGGGGGGTTGTTTCTCCTAAAATTTTGGTTCTGGTTTTGATTTTGGTTTCTGTTCTGATTATTGACTTGGAAAACCATTTTCTCCATCATTCTTTCTATCCTCTCCATGTTTTTGGCTAGGCTATCATATTTGGAATCAGAAAAATAAGCTGCAGCGTCATCCCTATAGGTTACCTTCCTTTTAGCCCTCATTCTAGCTCTTTTTTCAATCAGGTTTGCTTCTACACTCACTGCTCCTTTCTGCATGTATTCTAACATTTCATAATCTCTCTCCCTAAGTTGGTAGGCCATATCAGCATCAAAGCCTTCAGGGTATTTCACTAAGGCCATTCCTTGGGGAGGTTTCATGTGAGGTGGAAGAGTATTGTAGACACTATTAATTCGAGTAGAGTAGTCATGGACACTCTCTCCCTGATTTCTTTTAAGGTTCTTATATTCAAATAATATTTGGAGAGGGTTGCTTTTGACTTTCCATTTGTTTATGAAGGTTTGGTGTAAAGAGAGAAGATCATGGATATTATTAGGAGGTAGGCCTTTAAACCACTTTTTCACTTCTCCTCCTAAACTCTGAGCAAAGATTCTCATTTTGACTGTCTCGTCATCTATCTCCATATAGTTGAAGGCATATTCCATCCTATCTACATGGTGTTAGTTGTGGTAGACTCTTTTCCAGTGAAATGTGGGATTTTAGACTGATAGTCATTATGTAAAGGCACTAGAGGCTGTGGTAACACCAAGGGGGCATACCATGCTGCCATGGTAGTGTCTTGTGGAGGTAAAGTTTGGGCCTGAGCAGTAGGTATATGAATGATAGGAATGTTAGGACCAGCAGCAAACTGTTGAGCAGATCTAGGGTGAGAGAGACCCAAGTTATGAATGAAGTGTATATCAGGAGGTGTTGATGGAGGGGTTTCTCTGTCCCTAATGTGTTGACCACTATGTGGTGGTGAACTTGGAGGCTCTAAGTTAGTTTGATATATAGCACTGAATGACAGTGTTCTTGGTAGATCACTTGGTAAATCTAAGTCAATTTGAGTGTTTGATAGAGCTGCAAAGTTTTCAGGTGCTAAATTGGGCTCTATTAATGTGTCTGGAAATAGTTGATTCTTTAGATGTGAGAGACTTCCTGAGAATACTCTCTGGATTATCAACTATTTCAGGTGGGTTTGGATTAGGATAAGCTCTAGTGTGGATTGCTCTTGAAGCCAGTATGTTAAGTCTCAACAAAGAGAGTTAGCCAAGTATGACAATCTTTAAGAGGCAAAATATCTTCCAACCAGGAAGCTTAATCCTATTCGTTTCCTCTAATGTGGATTATGTTGTAATGCAACTGGTCTCCCAACGGAGTCTTGTGAAAACAAAGATAATCAGCAGGCCTATTGATCACCAGTGGGTTATTTTGGTCATTTAGGAACTATGGAGTCACCAGGTGGATGGTTTAAAGTGTTTCAAGAAGGTTTACTGTCCACCACAGTGATTCACTACCAAATCAGGGCTATTGGTCTTGCTTCTCCAGCGGAGTTGCCATTATGTTGTGGTTCCCATGATTTGGCAGATTTGGCAATACCAAATGATGAGACAACATCAAACCACTTTGGGACCTTAGGATCTAGCCCTCCTGGGTCCAAAGAGTGATCTCTCTGCAAAGGAAAAGAATAATATATCTTTGAAGTTCAATTTAAGGTATTAGGCTAGTTATAGGGCACAAGGGTTGTTGTTTTGTTTGTTTTGTTGTTCGGTTGGGAAGCATGAAAGAAGAGTTCAATGTAAGACAAATAAATGATCAAAGAAGGGCTTTAGGCAATGGGAAGATAATTCAAAGAAAACACGAGTCCATTGGGCAATGGGGTCATAAAAGGGTTTACTTGCAATTCAATATCCAAGGCTTTCAAATGGGCTAATCATCTAAAACAGAGGATCTCTAAAGATGATAGTATGGGATGAAATGAAAAGGAAATGAAGGTGAATGACAAGGAAACCTTCCAAGGTGACCACTTAGGAGAAAATCTAGGGACAGGGCATGCCTTAACCATCTATGATCAAACTCCCAATGAGGCTAACTATTCAGACAATAGAAAACATTTAAGATTTGACAGAAGTTGAAGCCTAAGATCAGAGAAAGAATTTTAACCTTCTCTTCTTTTCACATTCAAAATTAAGGGATCTTAGAAAGGTAAACTGTTGGAAAAGGACCCTAGTGAGACAGAACCAACTCTGAACCTCCCAATTTCCCAATTCTTTCAGCTAAAACTAGACAAGAACATCTAAAAAACAAACTCTAAATTCATACATCAGTAGCTGGGAGAACCAACTACTATACTGGTTAAATTATCTTGAATTTGTTCTTAGATCACAATTAGCAGAAAACATCAAAGATAAGAAGAGCGGGAAGCATTAGGGTACTTTACAGCAATATATCCTAAGCTCAATTACTGATTCTTATCAGAGAAATGAAATATGATGAATACCAGAGGGAAAACATTGACAAAGATAGAACACATAACCACTGATTTAGATCAGGATCCAATGAACATGCTTGTCATATTAAAGAGCAACACCAGTCACAAACATCATTTTCCAACAACTCGGTATCAGTCTGAAATCATTTCCCAACCTATTTTACAACTAATACACACAAAAATCTATCTCAAAGAAACAGCTTACAATCCATAGTTAACCAACATTTACAATGTATTTCTCATGAGCTCTTATAGCTGAAAGTGTGGTAGTAGAGGTAGATAGAAATTTAAATGAATCATTAAAGCAGAAGAAAAAGAGTGTTTGAGGCCCATTTTGTTTTAATATCCCGTATTGACTTTAAGTACTCTTTGGGTGAATTAGTGGTCTTCGACAGGCTGATAATAACTCCAAAGGTATGTTCTTGAAGTACTTTCTGGATGTTTTTACTCCTTTGTACTCTGGGACAAGTAAGGCAGATAAATGACTTTCAGGCCTTCCATAATTAGTAACTAATGCTTTGGCAATCTTAGGACTTCTGTCAAGGTGATGATATTCTTAGTAAGTTGATGGAGAAATAAAAAACACTATGGGAACTTGTTCTTTCTTGGGAAAGAACATTCTGCTGATGTGAAACACTGATATGGCTTGTTTCATGTGTTTTAGGCTTTATTAGGCCTATGGATCATCTATAAGGTCTTCAATCCAAATCTTCATCCTTTAAACATTGGATTAAAGAGTTTAATCTTCAATAATGGCTTTAAATCCCTTTAAACTGTCACTGATACTATTTTCCGCTTCACTTCTATCTTGTCTGTGAATACACAAGTTTCAATGGTGCTTGAGGGTTTGAAACTGAGCTAATAACTTGATCTTTACTGAAAATCATGTTTAAACCATCACTGGCGCCTTCCTCTGCGATCTCTGACTCTCGAAATGTCTTCCTGTGCTCTATTTTCCTTGTCTGTGACTGTGAGACAGAGAGTGATTTTTTACCATCTGTTACCCTGCAAAAACACAATAAACATGTTAAGAAATTCCTGGGAGTGGAGGAGAATGATGTGGAGGCTCGTGGAGGATGGAAAGAAGCGATGAAAATAGTGGTAGCAGCGAAGAAACAGGTGAAAATCATGGCGGAATGGTGAAGAACTAAGCCGATGATGTTTTGGTGTGAGGACGGTTCCAGGACGTTGGATTAGATGGACAGATGGTGATCAACGGTCAGGGTTTACCGGCCAAGTTATTTTAGAAGGTTAGGCGGAAGAAAATAAATTTTAGTGTAAAACATAAAAGTTCAATGTTTTGATGAATTACAAAGGATAAAGGCTAAAATGAATGAAATCGGGGCATTTGGTGGTGGGACTGTAAGGGCGAAGGGAGATTGAATGTGGACCTTTGGATCATAGGAGGAGATCAACTGTGGAGATCTTCCGGTGAAATCATTTGGAAGCTCCGATGAAAGAAATATAGATGAGGACGTGATGCAATGTGAGATGCCGATCTAGATGAAATGGACGGTCGAGATCTTCAGATGGAGCTTTCAGGAGCAAAGGGGAAAAGGTGGCTTCAGCAGAGAAACTACTAGTTTCGTATGGCTTTAAAGTGGTTTTGAAATTTTTCCAAAAAAACACTATATGCCTTGCTGCCTGACATGTGTCCCCCCCAAAACTGCTTTCATTGCATAATTTTGAAACTTTAACTATCAGACACTAAAATCACGCGATAAGCACCTCAGCCATTAGATGTGGGATGGGGAGATTTGACGGTGCAGGATAGTGTGCGATATGGAAAGATGCACGATCGGTAAGGTGGGGAATAGTCCATGGCAGTTTAAATGATGACCGTCGGATCTACGGAATGGACAATGGAGATTTAAAAGAGAAAGCAGAGGAAAAGGGGCAAGTGAATGGGTGGGGAGAAGGAGAGCCATTGGATCTATCAGAATGAATGGTTGAGATTTAATCGCATCAGAGGAAAGGCAGGGGGGCAAAATTCTGAGGTTTTGATGTTACAATTATGCGTGGACTGTCGGATCAAAGGGGAGATCAACGGTCGAGATTTGACCAGAGGGTGAATAACGGGGGGCACATGAGCGGAGTGCAATTTAATCTGGGCCGTTTGTTCTTGTGGATTCAACGGTCCAGATTAAACCGACGGAGCGATGATGTTAGGATATCAGGTTTGTCTCCAACTGTCAGATCTACACAAACAAACGGTTGAGATTCAATCGAAGATCTCCAATCGGAGGAAAAAAGGTGGTGCTTAAGACTTCTTGTGATTGGCGGTTATGTTAGTTAGCTCAGGCCTTCGGATCATTAAAGAGATCAACGGTGGATATTGCAGCGGAGGCCGATAGAACAAATGTTTCATCGCATCGGAAGATTATAAGAAACAAAGGAAAAGGCGTTCACGGAAAGTTCCGATTACGATTAGCACCCGGGGCTTTAGCGCCTAGTATTGGGCGCGGGTCATATGCGGAGAAGGGGTCAAGGGCTTAGCTGAAAGGGGCTTAAGGCCACAAATGAAAAAAGGGGTTTTTTAAGCCAAAATTAGTGTTTTTCAAGGAATTTCTTAGCTTTCGATAAAGGGGGAAAGGGTGTTTTAAGCCTATAAAAGGGACTTTTAGTGGCTTAAAAGGATTTTGGAGGCTTTTTAGAGGGGAAAAAGGGAGTTTTAAAATATGAAAGGAGGCTTAATGAAAATGAAGGGAAATGAGTGAAAATGGGAAATTATAGAGGCCTTTTGAAGCATTATTTTTCACAAAACAGTGAGGATTTTCAATGGAAACAATAATTAGGATCTTTTCAAAGGAAAAAGGCACATAGAGGCTTCAAGAATGATAGATTTTCAGAGAAAATGTCTCTCTTGAAGGCTCAGAAACATATTTAGCCACCTATTTTCTTGACAAAAATTTATATGTGGCTAACTGAACCCATCATTATCTTCTGCTTCCTCCCATTATTTTTCCTCTTTAGCTTCATCATTTCCTTCACTCATTCCCAACAGCAAAGGTGGACTGAGTTTCAATTCAAGCCATTTGATCTTCATTGTTTTCATGGCCCTTTTTTACAAAGGTTCTTTTTCTAGGGAAGCTTTCTATCTGTCTGGAGTATGATACTCCATTTTTCTTAGGCTAAGTGGGAGGCAACTCCATCTTCTCTAACATTCCATCACACACTCCTCTCCCAGTAGTCTAGAGATGTCATCATTGTTAGTATGAATCTTTCGTCGTAAAAGACCACTTTAGCTACGCATAACAAATAGCCCTAACATCAATTATGGCTGCCAAATATCTTTAAATATGCAATCAGGTGATCTAAATAATGCTGCACAAATCCAGATCTAAACATAAAAGACATTAAGCAGATAAAATAAAATGAGGCTCCGTGCATCCAATAGACAAGACAAGAACGATGTATTTGAAAGAATTTTTATATTATATTGAAAAGGGGCACCTGAGAGGAAAATAAGAAAGGTGTTTTCCGGTTCTCCTCAATGGGATGGGTTCTTGATAGTCCTCGGCACTTTAGATCTAGAATCTCTCTCTCTTGTTGGTATAGAAAACCCAGACAAACATAGAACTCAATGGGAGCTCACAAGGCAAAAATGGAGAAAATGTGACCAAGTGTATAGATCCAGAGGTGATCTTTACGTAACAAAAGGTGACTAATGAATGGGGAAAACCCTTCTATTTATAACAAAATATTAGGGTTATCTAGAACTTGGTGCATGAATAAAGTATTATTAATCAAATTCTAGAACCACCCTTTAGGAATATTTTATTATATTTGTTGGAGGGAAAAAGATTTTTGACTTGGGTCAATTCCTTTATCTATAAACAATAAATAAATAAATGATTTATTTATTATTTTAGGGAAATGGTGGGAATATGATTAAATAAATAATGATTTATTTAATTAATTTCCTTTTTTTGGGTTAAATATGACCAGGAAATATAAACAAATTTAGATTTTTTTATTATTTCCTTTTGGGGTTTCTTGTTTAGACCATAAAAAAATTAATAAAGGTGTTTTACTAAGTTATTTCACATAGTGAAAGCAATTTTACTTAGGGTAAAATTGGTCTTACATGGTGTACTTGGTTTCATCTAATGATAAAAGGTTAGATGACCAAAAAATGTTGTAACAGATTTCCCCCCAATGTACGAGTGTTAGGAGAAAATCGTATGACCGAAGTACGTTGTAAGAACTCAATCACTAGACATCAAGAGGGAAGTCAGAGAGAGAAATGGAAGGTAGTCTAATGTGCTAAAGGACTAGACTCTGAGGAGACGAGACTTACAGGTGCAACAAGTCTCTATTTTATGAAGTGGTACCTGTGCTAAAGGTGATGGGGGAGGCATACCTATGCCCACCGAGACAAAGTACAAAAGAATAGGATGTCCAGTAAACAAGGAACCAAACCATAAAGTACATGCTGGCATAAATACGTGCCAGAAAAATAAAATGATGAATCCCACATACATGTTGTGCCTAGAATAACAGCTAGGACTTATACAATGATATTTTAGTACATGAGATACAAATACAACCCAAATTCTCCCTATACATGGGGAAGGGCTCACAAAATCTAACTAATACATGCAAATCGAAAAGGCGCTGCAAGCGGCTGAGGCTAACATCATCAAATGTGAGGAGCTGCATCAAAGGCTGAAATGAAGAAGTCATCTAGGCATGTGGGGGGGCTACCTCTAGGGCCACCCCCTCATGAGGGTTGAGACATATCACACACACCTGGGAACCACCAATAGTTATTGCTGCATCACTGGACCATCAAGTATATGGATCACGATCATGCTGAAAGGAGCTCGAACCAAGGTACACCGCCCTCTAGACCTGGCTTCTGGATTAAATGAGCTGATGTCGACAGAAGGAGGTCCGACATAGGTGAGGCAATAGGGATCCCCAGCTAAGGCATGAGAGAAAATAGTAGAGTGACTAATAGACAAACACTAATGATGGTGATGAAATGGGGGATACTGAGTAGCAGATGGACGACTTCCCTTGTTAGAGCATAAAGGGCATGAAGGGCTTGGCAGCAACTGACACAATATCATGAGGGATAGGGGACAATGGTACTGAGGGCCATAATGTGCAACACGAGAGAGGGACCAAGCAATGAAGGATGGAGGACTATAGCGGGATACAAAGGGACTCGAGATAGACTCCATGACTGCGATGATGACTCGACTCGGATGCTCTAAACAAGGGCGATTTAATGGTGTTGCTACACCGTAAAGGTCCAATGGGGGACCATAAAAACATGAGTACAAGATGGTATCTCATGACAAAAATCAACATGAACAAGGACAAGTATAGAGGCAAGTTGGTGCCCCAAGTACAAGTGTGGTATGTGAGGAAATCCGATTTGGAGGAGAGGTGAAGAGAACCTTCTTGGAAAAAATGTATCCTGGTGAAGTGTCAAGTAATTGAAAAGTAACAGGTACCCAGAGCTCATGAATAGGCCAGGTCGCACTTTTTGGGGTTTTTTTTGCAACCTAGGTAGCAGGTACTAGGCAGAAAACTGTGACCTGTCCCAGGATATGTCCTGAAATGTGTGACCTGTTAGAGAAAGGGAGGTTTCAGTGCTTTTTTTGGCTAAGATTTGGGATTTGTATGGTTGAGGGGCAAAGGTGCCCCCCAAGCATGTTTTGGTCATGCCAAAATGTATTGATAAAAAGGGGAATCTAAACACATTTTAATGATATGGTGCGCCTATTTGTTTCCATTATGGTTATGCAATTTGAGAAGGGAAATGGAGGATTACCAATCTCTTGTTAGTACGACATATATGAATCAAATGGACTTTAATTTTTTAGGTTGGCATACGTGGTTTCACTATCCCAAAGATAGTATTTGGAGATAATGAACTGATGCTCTCCAAGAAAACCTATAGGTTGGTCAACAACAATGTCTAAAAGAATGGGTTGTTGATGTAAAATGAGGGAACGATAAGGGGTATCATCCCGAGAGTGATCTGAAGTGGTATGGGACTCTAGAGGTTCTTCTAAACGTGGAAGGAGAATGGTACTAGAGTCGACGTGACCAGATACACTAGGAGAGTTGTGGAGAATTACTTCTCTTGGTCTCTCAAATATGGGTGCCCCCTTACCCAAACATTGGGTTGCAATGTAATGGCCACAAGGTGTATGTTGTTCGAATGCATGGTTCCGATGTAAGGGGGAATAGAGAAAGTCAGGGGATATGATTCCTTCCATAATGTCATCATCGTGATAGGAGATGGGGTGACTGGTGGAAGAAAGACCACCGGACACGGTGAAGCTACCTGACTCATCATCATGAGAAGAGAGGTTCACATGCGCATCGTCACAAGGGGTGACAGAAGAGTAAGCAGATAAAGGATCTACCGATCGTGAGCCCAGGGTGATTGCTGAAGGAAGGTCAAGCGAAAGAATAGGGGAGAATTTAGAGGGAATGTTCCCCGAGGGTCTCATGGATGATGATAGGTAGTAAATGGTGGATGAAGGCTCCGTCATATCGACATCAGGAGGGGGAATGTCAATGGGAGAAGTCATGTCTAGTAGTTTGACCGAAGAAAAATGTGTAAATAGGGGAGAGGTGGACTCATTATGTTTAGCCTTGAATTGGCGGACCGCGGCTAAAGAGGTGTGGAATTCCTCGAGGCGGGGACAGAGGTGGGTGTAATGGCCATGGAGATCACACAAAGCACAAGGGTGGTTGGTGTGAATAGTCTTGGGGTACTTGGCCACAGTCGCAGAAGGAACAGAGGCTTCTGGGACCATGGACTTAGGGAACGCGAAATTAACCATGGGCTTGAGATGAGGCAATTTAGGACAGGTATGGGTGGCATGACCGAAAACATCACACAAAGCACACTGGATGGTATGCTTTGGAGGTCGAGGAGGGGTAGGTTTTGTCGGGGCAGCCTTGTCCTTTGATGCCCCCTTGCGAGCTTTTCCCTTCTTACCTGAAGCGGTCGCAACAGGATGTGGTTTCTGTTGAGGTGACTGAGGCACTTATGTAGTAGGAGAAGTGATGGGGACTGGTTGAACTGGGGTCAAAGAAAGATAAGGTTTGGGTTGACTAGGTAGGGTTGCGGCTGGAGGATCAAGGTACCAGACGGGAATCCCAAGTGTTAGGTTAGGAAGAGAGAGGGTGGCCATGACAGGTACTATGTACACTCCTGGTGGGGGAGCTAGGAACAGTATCTGACCAGAGGGGTAATGGCCAGGTAGGACAGTTCCTAAATGGCTAAGGCTTGGAGTAACTGTTCCAGGAGGGTAAAGAGGCTCATGAGTACTAGCTGGATGGGAAGGTCTAGGTGGAAGAGGTTCGGGCAACTAAGGCGAAGGGCTAGGAGCGGATTGTTGTATGCAAGGTTGAGGTTGTTGACTAGCCAAAGTGGGTTGTTTAAGGTCAGCTTGAGACGATTGCATCATGCAAACATTCGCTAAGCTGGGATCAGAGACAGGAGGAGGAGGAAGACCAAGGAAGGTTCCAAGCAAGGAGGAGTCTTTGTAGATGCCAGGGGAAACACTGGTCAAAGAATCAACAGTTTGTTTATTGGTTACAGAAGAGATGGTTGACTTAGGGGAGGTCTGAGATTTTGGCTCATGATACGTCAACTGGTCGATGGTGACTATCTTTCCATTATGAGGGAAAAACATCTTGCGGTGGACCATGGATGGTATAGCAGACATGGCACAGGTGTAGCTACGGCCCAAAAGAATGTTATAATCAAGAGAGGCGGTGATGACGTCAACGTCAACACAAACAGTCTTCCCTGCAAGAGTGATAGGACAATTACGGAATAGGCCAATGGGCTGGGAGGCATGGTCGTCCCATGCACGAAGGGTGATTGTGGAAGGGGTCAGCTCAGGAGATCCAAGTTGTTTCCAAACCAAAGCAGACATCACACAGGTGGATGCCCCCTCATCAATAATACACCTAGAAACGTGAGCGTTCCAGATTTTGACTGGGATTTGGAAAGCTACGGAAGCAGGAAGGGGAGGAGGTTCTGATTTATGGGCATCGAAAACAATCAATTGGTCATCAGCAGGATCTATAGTGCCCATGGCAGATAGTAGAGCCTTCTTTTGAGAAGGACACGACTGGAGGAGTTCCAGTGTTGAAATGGTAGCAGGAGACTGCGCCAAATCATCTACTATGCTATACGAATGAGCAGCTCGACCAGAAGCAGCATTTCGGCGTAATGGGCCCTTAGGAATCTTGGTATGAACCTCAACTTTGGGCTGAGGGATATGCAAGGGACCATTAGATGTCGAAAGAGTCTTTGTAGAACCTAAATAAGGTGACTCGGGGATAGACAGAGCAGGAGGCTTGGGGTACTGACAAGACCGAGTTTGAAGGTTAAGGTCGACAGGTAAAGGTTAATCAGAGTTCATCATGAGAATATGGTAATTGAAGGAACCAGAAGGGGAAGGTTGAATGGTCGCATGTCCATCAGGTGGTTGGGTAGCCACAAATCCCTGTTGTGCATCCACCTGCTCTTGAGGGGGCGGTGACTGCTGTTGTGGGGGTTGAGAAGGCAAGGGAGGCGGAGGTGCTGATGTTGGAGGAGCTAGAGCACCAAGCTATGGAGACAGATAATAAAGGGGTTGGGAAATAGTGTGGTAAGTAGGAGGTTGGGCTAAAATATGGGGCATGCCATATCCTATAGACCCGCTACTAGGAGGGGAAAAAGTGCGAGAGGTGCTGCCTCCCCCCCAGGAAAACCATAACCCGTGGGAGGTTGGGCGTATGTATGAGAGATAGCTCCAATGTTACTGTTGGTGGGATGAGGTGCCCCTGGTGCATTGGCATCACCGGTTCTGGGGAGATCAGGTAGAATAGTATAAACATAACCCGTCTAAGCGTAGATCAGGTCATATTTTAATGCCATTTAGAGGGCAGCTTCTTCAGTTTGAGGAAAATGTGATGCGACATCTTTCCCAATAGGGGGCAAGAGAGATCTAAGGAACCAGCCCATGTAGACACGATCTTCAGAGGTAGGAGATTGGCATAGGTTCTTTCTTCTCCTCCATTCCTGTACATGATCGGATAGGCGGGTCATAGATGATTGATGGAAAGAAGTCAAAAGTTCGATACCAGTGTCATAACGAAGGGGAAGCTGGAAAAAAGATAAAAAAGCCCGGGCAAGAGTCGCAAAGGTGGTATGAGAGCAAGTGGTTTGATCAACATACCACTTAGAAGCTTCTCCTATAAGTGTGCATTGGAACAATCTAAGACGAATGGAATCATCAATAATGGAATGGGATGAACACCACATGTGGAAAGATCGGATATGGTTGGAGGGATCCTCTCCAGAAAGGCCTTCGAACTTGGGAATGTTGGAGGGGAGCTTGGTTGGCATAGCAGGCCAACTAACATCATGGAAGATAGGATCATTGATCAATTGGTTGAAATCGGGGAGACTGAGGCCTGCCATGAAGGGGAGAAAGGGAGCAGTCGAGGTAGTTCCTGTGATGGTTACCCTAGTAACAGTCCCAGCATTAGGGCCAGGGTTGCCACTAGTGTTAGGCCCTGGACCAGACATGGTGAAGGTAACAGGGGGGAGAACCAGAAGTAGGGGGAGAAACCAAAGAATCAGAAGATGATTCAGAGTGCAAACTCGGGGGAGGAATAACTCGACGACGATGGGAAGGAGGAATTAGACCAACCGAAAACTGAGGGTGAAGGCCAAGAAGTCTCCGGGATAAACACCTTGGAGGCGCAATGATGGCAGGAAGAAGAAAAACTGACAAAGGCAGGGAGGTGCAAGATCAAGTGAGGTCAATGTCGACACAAGGGCAGAGAGGTGCAGTGTAAATTGATTTTAAATTCTTTGCTAGGCCAAGTTAACCAGGCTCTTCTTCACTTAGGGTTAGTGTGTGGCATGCGTTAATTTTAATTGTTTAAACCCATACATTTTGAGAGTAAAAGAAAAAGTGTGCTGCATAACTGAAAATAAATCTGCAGTAAATAAGACTGAAAGAACAGAAAATTAACAGCTAACAATGCATCAATCTAACCAAGAAGGCGGGTCTCTCAAAATTAATCTATAAGAGGGGAAAAACTAAGCAAAGCATGTCAAAAAGAGGCCAATATATCTAGGGTCGGGAGGGATGGGGATCCAAAGGAGAAATCTACTAAAAAGAGGTGCAGAGAACATTAAAAAGGCAAAGGCAAGGTTGCTGCTAAAAAGGAGGAGATAAGCTAAAAATAGGAGGGACAAGGAGGCATCCCTAGAAATGAACCCAAACAAAACTATATGAGGTTATTTGAAAGGGATAAGAGCTGATCTAAAGGGATCTAAAAATGAGGTATCAGATCTAAAAGAAATAAGGCTGAAACTCTGGAAATTTAGACTTATGAAACAGCAAAAACTCTCCCACAAAACGTGGAGGGTACTAGAGCCCCAAGGGGCAAAATTCCCACTTAGTTGAGTGAAACAGATCAGAATCAGGTCTAAACGGGTGGAGACAGAGGCTGGAAAACCCTGACAGAAGCTTCAGACAAACCCAGAAAAAGTGCTGAAAAATTGCAGAAAAAAGTGCAGGTCGCAGGTTCTGACCTATTTTCAATCCAGGTCGCAGATTTGGGGTAGAAAAGTGCGTCCTCAGGTCCAGGTCACATTTTTTGGGCCGATAAGTGTGACCTGCAGATCCGGGTCTCTCGACGGCAGATTTCAGAAAAAGGTGTCGTCTCAGCTGCAACTGATGTCGGTCACCTGCGCAATAGGGCCATAAACACACGAAAGTTAAAAATTTTAATGTTTGAGGGTTTTAGAGGTGAAAAATACCATAAAAATAGGAAAACCAAAAAGCTCAAGAGAAACCCTAGGGTCTGAAATAACTGGATATGCAGAAATAGATAAATTGACAGCGGTCGCAAAAGAAAACCCATGTGGAGTCGCCAATTGTTAGTATGAATCTTTCGTCGTAAAAGACCACTTTAGCTATGCATAACAAATAGCCCTAACATCAATTATGGCTGCCAAATATATTTAAATATGCAATCAGGTGATCTAAATAATGCTGCACAAATCTAGATCTAAGCATAAAAGACATTAAGCAGATAAAATAAAATGAGGCTCCATGCATCCAATAGACAAGACAAGAACGATGTATTTGAAAGAATTTTTATATTATATTGAAAAGGGGCACCTGAGAGGAAAACAAGAAAGATGTTTTCCGGTTCTCCTCAATGGGATGGGTTCTTGATAGTCCTCAGCACTTCAGATCTAGAATCTCTCTCTCTTGTTGGTATAGAAAACCCAAACAAACATAGAACTCAATGGGAGTTCACAAGGAAAAAATGGAGAAAATGTGACCAAGTGTATAGATCCAGAGGTGATCTTTAGGTAACAAAAGGTGACTAATGAATGGGGAAAACCCTTCTATTTATAACAAAATATTAGGGTTATCTAGAACTTGGTGCATGAATAAAGTATTATTAATCAAATTCTAGAACCACCTTTTAGGAATATTTTATTATATTTGTTGGAGGGAAAAGGATTTTTGACTTGGGTCAATTCCTTTATTTATAAACAATAAATAAATAAATGTTTTATTTATTATTTTAGGGAAATGGTGGGAATATAATTAAACAAATAATGATTTATTTAATTATTTAAAAATGATTTAGTCAAATTTAACTAGGAATATTATTTAAATGATGATTTAAATAACTTATTCCTAGGAAATAATCAAATAAATAATGATTTGTTTAATTAATTTCCTTGTTTTGGGTTAAATATGACCAGGAGATATAAACAAATGTAGATTTGTTTATTATTTCCTTTTGGGGTTTCCTGTTTAGACCATAAACAACTTAATAAAGGTGTTTTACTAAGTTATTTCACATAGTGAAAGCAATTTTACTTAGGGTAAAATTGGTCTTACATGGTGTACTTGGTTTCATCTAATGATAAAAGGTTAGATGACCAAAAAATGTTGTAACAATCATAATGTGCAATTGTCTATGCCTATGTGTTGAGATATATTTCTGCAAGGTTGGAATCATTGGTTATCATTTGGTGGTTGTTTATGGTTTTTTATGACCCCTCTAGGGCTGATTAGATCTACCCTTATTTGGAGAGGTTGTTTTCCTTCTCTCTTCATCACATTTTTGACCTCCTCTTCCCTAGCTTCTTCATTTTTCATCCAAGAGGATAGGGCCATCAATTGCATATCCCCCAAACAAGAGTTTGGGCCCCAAATTTTTGGATCAGTTAGGACAATATTATGCACGTAAAACTCTGCCAATTTGGCCCTATCTTCTATATTGGACTGACTGCAAAAATCAATAAATTTCTTGTATTTTTGGAAAGGAAATGACCCATATGATGCTTGTGTTTTGATCTGGAACTATATCCATTGCTCCTTTAGGTAAATGGCATAGTAATTTAAGGGAATCCTGTGTTTTATTGCCTCCATGCACAAGTCTACAATGGTGGAAATCTGGTTGTGTTTTTGCTGTAGTTGGCCATTCAATCTTGCATTCTATACTTCTGCTTCCTGTAGCTATTCTTTCAACACTGCCTCCCTAATTCTGACATTAGCGAAATCTCTTTCCATCTCAATGAGTTTCTCTTCCATGATCCCTACGTCTTCCACATTATTAGTTTTTTCAATTTGCATCCAATGGTGTGTGCGTGCTCTTTATTTCTATAGCTCATAAAATAGGGGAACTGAGAGCTTTTGAGCGATCATCCTCCCTCCTTAAATTAATGTGTAATAGAAGCTCAAGTTTGGTTGCGGGCTCGGATGTGGAACTATTGTAGTGTATTTTGGGACAATTTTTGGAGAGGTTGGTTCTTCCTTTGGTTCCTCCTCTTCCTTTCCTTGTTTCTCAAATTTGGCATATTGTCCCTCAACTTCTGACTCTTTTTCATCACCTTGGGCCTTCTGCCCTTCCAATGATGTCTTTTTATCTTCTCCCATGACTTCTTTCTCTTCCTATAGAAAATTGTTGGTTTCCTGTATCACTGTCTAAGTTTCATGTAGCAAAAAATGTGATTCCTATAGAAAACCCTATTTTTCATGCTACCCATTCTTTTCTTTCTCTTAGAGGTGTGTGGGTGTTGGTGCCTTTTTGAGGGATGATAGCCTTGAGTAGTGCCTCCTTGTATAGATTATAGGTGTCTTTTTAGGTGAATTGACCTCTTGAATATTTCCCTCCTTTTCCCTATTTATTCTTTCTTATTTGGTGATTCTTCAATTGTGATGGGGATCTTGGTTGGAGTTGTTGGTCTCCCTTGTTCTCCCCTCGCATTGTTCTTGATCCTAAAGTACATGGGGGTATGCCTTTTTCTCTTTGCTTTCACGGGGGCGCTTATAGTGGCTAAGATGGCATCCACTTCCTTTTCTGAGATCCCTGGTAAAATTTTGGTTTTTTGGGAGGAGATATCAGTGGTAAACTTGGGGTCTAGTATCCCCTCCTCTTCTATCTTTTCTTCCTTATCGTTATCTTTATCTTCCTCTTCTTTTTCATCTTCTTCTCCTTTTTCATCTTTCTTTTCCACCTCTTCTCTCCTTCATTTGCTCGTACATTTTATGTGGGTTCTTCCTATATTTCCATTTCGTCTTCTTCCTCTTCTTCCTCTATCCTTTCAGTCCCTTCCTCTTATGTTTTTATGCCCCTTTCTCCAAGGCTAGAGGCAGGGGTGTCTCCAAGAGTGATGGTTTGTGTCCCAATGAATTTTTCTTTGTCCATTTCAATTAATGTGGACCAAGGTACATGGATTTTGATTCTATTGAGAGCATCTCCCACTATGAGTTTAAAGATACCATTATGAGCTAGGTGTTGATACTTTCTCGCCCTTACGTTATGGCTCTTATCTTTGATTGAATGGAAGAGGAAGTATGGGATGTTGAGTTCTTGATCTAATGGAATATCACCTTTGAACCTTAGTTCATGCAACAATATAAAATGGTATCGATATACCACACTTATTATACCCTCATAGGAGATATATTTCATGACGTGGTATGCTACCTCATCCCATAGGTAAGGTAGACTTTATCTTCTTACCCCATCCTTATCTTCAATGTATTCTTTGTTGCACAAGAAGAGAAACTCTTCTTAGAGGCATTACTAGATAATATGTCCTCTCTATTCCACTTAAATCCTCAAGGCAAGGTGGTGACTCGCTAATGAGTTCAGGGGTAATGGTAATTTGTAGCCCTTTTACCACTATGGTGACCCTATCATCTGCTTGTGAGTTCAAGGCTACTACAAATTCTTGAGCCACTTAATCATCAAAACCTTTGAGGAGCTCAAAGAACCCAAACCACTGGTGATTTCTAAAGAATTCAACCATAGGAGGGTGTAGTCTAATTTTTTTTTGTCTGTGGGCTCCCTTCTATTGAAACCTCCACCCATATTACGATTGTGTTAGAGAGATAGTTGTGTGTGGCTTGTTTCTAAAATCACTGTGATATGGGACCCTAAAGGTTTTATCTTTACCCACAATGTGGTTTTCTTATCCTTACGCATTTGAACAACCTTTTAATTTCATGAATTATGGCTTGAATCCGTTTAAATTACCATGAAAAATATTTGCAACTTGATGGGGTGATGGCCACTTACCTCTATAATTATGATGATATATGGATTGAAGTATTGTGTTGGGGTGTCAACACACTATGAGGTTGGCTTACATGATACTTCCTAGCACTTTGTGGCCTCCCTAGAAACTTCCTGTAGCAATAAAATACTTTCATGTAGCACAGGTTGTATGAAAAGCTTGAGCATGGATCGAAGATCCTTGGTGTCTCCTATATCTATCCTTCTCTAACTAATATTGAAATGCATAATATAATTAGGGGGAATGATCCAAATTACACCTTTTATTCCAAATTGAGTGGGCTTGGAGCATAGGGGGAATGATCCAAAGTACACCTTTTATTCGAAATTGAGTGGGCTCGGAGCATAGTGGTGATGTGGATTTGGCACGAGGTTTCTTCCTTTGGACCGTTGGTCCCACTTGAGCCAATAATTCGCTCTTGCCTCAAAATCAAATCCAATTCCTCGTGATCTTTCCCTTAACTGATGTGACAACTCCATGTGGCATTAAAAATCCTCTAACTTTTTGTTGTAACTATTTGAGGGTGGCCAAGTTAACTGGCCACCGTTTTTCCTACTAAACTCTCTTTTCTCGACATTTACTCATTTTAGTCAAATGATGCATAGAGAGAGGGTGAGGGATCCATACCTGAGCCTACCTGATGCTGGTGAGTGGTAGGATACTTTGATGCAGGGAGCTAGAGCACTGTGATGGTCATAAGTGATTTTTTTATTTGCTATGATTTTTTATATTTTTTGAATGAGGAGCTTATTTTCTGCGTGAGGTGCTTATTGTCTTTGCTTGCTGATTATTTTGAAGGTGTCTCATGGAGATCATAAGATGTTTATTTTGGTGTAAATTCTCTTCTGGAATCCTCTAGTGATCTTTAGGGGCCATCTTCTTCAATCATCTCATGCATTTATGATCTATTGGTCGCATGCACAGATTTTCTACAGGAAGTGATCATCTTCCTATAGCAGTTCCCTTGTTGTAGTTTTGGAGCTCAAATGACCTAAGGAATGAATAAAGATAGTGTAGGGATGCTAGGGGTGGTTTTAGGAAGTGAATGGAGTGGTGTAGTGGAGGAGGATGTGAGAGGAGATGTTGTGTCTAAGGATTTATCTAAACTAACTCACCATTTAAAAATAGAGGGTTTGATGAGTGAATAGTTATGCATGGGGTGGAGTGATGGTTAGGAATGATAGACAAGTAAAAAAATGAATTTTCATATACTTTTGAGGTTTAAGTGGCCTTGGGTGAGATTATTCATCCTTGGGTGACTTTCCTGTAGAATTACATGGTTTCCTGTAGCACTACAGGAAATCTTGTATCAGCCTAGGATGTCTTGTAGCACTGCAGAGAGTAAGAAAAAAATGGATTTTTTTATTACCTAGTCCGAGAAATGGATGAATGAATGCATGTTGGGGTTGGACATGGAGTGGATAGGTAGAGGAGAGAGAGAGAGAGAGAGAGGAAAAGTTGCTCCTTTTTTCCAAATTTTCTTTGATCAGCAACCTGTAAAACATAAGTTGGTTGATGCATAGGTGTTGTGTCACTCTTTTGATTTTTTCTTTCTTCTCTTTTTTGTTTTTAATTTTATTTTATTTTTTAAGACATGTGGGATAAATCAACAGAGGTTTTCAACCCACAAACCTGCCCTGGGTGCCCTAAGGAGGTTCTCACATAAGGATATTTTATTTCTCTATTTTTTCTTCTTCTTTTTTGCTCTAGGACTGCCTCATGGAGGTTTTCAACCCACGAGTTTTCCTTAAATGCCTTAGAAATTTTTCACCCATGCCTCTTTATTTTTTTCTTTTATTTTTTCATTTTTTTTTAGGAATATGAGGGGATGGAAACTATGGATCTCCCAATGACATTCACCTCCCTATTTATTGTATTCATAAACTCAGCCTTAAGCAGGGGCTTCTTGTAGATTTTTATCATGTAACCATTGTCAAGCAGAGGGATCCCCTCCTCATCTATGGTTCTGATTTGAAGAACCCCATTTTAATGGAATTTATGCACTTTATAAGGTACTATCCATCTGGTCATTAAATTTCCCTTGAAGTCCTTGAATCTTGAGTCATAGGGTAGAGCCCAATATCCTTCCTGAAATGTATTTTCTTTGATGTACAGGTCATGCCAAAATTTTATTTGCAGTTGGATTACTTCTATGTGAAGCAGGGTCTTCATTCTAAACTCATCCAAACCATTTAGCTGCATATACCTTTCTTGTTGTGCCTTTGTGATTTCCAAGTCCAACTGAGCTACCATACTTAGGGTGTTATACTAAAACTCAATGGAAAGAAAAGCTTTCTTCCCATAAACTAGAGCATATGGATTAAACCATGTGATTGTCTTCCAGGTGGTATTGTAAGCCCAAGTGACTTCCAAAAATCTGTCTACCTAGTATTTCCTACTATTTCTCACAATTTTGGTGAGGATGTTCTTGAATGCTCTATTTTTTACTTCCACCTGGACATTTGCTTGAGGATGATAGGTAGTGGAATTATTGTCCTTTATTTTTTTCTACCTCATAAAGTTCTGAATGAGATGAGATGTAAATTAATCCCCCTAATCAATGACTACATATCTGGGGTATCCAAACTTGTAGAACACCTTCTCTCTCAAACAATCAGCTACCTTATACTTGGTTGCTACCTTTACAGCGCTTGTTTCATCTCACTTGGTCAAGTAATCGATGTAGACTATGATATATATATTCTTCCATGATGGTGGATCAATGGGTCCAATGAAGTCCATGGCCCACTTGTCAAACGGCTCTAAAGCCACCTAAGGTTGCAAAGGAATTTCATCCCTCGGTGTAGGTCTCCCCATCCTCTAACATTGATCACATATAATGGTGTATATCTTGGCATATTGGTGGAGGGTAGGCCAATAATATCCTACTTGCAAAGCTTTGAAGATTGTCCTCTTAGCAGAAAAATGACCCCCATACGGAGAATCATGAACTGGTGAGAGGATGTCAATGACCTCCTCTTCCATCGCACATATTCTGAGGATTTGATTCAGACCCAATTTGAAGAGATCACCACCAATCCAAGTGAGAGAGGAACTTTTTCTTATAATCCTGATCTTTACTTTGGATGAGAGGTTTGGAGGAAACCTATCAACAACCAAGTATTTAGCTATGTCAAGAAACCAAGGAGAGAGTGTTGAGATAGCGATTATATGTTCATTCGGAAGCTGATCATCCACCATTCCTTCCTCATCTACAGATAAAGTTAGTCTAGATAATAAATATGCAACAACATTTTCCTTTCCTGGTTTATCAACAATTGTCAAATCAAAATTTTGTAATAACAATAACTATCTAATGATTCTAGCATTAACATCAGGTTTATTCATTAATTACTTGATTGTTTCACGGTAATTATGTACAAAGGTATGGTAAATAGTAACGTAGTGCCTAAATTTGAAGGGAATGGACAATGGCTAAGATCTCCTTTTCAGTGATATTATAATTAAGTTCAGCGTTGGATAGATTCTTGATAATGAAATAAATGGAATAGGGTAATTTTTCTTCCAATTTCCCAAAGGTTTCCCCCATAGCTTTATTTGATGCATATGTATGAATGTGGAAGGGCAGAGCTCAATTGGGAACTCAAATAATAGGGGCAGCCGTTAGCTTTTCCTTGATGAGATCAAAAGTATCCTGACATAGAATAGACTAGAAAAACTCAGAATATTTGGCCAACAATCTGAATAATGGTGAAGCCACTTTACTAAAGTCCTTAATGAACCTCCTATAGTATCTAGCGAAAACCTAGGAAAATTTTGACATCTCTCTGGTTTTGAGGAATAATCACCCTTTTGATGATGGTAATTCTGTTTGGGTCTACCTGTATTCCTGCTTGTGATATTGAATGGCCTAGGACTATCCCTTCCCTTTTTAGAAATTCACATTTTTCAGGACTTAGGGAGAGATGAATTTCAATGCACTTCCTCGGCACTTTTATTAGATTGAAGAGATCCTCTAGTAAATCATGCCCATAAGGTGTGAAATTTTCCATGTAGATCTCTACAGAATCATGGAATAGTTCAGAAAAAATTCTCTGAACTACTCTCTAGAAAGTAGCAGGTGCATTGCATAAGCCAAAGGGAAAGACTTTGTAAGTGAAGGTGCCGCAGGGACATCTAAAAGTCATCTTGTCCTAGTCCTCTGGGCTGATATGAATCTGGTTAGACCCACTAAATCCATCCAGGAAAGAGAAAAAAAAAATCCCACAAGACCATCTAGGACTTGATCGATGAAGTGAAAAGAGAAATGGTCCTTTTTAGTAGCTTTATTTAGTTCTTAGTAGTCAACGCAGATTCACCACTTCCCATTTTTATTTGGGACTAGAACAAGACAAGACACCCACTCACTATCTGATATGGGGTAGATGAAACCTGCATCCAAAAAAATTTGCAGTTCATCCTTCACTATGTCATTTCAGGTTGGGTTCATCCTCGTTTGGGTCTAGAGCACAATCTTACATCTCTCTTTAATATAAATATGATGTTTTCACACCGAGGGATGCACCCCTTTCATTTCCTTGTAGTCCCAAGAAAGAGAATATAAATTTTCCTTCAGGAGCTGGCACATTTGCTTTTCTTCCTTGGCCAAGAGGGTGAGTTAATCTTCAGGGATTTATATGGGCCAAATTCCATAGCCTTGGAGGCTTCAAAGGTTGAGTCAATTGCGTGCAGCTCAATCCAAGGGTGGATTTCTTATTATCTCACTAGGTAATCGAGTGGAATGGCAGTGGGGGGCTAGCTTTGAATGATGTGGTCAATGAGATCATCCTCATCAGGTGTCGCCCCTCTAAGAACATTATCTATGGTAAAAATGGCGTAAGGTGTGGTACTGTACACTTCATATTCTTCTTCATCATCTCCAACCACAAGGGTAGTCATGGTCAATGGAAGGCTAAGCGGAAGGATATAATACCAATTGTTTGGACAAGGGCCCATTCTTTATAGTCATGTTTCTGGACCTACAACTGATATAATCATCAGCATTGGCCAACCAATGTCTTCCTAAAATGAAAGGATATCCATTAAACTTGTTTTTTTTCTAGAGGACCGAGAAATATGTGGGGTACTCCCAGGATTCAATCGATACAATAACAACCTCAACAATTCTTTCCAGAGCTACTATGGATCTTGTTGAGCTAATTTATCACTATATGTGAAAATCAGATATAATCAACCTTGAAAGATAAGCTGAAAGTAATACATTCTACAACTCTAACTCCATTAGTTTAAAAAGAGGAATAACATTGAAATGATTCTTGACTCAAGAAATTCATTTTCACCTCAATTACCACTTAATGAATCAGAGATTAAAACCAAGAACTTAAGATGGATAAATTATTAATGAAAGAAGCTCTTAACTTAAGAGACATATAAATTATTCCATTATAATTCATTCATCTTAATATCAAAAATCTCAACAAGAAACTACTTGCACACAAACAAAAGAAACCAATTTTAATTCATCATTTTCATAGAAGGGATGCTCAACTTGATACATCTGTTTTTCCAACTTGATAAAGTGATGAATATGCTATAAACTAATGACATCAATCATTATGCATGAACCATGAAGCAATCTGAAATAAAGCTTTGAAAAACCAGTTCTACAATCATCGAATTACAAGGAAATAAAACTAGTTAACAAGAAAGTGTACTTAGCTTGGAATGGGGGCCCTTCCACCCTTGCCTTGCACACTTGATAAATGATCTCAGAAGCTTAACTTCAGTCACACATCCATAACATTGAACAGCAAATTGATAACAGCACAAGTCTTCAATTTAACTTCTCAATCCAAAATTGTCACAATATAAAAGTATATAAGTCAATAATAATCCTAATACATAAGCCATCAAAGCTTTGGCTTTAAATAAGAAGTCTCATGAACAAACTGATCTATTTTTACTCAAACAAACCCATCTACTTCTCATCCACCTATCTAAGTCGAGTTCATTATTCTTATCCCAAGAAATATGGCCAATCCCATAGAATCTCAAAACTGCCCTATTTCTATGGGATTTCTGAATGACTAGTCATGATTGACTAGAACTAAATGGGCCTAATAAAGCTTGTTCTGTTCGAACTAAGCATAGGTGGTTTAGTCCTAGTTTCCAAGCTGTCCATCCATGCCTTCAATTCGTGCCCAAGTGTCCTGCAACCACATCAACCATATAGCTATTACGGGAATTTCTGAATCAGCCAATTTTGCACTAAAAATCAAACTTTCATAAAAAATTTAGAATTTGAAAAATTAAAATTAAATACCTGAATCAATATCAAATATATGTCAAAATGGAATAAATGAATGGAAAATGGATGGAAAATAGATGGATAAATAAGTTTCTTTGAGCAAAATAAGACCAAAACTAAGGCCCAACATCTCTCCCTTGCTTATCATCAAGCATGTCCCCATGCTTGCCTGTTCCTCTTTGACCTTCTTCTTTCTGAAGTAGATGTTGTACCTGTTGATGCTTCCTGATGTGCTGCCCTTGCCAAACAATCTAAACCTGTGTCATGTCGTTCTTGAAACAAAGTTGCTTTAACCTTCTGCTTTTCATACTTGGCCTGCCACATGTTCTTTTCCTTCAACCATTTAAATGCTTGTTTAGAAATTAGATCATTCTTCCTTTTTAATTTCCCCAAGTCTTCTTTCAATTTTTCATTTGTTTTGATCAATTTAGCATTTTCTTTCTTGTTTGCTTTGTTCTCCTCTTCTAACTGTTTTTCCACAATTTTACTAATTTCTAATTGATCAGTTAAATCCTTGATTTTCCCATCTTTTTCAAAATCCTGAGTTGTTTTCATTAATGATGCAGCTGCTTCATCATCATAGGCAGAATCCCTATCAAATTCTTCTTGCGGAATGTTATTTTCTTCTTGTGGTCTTGGAAAATATGTTTCTTCTTCCCTGTCTAAATTGATGGGACTTTTGTTTGTAAATCTTTTGGGAATAGACATCACAGATATTTCATAATCCATAGCCATGTTATTTTGCTGTTTGGCTCTTGTTCTAGGATACATGGGTGAATTCATCACTCCCTTACTTTCCTGCTCTGTTTTCTCTTGCACCTCTGTAATCTGTTCAGTAAAATGATTTTTAACCATGAATTCTCTCCACACTATGCCCTGCAATCTTACTTGATATTCAACTAGGATTTTAATCAATCCTTGATGATACATTTGTCCTGCCTTAGGCCTGTTTTCATGTCTTGCTGTTTCAATCATTCTTAAGAGGATTTTATATAGGAAATAAGGTAAATTAATCCTATCTTCCCCCTTAATGTGTTGTAGAAGTTTAACATGATATAAATGGGCAACACTATATCCTCGGTCACAAGTTAAAAACTTTTGAATAATCAAGACCAATTCTCTCCATGGCTCATTAAACCATTCCCTGGGTATACCTTTTGTCCTATCAAACGTTCCCTTCCGGTTTTTCTCAAGGAAGAAAGTCCATGCTTTCTCCTTGAAGTGTAGCCCTTTGTAATACTTCTCTCCTAACATTGGCAAATCTAAGGCTTTGGACAAATATTCTTGGGTTACTGGAACAATGATTTCTCCTATTCGAGTTTGGTCTTGATTGAAATTCTTTATAAAATCTTTGGTTATCTCCTCAGAATGGCCATTAAATTTCTGTAGAAAGCCTATCATTCCTGCCTGATAGAGTTTTTCTATGGTCTCTTTTCCCCAGCTTTCTATTTGAAATTTTGGCTCTACCCTGTTTGCCATTGTTTCTGTAAACCAATCAATGTAGGCTTCTGCTGTTACTAACATCATTTTAATAAAAAATATGACTATTTTTTTTTAAAATGAAATTCAGTAAGCAAAGAAGCTTACCTTCCTCTTCTGACTCAACTCAACTCTGCACTTTTAACCTCTGATATATTCCCTTGCAATAACACTCTTCTGAATTCCCTGTTGAATACAAGCAACACCTGTATACTCTGTTAATACACTGATCTCTGTTTTTTTATTAAATACACACAGTATCATAAGCCACACAATCATGATTTACTTGTGTATATATATAAAAAATAAGAAAAATCAAAGAGTGCTCTCGGCCTAATCGAAATTTTTCGCACTGTTTGGACTTAAGCAAAGGTGTTTGCAAACAAAAATTTCGTGCAGACTCATCATAAAAATGCAACTATGCAACAAGCTCTCGGCCTCAACATGGCTTCAACGAACCCGACTTTCTTTTTCAACCATAATTCAATGTGACCATTAAGCATTCGATCCCTGACTGTCAAAACAAAACAAAACGCAGTGGCAACAAAATGTTTTATGGCGTTTTTTTAGTTTACACGCTAACTGTTTGTGAAAATATTGGTGCGCATAGTTTACTCAGAGGATCACGGCTTAGTGCGCAATTCAACAACCCTCCGCCATACTACTTCACTTAAAACTTGTTACTCATGCAACGGATTTTCCTCAAAATGCTGCGCTATTAACAATCCTTAAGTGCTGTCGATCTGGAGATAATCACGGGTTTGAAGTTACCTGACTGTCAACGAGCGCGTGGAGTGTAACCGGGCGCTCCAAATCCCTATTGTTTCGGTTAACTGAGCTGGTGTCAAAACACAGGATCCAAAAATTAATGTCAAACAATATTCCATAATCGCTGAGTGTTAATGAACTTCACTGTTACCTGACTCAATCCTGGAAATCTGTGATCTCTGATCGTCGAATCCGGAGCAATTTCTTACCTTAAATCCGCCTTCTTGCTTTCCCCGGAGCGATTTTCACTATTCCGCTGCTTCAACCGCCTTCTCTTCTCTCCAGATTAATCAACCGTCTTCTCTTCTCTTCAGATCAATGTTTTGTTTAAAAACGCCTTCCTTCTGAGCTCTGGCAATGAGGAATGAGGTTGAAAGTCATGAATGGACCGAGTTCATGGTTGTACCGTGCCTGTTGGCGTTATAATTTGAGGTTGGTATGGCTGTCCTCTTTGACCAGTCGACAGACTGTATCATAAGGATACCACCGCCTTGTTTTATGTTTGAATTATAAACACGTACTCCACCACCTGCGCATGCTATGTTTGAATGACATGGCTGTGTTATCACCCACCGTGCACGCTATGTTTGAATTATCACGCTGTATTGTCACCACCGTGCACGTTGATTTCCCATCGTCGTGTGCTATGATATGCACCAACGCATTTCACTTTGAATGATACACCCGTATCATCACTACCTTCTGCATGAACTGATTACTTCCGCCGTGCCCTTTCGTGCAATGATACTCCTGCGTTGTATATGCCATTATCATTATACCTTACTCTGTCAAGTCTGTCAACCAAATCATAACCATTATACTCATCCTTCATTTTATATGCGCCATATACCTTTGCCTATGTTTATACCATATGCGCATTAATTATATGCCATTGACCTTATCTCTTATGCGTATTAACCTTATATCCTTTGCGTTCAATTCGCATTCCTTATTTACACGTATGGTATATAATTTTCATATAGCGCATTATTTGATTTGGTTTTTATGCACATTTTTATGATTTTAAAATGACCATCTTAGGTCATGTTTAAAATCATCACCATATTAATGCTTGATTTGTGTATGCAGGTGGAGAAAGTTGTCCTAGCTTGTTCTTTTGCTCAAGAAAAATATTTAGGATTATAGGGAATATGTATGAGAAATGTGTATATGAATGAAAATGGAATATGTATAGGGTATTATGAAGATAGGATATGTATAGGGAATTATGAATATAGGATATGTATAGGGAATATTGAATATCCTCAGGTACTAACTTTAACTTAACAAAAACTAAAAATTCCTAAGAAAAATTTGAATTTCAAGCACAAAATGACTATACATATACTTCCCTGGATGATGTTTGTATAGGTGGAATGAAGTCAGATTTTGTCGATGAATCAAAAAGTGAATTTTATTGCTGCTCCTTGTCCTTCATGCTCTGGTTCTTGAATTGAAAATCAGGTCCCTTTGTAATGATTCTTTGTTTCAGGTCCCTCTGCACTGCTTACATAATATGCACATGTTGTTTTGACATTGGCGGGTCTCTCAGGTCCCTCTGTATTGATTTCTTCTTTCAGGTCCCTCTGTTGACAATACAAGTTTCTTCTATACTTCAGCTTTTCAGCTAAAGATCTAATACAAGTCTCCCCCTTGCTTAAGATATGACTTGTCCTCAAGTCAATTGTTGATGGAGAGTACCTGTATTGAAATTATGTGAGAATAGTAGAACAAGAAAAGGAATTCATAGAGTCCAAGTTGCCTTGATTTTCCCCTATGAATTCATGTTTGCATAGTGCCAGTTGCCTGGTTTTCACTAGCAAACAAATTATTATTTTTTATGTTTTTTGTTTTTTTTTTATGTTTTTTTTTATGTTTTTTTTTTTATATTTTTTTTTTATATATTTTTTTTTTATTATTTTTTATTTTTTTTTTCATTTTTATTCAACTACAGGACTGGAAGATGGCTGAACTTGGTGTGCCATGACTTCCAGTTCTGTATCTTCTGTCAGTTGTTTCATAAATGCTTCTTTACTGATAGGCCTATTGTAAACTTTGAGCCTATGTCCATTCACTATAAAGGAGGTGGAATCCTGGTCAATTGTCTTGATCTTTACTGCTCCATTGTCGAAGATTTCATCAATTTCATATGGCCCTAGCCAGTGTGTTGTGAACTTTGCTTTGAAATCTTTGAACTTGGAGTCAAAAAGTAATGCCCAATCTCCCTTGCGAAATGTCTTTGTCTTGATATATCTGTCGTGCCACTTCATTCTTTGTTGTTGCACCAATGCAGTATGTTCTATGGCTTGTTGACGATGCTCATCTAACTGATTCAGTTCCATGATCCGCTGCTGTTGTGCTTCTGTCAGGTCTAGTCCTAATTCAGCTGCTAGTCTGTATGTTTGTATCTGAAACTCTATAGGCAATAAGGCCTCTTTTCCATATACTAACTGGTATGGACTAAAACCCGTTGTATTCTTCCATGTAATTCTATAGGCCCATAGTGCATCTTGTAATTTTTCAGACCAATCTTTTCTGTTCAGCTGTACTGTTTTTGTCATGATATTCTCTAGGACTTTATTTTTTGATTCAACCTGCCCATTTGCTTGAGGATGATATGGTGTAGATGTTCTGTGTTTGATCTTGTACTTCTCTGTTAGATCTCGTACCAGTTTTGATGTAAATTGTGTTCCTTGATCTGTTACAATTTGTCTAGGTACTCCATATCTGACAAAGATTTCTTTAAAAAGAAAGTTGACCACTATATCTTCTGTTGCTCTATGCACTGCTTTCGCCTCTGCCCACTTGGTTACATAGTCTGTACATACTAAGATGTACTTGTTTCCATTTGATGATGGATTGATGGGTCCAACAAAGTCAAGCGCCCATTGCTCAAATGGTTCTATGAGGACCTGTGGCTTCAGCGGCATCTCATCTCTTGTTATTGGTCTCCCTGTTCTTTGGCAACTGTCACATTGCTTGACATATTTCTTAGAGTCTTGGAAGATGGATGGCAAGTAGTAGCCTAGTTGCAGCACCTTATATGCTGTTCGTTTATCTGCAAAATGGCCACCACATGGTTCATCGTGACATGCCTTTAGAATATCTAATATTTCATCTTCTCGTACACATTTTCTAATTATCAAATCTGAACCAGTATAAAATAAATCACCATTTACCCAACTATACCTGGAACTTTCTTTAATAATTTTGTGTCTTTGCTTTTTAGTGAATTGGTTTGGTAACTTTCCAGAAGATAAATAGTTTGCCATGTCTGCAAACCATGGTGTTTTTACTGTGATAGCAAACAGATGTTCATCGGGAAAGTTATATGCAACCGGATTTGGATCATTGGGTGAATGTATGCGGGACAGAAAGTCAGCCACTTGATTTTCCTTGCCTGGCCGGTCTTGTATTGTGATATTAAATTCTTGCAGTAACAGTAACCATCTTGTTACTCTTCCATTGGTTATAGGTTTATTCATCAAGTATTTGATTGTTGAATGATCTGTATGAATGAAAACTTGATATCCTGTTATATAATGTCTGAATTTGTTTACTGCATGTATAACGGCTAACATTTCTTTCTCGGTGTCTGTATAGTTCAATTCTGCAGGTGTTAGATTCTTGCTTATAAAGTATATTGCATAATTGAACAAGTTCTCTTTCTGCCCAAGGGAGGCACCTATTGCGGTATCAGATGCATCAGTTGATATATGAAATGGCAAAGACCAATTTGGTCCACGGAGAATGGGTGCAATTGATAATTTTTCTTTTAGAATTTGAAATGCATTTTGACAGTCATTTGTCCAGTGAAATTCAATATCTTTTGCTAATAATTTAAACAGAGGTTGGGCTACTTTACTGAAGTTTTCAATGAATCGTCTATAATAGCCTGCATAGCCTAAGAAACTTCTTACCTCTTTCTGTGTTGTAGGAGGCATTAAGGTTACTAGGACTTGGATTTTTGCTGGATCCACTTTAATTCCTGAAGAAGAAATATGGTTTCCCAGAACTATTCCTTCTGTCAACATTATATAGCATTTCTCATTGCTTAATGACAAATTTGTTTCAATGCATCGTTTCAACACTTTCTCAAGATTATTTAAGCAATCATTATATGTGTTTCCATAAACTGTAAAGTCATCCATGTAAACCTCTACACATTCATGGATTAGATCAGCAAAAATTGCAAGCACTGCTCGTTGAAAAGTTGTAGGTGCATTACATAAACCAAATGGCAAAACATTATATGCATAGGTTCCCCATGGGCAAGTGAATGTTGTCTTGTCTTGGTCTTCTGTTGCTATTCTAATCTGGTTGTACCCGCTAAACCCATCTAAGAAAGAGAAGAATTTCTTTCCGGCCAATGAGTCTAACACTTGATCAATAAATGGTAGAGGAAAATGATCTTTGAGTGTAGCTTTGTTTAGTTCTCGATAATCCACACATACCCTCCACTTTCCATTTTTATTTGGAACAATAACCAGTGGAGAAACCCATTGACTATCTGAAATAGGATAGATGAATCCAACATTTAACAATTTTTGCAGTTCATCTTTCACTATTTCTTTCATCATAGGATTCATTCGTCTTTGTGGTTGTCTTACAGGTTTTATTTGTTCATCTGTATAGATGTGGTGGACACATGTGTTAGGATGGATTCCTTGCATGTCAGTATAATCCCAGGCAAAAGCTTTTGAATATTTCTGTAATAATGCAATTACCTCTTGCTCTTGTTCTGATTGCAACTCATTTCCAATGTTTAAATGTTTTCCAGGACTTACCTCAATTGTTTTTATTGTTGGATTGGAAATTGTGTTTACAGGAAAGATGTCTATAAAAGAATTTCGCAAAGTTTGAATAGTACAGGTTTCCTGAAAACATTGATTCAAAAGGTTATTTGCAGCTTCATATTGCACTTCTCTAAGCTGCTCTGAAATACTTGGTTCTGAAATGAAAAGATCCATTAAGTCTTCATTCTCTTCTTCTTCTCTTAGATCAAAGAATTTATTTATACTTAAAACTGATTTAGTTTGCTGTTTTTCTTGAGCTTCAAGTACTGATTCTAAAGAAGTTGACTGTGTAGGTGAATAAAGAGCAATATGTTTCCTTTCTTCTCCATGTGAAATAATCATGCTTCCTGATCTACATCCTATAAAGGCATCAACGGTAGCTAACCATGGTCTGCCTAAGATTAGAGGATGTCCTCCCAAATTTGATTTTGGTTGCAGAATAAGGAAGTCAACAGGATACTCCCATGAATCCAAAGAGACTATAATATCTTCCAATATTCCTTCAGGAACAACTTTATATCTGTCTGCCAATTCTAAGATTGTAGAGGTTGATCTAATGTTGTTCAAATGCAAAGTTTTCATGGTCTCCATTGTCATTACATTTATAGCTGCTCCCAAGTCTATTAATGTGTTTGGTACTGAGAAATTATTTATTGATATAGTAACCATAGGGATACTAGGATCAATATATTTTTCTATTTTGGTTTCTGTATACATGAGACTTGCTAGTTTACCAATGACTTGGATTGTAGTAGGATCCTTCTTCTTTCTCTGAGTTTTCTTAATGCACAATTCCTTTATTGTTTTAGCATATATTGGTATTTCTTTGATTGCCTTCAACAAAGGAATTTTTACATAAGCATTTTTTAACTCATCTAAAATATCAAATTCAGGAAGGGTTATTTCTTTTTGTTGTTCCACTAACCTTTCAGGATAAGGTGGTGTTTGAGTTGTAATGTTTGTTCCTTTCTGAATTTGTATCTTAGTTTGTGATGTTTCAGGTGATTCTCCTTGTTCGGTTGGTTCTTCTATAATTGGAGGAGAATCCTTTTTAAGCACTTTTCCAGACCTCAGATGGACTTCATTAAGAGGAAGAATTGAATATGTGGGAAAACATGTTGCTTCCTCTACAGTGTATGCAGCTTTTTCCACCTTATTATTCGGATTTGCAATTGGTTGTGCTGGTAATTGAGTTGGTCTGGGTTGATTTGTGGGTAGCTGCAACTGTTGTGGTTGGGTCAACAACGGTGGAGGATTCTGCTGCGGATATGGCATGGATTGTGGATATGCAGAATGCTGTTGTTGAAATGGTATGGATTGAGGATATTGTGGATATGTAAATGGCTGTTGATATTGTTGCTGGTATTGTTGAGGTGGCTGGTTTCCATAACCATATCCCCTCCAACCTTGTACAGGTTGTTGTGGATATTGTTGTGGAGGCCAAGATTGCCATGGCATTGGAGGTGTCCAAGGATTTTGAGGTGGATAAAGGTAATTTTGTTGAGGGAATTGTTGCTGATTTTGTTGAGGCATTCTAGGTTGCCATGGTCTTCGTGGTGCTACATAATAAAAACCTTCCATTCCTGGCACTTCTTCCATTGAATTCATTTGTAATTCTTTCAATTTTGAACAATTTTCTGTGGAATGCTTTTCCGTACAAAGACCACAAACCTGAATACTATCTAAAGGACATTCTCTTAATGGATGTTTGTTTCTACACTTGGGACAAAAGATTGCTAAAGCTTGGTCTTGTTCTTCTTTCCTCTTATTTGCCTTTAGCACATCTACTTGTGTCCCTAATGTACTTAAAAGATCTGTTTTGAAATTTTCCAATAAACTTCCTATTTCAGCTCGTGTTATCCCTCCTGCAACTGACTTTGCTGCTTTTGAACTTACTTCTCTTCTTCCTGTTTTTGTTCTTCTTCTAGAATATTTTTGACATAAGTCAACAATTTCTTCGAATGGTAGGTTTGAGATATCTCCTTTACCCATCACATTCAAAATGTCAAGGTATTCATCCCTTATACCCTTGAGAAAGATTGTTCGAATGGTTTCTTGATTTAGAGAATGTTGTTTATATTTCTGTAGATTATACAAAAATCTTTCCAAATATTCTTCTAGACTTTCATCTTCTTGTTGTGTCATTCTAAAAATATCTTCCTTTGAATCTCTAGATCTGCAATAAGCTTGATATTTTTTAAGGAAGACTGATCTCATATCATCCCAAGAAGTTATTGTATGTTCTCCTAAACCCATAAACCATTTCAAGGCTACTGCTTTTAATGTTGCAGGGAAAAGACGAAGTTTATGGATGTCATCAGTATATCCATATGTTCTACATAAAATATCAAATTCAAACATAAATGAATCAGGATCTTCTGTTGACATTCCATAAAAATTTGGCAATACAGAAGGTGGAATATTTTTCATTTTCACTTCTTCTCCTAATATTGCACTTGTGTCTATTATTGGAAAGCCAAAGGTAGTCTCATCTTCTTGTCTTTTTCGATCGTTTTCCATTTTTCTATCATTTTCTTGTTTTGCGTCCTCCTCTCTCTTTCTTCTCCATTCCATTTGTTGTCTTTCATATGCAGCTCGTTGTTCAGGAGTGAGAATAACAGATCCATGTCCCTCTTCTGCCATTGGTTGATTTGTTTCAATTTTGAGTGGAGTTTCAGGTTGCTGGAAGATAGGAGGATTTATGGATGGAAAGACAGATTGTTTTCCTTTGATAATTTCTTTTTGTTTTCCAGAAATTGAAGATTGTTTTTGCTTTGCTTCCCAAGCTATAGGATTTGTCTCAATCAAAGATTGTTGTTGTGGTATAGTGGTGAGTATTCACTTTGTCCGCGGGTGACCAAGATTCGATCCCCAGCAACGGCGCCAAAATGTTGAGCTAATTTATGTACCTAAATTAACACAATTATTTCTTATCAATCCGGGTTGTTTATGCTTTGAGGCAAGTTCACTATATGTGAAGATCAGATGTAATCAAACCTTGAAAGATAAGCTATTCAAAAGCTGAAAGTAATACATCCTATAATTCTAATTCAATTAGTTTAAAAAGAGGAAGAATATTGAAATGGTTCTTGACTCAAGAAGTCCACTTTCACCTCAATTACCACTTAATGAATCAGAAATTAAAGCCAAGAACTTAAGATGGATAAATTATTAATGAAAGATACTCTTAACTTAAGAGACACATAAGGTATTCCATCATAATTCATTCATCTCAATATCAAAATCTCAATAAGAAACTACTTGCATACAAACAAAGGAAACTAGTTTTAATTCATCATTTTAGTAGAAGGGATGCTCAACTTGAACACCTGTTTTTCCAACTTGATAAAGTGATGAATAAGATATGAACTAATGAAATCAATCATTATGCATGAACCATGAAGCAATCTGAAATAAAGCTTTGAAAAACCAGTTCTACAATCATCAAATTACAAGGAAATAAAACTAGTTAACAGGAAAGTGTACTTAGCTTGGAATGGGGGCCCTTCCACCCTTGCCTTGCACACTTGATAAATGATCTCAGAAGCTTAACTTCAGTCACACATCCATAACATTGAGCAGCAAATTGATAACAGCACAAGTCTTCAAATTAACTTCTCAATCCAAAATTGTCACAATATAAAAGTATATAAGTCAATAATAATCCTAATACATAAGCCATCAAAGCTTTGGCTTTAAATAAGAAGTCTCATGAACAAACTGATCTATTTTTACTTAAACAAACCCATCTACTTCTCATCCACCTATCTAAGTCGAATTCATTATTCTTATCCCAAGAAATATGGTCAATCCCATAGAATCTCAAAACTGCCCTATTTCTATGGGATTTCTGAATGACTAGTCATGATTGACTAGAACTAAATGGGCCTAATAAAACTTGTTCTGTTCGAACTAAGCATAGGTGGCTTAGTCCTAGTTGCCAAGCTGTCCATCCATGCATTTAACTCGTGCCCAAGTGTCCTGCAACCATATCAACCATATAGCTATTACGGGAATTTCTGAATCAGCCAATTTTGCACTAAAAATCAAACTTTCATAAAAACTTTAGAATTTGAAAAATTAAAATTAAATACATGATAGGTGTTTTTCTTGATACTTCAAAAAATAGGTAACAATGAGGTTACCTATTTCATCGGTAACATTGTTAATAGTCTCCTATTGTTGTTACACTAAAATTTGTCACCATGACGTTTTACTGTCTATATGGGTTCATCATTACTCATAAAATACTCCCTTAGAAGTCTACAAACATCAAGTTCCTAAAAACAAGCCTTGAAATTGAGAGAAAAGCTTATAAAAGTCATAAATATACTTGTACCACACTTTCTCTTAGAATTACCTGCGGTGCCGCATCTGTTTCTTCTAGAGAATGCGGAACCGGCCACACTTTCTCTTCATTTAAGGTGTGGTTACCTGTAAAAGGTAAAGTGAAGGTGGAAGTAAAATTTGGAAGCCCAGTTGGTTGAATCTGGAAGCTTCTGGAAGCAATTATTCGGTGGAAAGTTCGCTCCTTTCATGTACATTCATCCCTCCATTAAAGGAGCCTACCCCTTGGTATGTGGAACTTAATCCCTTGAAAGAGGATTCTATCCCCTCTTATTTGGAGCTGCAGCCTCTTCTCTTTTGCTATAAATTGAGGCCATAGTTCAGCCTCAAGGGGAGTTAGGCTTTGAGATTTTTTGAGGAGAATTGTTGGAAAAGCTCATACTCTCTTAACTAATTACCATATGGGAATGATTACACACTCATGTGTATGTTAGTCGAGAGAGTGAAAAGGCTTGTCAAAGTAGAGGAAACGCTTGTTCCGAACCCCGGAAGGACCTGTACGACATCAATGCAAACACGGTTGTAAGGCTCCTTTTTTCATTAAAGATAATACAAATGGATCCTGTTTTCTCAATGAGTTGTTTATTTAAATGGCTTATTTCTTGAATTCCTTGATCATCAAGATAGATTTATGGTTTATGAATTAGTCTATATTATGCAGGTGCTTCTCATTCTTTCATGTTTTTTATTGCAGATCCCGAAAGGAGACGTATTCAAAGCAACAGGAAAGAAGACTACGAACAACGCTAGACTACAGGTAAGTCCTAAATCCTTCATTATAGATAATTCTAGATCAAATATAATCTAGAGAAAGTATTTTACATCTGTCTGTTTGTTGCTACTTATCCGTAGAATACTAGGGAGATCTGTCTTGTCCGCAAGAATGATTTATCCGTCCAAAAAAATGGCGACTCCGCTGGGGAATGGATCTTGAACTTAGTTTTCTTTTATTTTTTACTTGTGAAACTATTTTTCTGATTTTGATTGATTGATACTGGCTTGGGTAATTTATTCCTGCAGAATCCCTGAAAAGTGATTTAGAGTTTTTTATTTTTCTTTAAGTTTTCTGGTCTCCGCACTTTGTCTTTAGGCACAGTGCGGTCATCTCCGTTGTTTTCCTGTATAAATAGTGTGGCACTGCCCCTGTTTACACTAAAACCTGCGGACCCTGAGAAAATTTTTGAAAATTTTAAGATTCTCTTTTCTGGAACCAGCTTACATGATTCTCTGTATTTTCCCAGACTTGTCTTGACTATCAAAAGCCTTGTGTGAATTTCTTTTCAGCAATTTTACAATTTCATCAGTCTCCGTTAAGTTAATTTGGTGTTTTGAGTTTATTTTTTGAAGAAATTCTTAATTTGATTTCCTTTGGTCATTACTTTGAGGTTTGTCTCAGTCTCTTAACAATTTTTCATCTTTTTTTTTTTGTTTTTGCAAAAAAAAATCCCCCTCATTCGCCGGGGGGGGGGGAGGCTAAATTGTGTGTGAGTGTTAATCGCCTTTGAGTATTTTTATTTTTTGATCTTTGGAACTCTAACCCAATTTTCTTTACTTACACTTGATTGGTTCTTTAGATTACATTAGAATCATCCTGTGTTTGAGAATTCTCTTGCATAGATCACATTTGCATAATTAGAATTCTCATTTTCAGAATATGAATGAAAAATGTGCATAGATTACATTTGCATAGTTTTCATGTGAATTGTGCATAGATTACAATTGCATAGTTTACATTCTAGAAAAATCAATCGTAGATTTAGATCAGTTTCTTTGATTTGAATTTAGATGTTTTTATGCTTGTTTTACAAATATAAAAATAAAAAATTTTGGAATTGATTAGCATTAGTTTTTCTTGATGAAATTAGTGCATTAGAGAATTTGTTATATTTTCTCTTATTGATCAATTTTTTCATTGTTGGAAGTGAATGGAAACTCTCTCCTTAATTTAGTTAGGATTCATCGAATTGAAAATATTACATTATCATATTTGATTGCATTCAGTTTTGGGTCGGGTCATAACACCATTGGTTTCATATCCATTTACCCTTTGAGTAATAACAACCTAAATAACACATCGCTTAATAAAATTCATCTAGTAATTTTTACATTTTTAGGGCTCTTTCCACCAACATAGCTTAGGCTAGTGTCTCGGAATAGGTTTTAGTTAACTCTCCAAGACAGTAAAACAAACAAGTAGTCGATCTTGCGGTATAAAAATCCAATATTAGCATGTATGCTCTGGGAAGCTCCTCCTAAAGGAGTCAAGCACGAGATCATATCCAAACTAGTGAGGTAATCAATCCTTCTTCATTGGGAACGATAGAAGATATACACGTATTAACAACGATAAACCTCGGATTGACCATTGTCAAGGAGCCTGGGGTCACTTGTCAGTAAACCTTGGATTATGTCAAGGAACCTTCAAGGGGATTGAGCTTTGTTACTCTGCCCTTGCGTGTGTATTGGATCGTAGATTGTTCCCCTAGGTATATTTGTTCCAGTTGGTGACCTTAGTAGCCACAAAATTTAGGATTATTCCCCAAGGTGACGGTGGAGGGAAGATCCCATTGTACCTGGAGCAGACGTTGGCTAGACTCACTTGGACTCTCTAGAGGGTTATCTTCACTCGAGATGGTTTAAGTGGAGAAAATTGCACCGGTCTATTTCATTAAGCAGGTTGTCGGGGTAACTGTTCCAACCACCATTTCTGCATTAAAATTCTACGATGTTGGATTTCATCACCAACTAGTGTTTTTAGTGCAGGAATCTACTGTTTATGTGTGGTTTGACTCCTAGATTTGATAGCACGTGTTCATTTTTTGTTTTACTTTTTAGAGACCATAGGTGTGAATTGTTAATTGTTAATTTTAGTTTTAAATTGTTAATAAAATTCACAGAAGTTGAATCTAATGGCAACTGTTCTGAAATTTACCAACCAAGGAACCCCTCTTAACGAGAATCCTAGTACTTTTCCTTGCTTTGGAAATGTTGGTCCTCCTTATATGGCTACATTTTCATTACCTGGATTTACAATAGGTTTACTGATATGGTTATTTTCAACTTCGTTGGCCCAAAATACTCCAATTTTTCCACCTCAACCAGATGCTTCACCTCAACGAAGTTCACCATCTCAACATCACCAACCTCATGTTGACCCTTTACCTTCTTCACCTAATATTTATTCCATCCCTTTCTTCCTCTTTTCTTGGTAAAAGCCTTGACGCTAGTAACCAGGTGGCTAAGAAGAATAAGAAAGGGAAGAAGAAGAAGAAACAAAATAAGAAAGAAGTCAACAAACCAACCATGGCTGTAAGTGTTAGTAGTGTTGAGGAAACCTCCAACATGCATCGTAAACCCAAATTCCCTTGCAAGATTTGTAACGGAGACCACTTCATTATCAATTATCCTAGTATTCCTAAGGTCTTGGAAGTATGGTTAGAAAAATCCCATCAACTTACTGTTGATCCATCAACCAGTGATAGTCAAGTTCCTGGGAAAAAGGGTAAAGTTAGGTTGCCTTGTAGGTTATGCAAAGGGAGTCATCAAACTCACATTTGCCCTCACATTGATGAAGCCTCAAAATTGTTGGAAAACCTTACTGTTCCACAGCAACAACTTCCAACTGGTTACCGTAAACTTTCTCCCAACTTACCATCAACTGACGAAGTGATTGATCTAATTCCAAGTACAGTCAATCCCACTCTTCCATTAAAGAGTGAAGCTGATATCAGTCAAGTTGATGATCCATTAGTTGATCAAGTGGTCGATTTGATTTCACATCTGATCGACCTCACTCTCCCTCTAGAGAGTGAAATTCATATCGCTCAGGTTCTTCTTGTTACATCAGATTCTTCTACGCCAGGGGGCATTCCACCTGTTCCTACAGAACCCCCTCCAAGTACTGAAGTCTTTTCCTTTGATTGGAATAGACTGACAGAACCTCGTCTTCCTTCTTTCATCCCTTTCCAAATCATTGTGAAAGTTTGTGGTAAGAATGTGCATTGTACGCATGTAGATGAAGGTGCTTCTGTTAGTATTTTATCCTCAACTGCTTGGAAAGCTTTGGGTTCCCCTCAGCTTGTGCCTGTTACGCAAAATCTGTCATCTTTTAACAGAACCATTAGTGAACCTTTAGGGATCCTTCCTAAGTTTCCTATTACTTTGGAAGGTAAAATTTTCTGTATTTATCTAATGGTAGTTCGAGGCCCTTTGGATTTCAATTTACTCCTTGGGCGAGACTATGTCTATGCAATGAAATTTGTCGTATCGAAACTCTTTCGCGTGATGTCTTTCCCTCACAATGGAAACATTGTGACTGTTGAAAAACTTTCATTCGCTAGTCTTGATTCGACTACCAATAATCCGACGCCCCTAAATGTTCCTTATACGGAAGTGGTATCTACCCTGCCACAGGTTAATTATGTGGCAACCAGTCCCATGTTTTCAGTTACCGATGCAAGCGAGCCTCTCACTATTTTCTTGACTTCCTTTGACTTAGATCTGGTAATTGACATGGAAAACTCTATGGGATTATTTGAACACGAATTTCTTGTCCCTTTTGAGTCCCTTGACATGTGTTTCTTCCAGAGAATTTTTCTTCCATCTGATGAAGACCTTTTGGAAGCCATGATCGAGGAGTGTCCCTTGACATGTTTTTCTTCCAGTTGGAAGCCATGACAAGGTCATCTATGAGGATAGTTCCTTTTACTGTGTCAACCTCGTTAAAAAATGAATCAGTGGGTAATGAGGATAGTTCCTTTTACTGTGTCAACCTCGTTAAAAAATGAGTTAGTGGGTACTAAGGAGAGTTCCTTTTACTGTGTCAACCTCGTTAAAAAATGAAACATGTCTAAGAGGATAGTTCATTTTACTGTGTCAACCTCATTAAAAAATGAATCAGTGGTTAAAGAGGAAAGTTCCTTTTACTATGTCAACCTCGTTAAAAAATGAATCAGTGATTAAAGAGGAAAGTTCTTTTTACTGTGTCAACCTCATTAAAAAATGAAACATGTCTTAGATATGAGGACAGTTATTTTCCTATTTCAACCTCATTAAAAAATGAATCAGTAGGTTATATAGGTAGATTGTAGAGAATAGATATGAGGACAGTTCTTTTGTTGTGTCAACCTTGTTAAAAAATGAAACAGACGCATGAGGTGAGTTCTTTTCTTGTGTCAACCTCATTAAAAAATGAATCATTCGGGTATGTAGGTAGATTGTCAAGAGTAGATTGATAGATTAGAAATAGTAGTTTCTGAGGATGGTTCTTATCCTGTGTCAACCTCATTAAAAAATGAAACAGATATCAAGAGGAAAGTTCCTGTTACTGTGTCAACCTCGTTAAAAAATGAAACCAATCCCTGATGAGCATAGTTCTTTTCCTGTGTCAAGCTCATTAAAAAATGAAACAAATCCTCTCCTAGTCAAAGTCAAGTCTTTCATCTGATCTCGTAAATGCACCTTCATTCCATCCAGCTATTAGTAACTAGCAGTCTGCTTAGTTGAATGAAATGAAGCTTGGGGGCATATGTTCTCTATCAAGTTATGCTTAGGGGGCATTGAACCATTCTCAAGCACAGTTTCCTACGTTTCAAGCTTGTGTAAAAATGAAACCTGTCTCAAGCACAGTTTTTCCTAATTTCAAGCTTGTGTAAAAATGAAACCTATCTGAAGCATAGTTTTTCTCTATTTCAAGCTTTTGTAAAAATGAAACCTATCTTGAGTCGATTTCGGTTATTATTTTCAAGACTCGTTAAACTCATGAAAATCCCAAGTTTATTTTGCTATCTTTCATTCTCGTAAAACACATGAAAATGTTGAGTTCTTTCTGTCTTTTCTTGCTCGTAAATTAAATTTAAAGTTGGCTATACAAGTACAATTTTTATCACTTTTTCAAACTCGTTAAAACTTACGAAAAAGCGAAACCAATGAGTACATTTTTATCCCTTTTTCGAACTCATTAAAACTTACGAAAAAGTGAAAATGATGAGTATACTTTTATCACTTTTTTGGACTCTTGAAAATTACGAAAAAGCGAAACCTTGGAGTTCTCTTTTAAGCCCTTTTCAGACTCTCTAAAGATGAAAAGATTGCCGAGTACTTGACTATTCAAAATCGTTAAAGGAAATGAACAGTTGTCCTTTCAATATAAGTTTACCCCTTTTCCGTACTGAAATGGACTATTTACGAAAAAGATATACGTTGACTAATCATGGTCAATAGAGTTCTCTCCTGTATTATTTTATCCTTTTTCGGGCTTGAGAGACTAAATTTACGAAAAGGTACACCCATGGAGTTTCCTTAATTTTTTCTTCTGGCTCCTTAAAAATTGAAAAACACCAAATTTCTCTTATACTGGACTCGTTAAAATTTAATAGTAAAGGACCTATCAATTACAAACAGGAATGAACCACTCCTTCTTAGGGTTCAATTTTAAACTAAGTTGGACTCATTCGAAGGATGAGCTTATATAACAAACAAATGTTATCCTCCTCAAGCTTGTCAAAAATAAAGAGGTACTTGCCAGAAAAGGTGGGGGAAGAAGAGAGAAAACGAATCCATTTGTCACACTTTGTTTAAAAAGCAGTTTACCACTCTTGAAAACGACACTTTTTGTCGCACTTCTACCTAGGTTGGGAAAATCCTTTGCCTATCAGTAAATCAAACCATATTGAAAGTCTTTAGCGGGTTTCTGGGTATTAGCTTAGGTCAATTGTCACCAAACCATCTGCAGTGTCGTTATGTTTTCAAAAGGATAGTTCAAATAAACCATTCATTTGCAAACATATGTCTCCATTCGCGTTGATCATCCCTGAGTCAGTCCTTGCAAAATATTTCTAAAAAACTTGATCTAATGGTTTTGTGTCGTGGGCTTTCCTACGACGGATCACTTTCCATCGATGACAACTCATCATATAGGAAGTTGATCTAGAATCCTTCAGTACCTTGGAATTTGCATGCCTTAATGGTAGGTTTCTCGCCTTTGACGACAGGTTGCATCATTGACCTTCGAGCGAACGATTCCGTGAATGTTCGACTTCAGATCATTTATTCACATTTCATGGTTTGTACTGAGTAGTTTAAGAGCCATTTTCATTATTTGTGGTTTCTCTCACACTTGTTAATAGTTCACATCATTGACTGGTAATCAAGAGGTTTCTACCATGTTTGACTTCGACACAATCAATCGCATGGATAGAATCGTACTAGTTCGGGTAGCGTAAATCAAGAACCTGGATCTAGTTTCCACCATCTAGGCTGCGAGGAGTTCTATTATTCATTATGCAGTAGACTATTCATAATATATGGCTGCATCCATACTATGTCTACATTATTGATGTGATAGTAAAATCATTTCTACATTAGAACAAGTTTTAGTTAGTGTTTGATCTAAGTAAGGAAATTCCTACCTCAGCGATGATATATATATATATATGTGTGTGTGTGTGTGTGTGTGTGTGTGTGTGTGTGTGTGTGTTTTGCATTGAATGTTTTTACAGGATTCCGACTGGGGTGTTCACAAGCTAATCCTCGAAATGATAAAGCACATCACTCTTCGAATGGTCTTAGACTTCGCGCTTTAGGGGGCAATCTGTTACACTAAAATTTGTCACCATGACATTTTACTATATGTATGGGTTCATCATTACTCATACAATACTCCCTTAGAAGTATACAAACATCAAGTTCCTAAAACCAAGCCTTGAAATTGAGAGAAAAGCTTATAAAAGTCATAAAAATACTTGTACTTCACTTTCTCTTAGTATTACCTGTGGTGTTGCATTTGTTTCTTCTAGAGAATGCGGAACCAGCCACACTTTTTCTTCACTTAAGGTGCGGTTCCCTGTAAAAGGTAAAGTGAAGGCGGAAGTAAAATTTGGAAGCCCAGCTGGTTGAATCTGGAAGCTTCTGGAAGCAATTATTCAGTGGAAAGTTTGCTCCTTTCATGTACTCTCATCCCTCCATTAAAGGAGCCTACCCCTTGGTATGTGGAACTTAATCCCTTGAAAAAGGATTCTATCCCCTATTATTTGGAGCTTCATCCTCTTCTCTTTTGCTATAAATTAAGGCCATAGTTCAGCCTCAAGGAGAGTTAGGCTTTGAGATTTTTTGAGGAGAATTGCTGGAAAAACTCAGAATCTCTTAACTAATTACCATATGGGAATGATTACACACTCATGTGTATGTTAGTCGAGAAAGTGCAAAGGCTTGTCAAAGTAGAGGAAATGCTTGTTCTGGACCCTGGAAGGACCTGTACGACATCAAGGCGAACACGGTTCTAAGGCTCCTTTTTTCATTAAAGATAATACAAATGGATCTTGTTTTCTCAATGAGTTGTTTATTTAAATGACTTATTTATTGAATTCCTTGATCATCAAGATAGATTTATGGTTTATGAATTATTCTATATTATGCAGGTGCTTCTGATTCTTTCATATTTTTTATTGCAGATCCCGAAAGGAGACGTATTCAAAGAGATAGGAAAGAAGACTACGATCAGTGTTGGACTACAGGTAATTCCTAAATCCTTCATTATAGATAATAGTAGATCAAAAATAATCTAGAGAAAGTAGTTACATCTGTCTGTTTGTTGCTAGCTATCCATAGGATACTAGGGAGATCTGTCTTGTCTGCAAGAACGATTTATCCGTCCAACAATTGTGTCACCTTTGTAAATCTTTCAATCCTATCCCAAGTTGTTCTTATGGGGGGATGTTAGGATATTCCGACACATAGGAAATAGTTAAGTATAACCTGGTCTAGCATAGAGTTAGGAAAAGTGTGTTTCTTTACTATGTACATTTGTAACTTATAATTTGATGGTCACGATATGTAGTGATTCGACAATTCACTCTCTCATCGGTATTACCGACACTTGATCTGTGGTTTAACACCCGATTGGTCTATTAGGGTCCTATAAATATAGGATTCATAATTTTAAATTGACTTTTGATAGTCTTGTAAAATATGTACATACCTTGCTTTCTGCAAGTTGTTTTCCCATATTTTGAGAAAATCAAAAAATCAAAAAAAGGGTAAAAATTCCTAAAAGAAAGATGAAAGGACTTAAAAATATATATACCCCAAAATAAAATATGAAAATAAAACATGAAAGTGTGCTAGTCCAAATGCCACTACTTTTTACTTTTTGCAAATGATTATGGCAGAGTGTCAATAAATGCCATAATCCATGATGAGTTGAACTGTTTAAACTTGACTTGTCATGTTTTCAATCTCCATGTTTTAGATAGTGAATAAAGTTTTGTCAGATAGATTAATCCTGACAAATCAGTAGATAGGTAGAAAATAATGAGGAGCTCATCAGTTTAATATGAGCTCTCGGATGAAATAAGGTAGAATTAGATAGTTTATGCTTTCAAAATAATAAATGTTGCAAGCCTAAATGCACCTGCTAAAAGGAAGAAAAAATGTTAGAGTAATGTTGGGTAGGTAGAAAGAAGTGGGAAAAAGCATGTAATATTCTTCACTGAACAAAAATCACTAATTTCCCTTCCCCTGTAAGTATTCAGTATTCTATACTACCATTCAAAAAGGCTCAAAGCATTTCTCTGACTTTTGTTGGGACCGAACTCAAGGCTCGATGATTGGATAGTGGAAAATGTTAAGTTCTTATGATTAAAATCCCCTTTACCATTATTTATTCCTCGTTCATACATTTTAACTCATTTTCATAAAGTAAAGACTCATTCTTACATAATGAAACATAACACCCCATCTAATTAACTTCCTTCACTTGGAAACATACAAAAACCCTCAAAAAATCTTTATCCTAAGTAAATTGGTGAAATGATGAAATGAAAAGCTTTGCTTTATTTATTCACTTTACTTGGTCATTTAGTGTATTTTTGTGTATTCCATTTCCCCTTGTCATATTAACTTTTGACTTATGCTATTAATTCCCTAAAAATACCTTATCCTATCTATATAATTCCCTTTATCTAAAATACCCCCTAAAACCCACTATTATAAATATTTTGGACCAAAGAGATTATCCACATGCTAAAATGAAAACCCAAATAATGCGCCCTTTGGTCTAAAACTAACCTTAATGAAATATACAACCCCCTATGGTTATTAAACCCTTCAATGGTTTAAAACTATATAATAAAATAAAAGTTGCGCCAATACATATGTTCAAAACAAAACATATTCCCTCGCTCATCAAACTCTTATCCTAAGTTTTGAATCAAATTATATGTTATTTTTATAAGATTCAAAGACTTAAACCTGCGCCCACACAAAGTCCGCCCTTTACCATGATTTTCGTCCCTCCCCGCATAATTTTTAACCCAAGGCTAAGGTTTATTATCGCATAACTAAAGCCTTCCCCTTTTATTATTCCCGCTATATAAATCCTCATGCTTCATATAGATTAACCCCAGGTATATACGTAACCCCACATTATGTTTATAAAACCTTTACCCGCACCCATTTTTATAAAGGTTCTTTTAACCATACTCATACCCTGACACCATAAGCATAAAATCTACTTTGCATATGTAAAACCTTTGATTTCATTCATATTTATAAAGGTTTTAACATATTTCAACTGTTGGCCCATATAAGAGAACCCTGGTCCCACCTTTGCTTTGCCACACCTTCCAAGATAGATCTCAACCCTTCGCTCCCAAGCTCCAGATTCAACGGATCTAATATGATATCGCGCACATAAACCAATCGCTTACCCAAACCCAAATCAGACGCGAAATTGGCAGTATTGCCCATTTCTCCCTCCACAACGTGGCAATATTTTATTGGATCGCGTTCGTTTTAGGTTAAACCGCTTACCACTCAAATTGCACGCGATAACCACTCTCCGGTTTTGTTTTTTAATCTGAAACCGCTCCCATCATTGATGAGACCCACATTTAATAAACATTTATGGTGAAAGATATCAAGGGTTAAAACCTTTGATACAACATTTTTATGTTTATTTCTGTGTTATGGACTTTGAAAAGCTCTGCTTGATTGTGTAAAATCCTTTTAGCCCCGATTTTCAACTTATGCCCAGAAGTTACGAATTCGACCACAAATTCCACCATTAAAGATTGACCAAGAGCTATTTTCTACTCCAGTAAACCGGACGAGACCTCAGAATCAACCAAGACCCTCTGAAAGCCTTTTCAATAGCCTAATACCTACATCTTAAGGTATTTTCTGACAAATTGAAGCCTGTAAATTCAATTTTAAACCTTCGGTAATAGAACCATGACTTTAATTAAGAGAATTCACTGAATAAAATTGCCCAAAAACGCAAAAAAGAGGCCAAACCCTGGCCAATTTTTCCCAGGAAGTTATGTATTGCAAAAATCACTCCTTGAAGCCAATTTCCTCAAGTTTTAAGCCCCTGAAGACCAAATTCAAAGACGTAGAAGGACTTAAAACCTGAAGATACTTTAAAAACCTTTTTTTAGTCAAAATTCACTCAGGAAATCCTCGTTTCCTGTTTTATCCTAGTTTACATTCTCTAAAAAGCCTAATTGAGCAATAAAACCAACAAAAATTATCTTTAGCCTCAGAATTTCCCAATTCATCTTGTGCTAAAGAAAAATACCCCTGCAAACAATTTAATCTTGCAGAAGTATCCCAAAATGACTAAAAAGCAGAGCACAGATAAACTTGGAGGATCTAAACTAACTAAGCTTGGGGGATCCAAACTTCCCAAACCTAAAGGGTCTAAAGCTGTTAAATCTACTCCAGACCTCACTACTAAATCTATTGTTTCAGTGAATCCCCTTCAACCCCTTGTAGCTGTTGTAGAAAGCCTCCCATTGACTGATGTTGATTACAAAATTGTTGATCCTATTGTAGAATTCAACCTCTTTGGAAATACATAATTGGTGTTATGATAAATACTTGGGCAAGGATGAAATGCCTATTTGGGAGACTCATTTTCCCAAATATATAGTTCCATTGACCCACCCTAGCCAAGATCTTATCATATTATGTCAAAAATATTATGAACCAGATCAAAGGGCCATAGTCAATGCTGATAGAGAAATCCTTTTTACCATCACAGCAGAATCAATAAATCAAATGCTTCAATTACAATTTGATCCTCAATCAGTCCCCCTAACTATAGAAGCTTTGACCTAGTTGTACTTAGGTCTAGACTTTCCTAAGAATTCCATGATATTTCAAAACTTTATGCCTTCCCATTTTGACATTCCTAAGATAAACCCTCCTTATTCCACTGCTAAATACCCTGAAGGGTCTAGACATATTATCTCTATGCTCTCATTTATACTTGTATGCTTTACAGATGGACACACTAATGAGTCCATTCTAGGTTTCCTGTCCACCTTGTCTCCAGACCAACCTCCATCAGTCATTTTTGACTTTGCTAGTTTCATAGCCAACAATATCCATTACCAGCTAATAACTTTACCCACTGAAGGAGTTTTTAGATACTCATCTTATCTGTTTCACTTATTCTTATTCTTTCAAGCTGATAAGTTTCCTATTGCATTGAAAAATATGGACTTGGAGGGTAAGCCTCTATCCATTATCTTCTGGACTTCCATGCTTAGGAAAGAGGGCAGTGATTTCACCTACATAGATTTTTCAGACCTTTTTCTACATCCAGCAATGAACATTATGGATAAAGCAAAGCAACCCAGAATCAGTGAGGAAATGAAAAGAATCCTGCAACTTTCAGAACAGGGTAAAATGCGAGATTGGTATCTATATGAGAAGCATACAGAGTTAAGAATTTTTGGATCCAACTTATTACCTTATAAATTTCCTAGTTATATGAGCATGAGAATTTTTTCACTGGAGTATTTGAGACAAATTCTCAATTCTGATTCTATTAAATTCATGGCTTCTAGAAAAAAGACTCAATTTAAGTTAAAGAATCAGGTCTATCCCTTTATCATAAACCACAGAGATGCAGAAAAAGAAATCACAAAGAGATTAGCAGAGTTTAAATTTCAAGAAATTTTTCCATGGAACTATGATCCTCAAGGGATTCTGAGCAGTCTAAGGGTAAAATGCAAACTGACTCCCTTCATACATGAGCTTAAGCATGAGATTGAGAAATTTTCCAACCAAGTTGAATGGCTGTAAAATACACTGATAGAAACAACAAGTAATACAGAGACAACAGGTAAAATGGATATAGCACAAGCTCTAGAACTTGTAAAACAGCCAGAGACATCAACAAAGAGAAGCAAAGAAGAAGGAGAATACATAGCAGAAAAAAATACAGAAAAAAAAATTCAAACTGATTTAATAAAAGGCCCAAATTCACTTCAGTTGAGAAAGAAAAGGTAATTGACATTGAAGATACAAATGGTCCAGAAGTAAATAATGATGAAGCAACAGTGATAGTGAATGAAATACTTGCAGAAATTGAAAAAGACAAAACAAAAAGTAAAGATGACACTCAAATGATTGAAAAACAGAATAATATGGAGGCCACTTCCTCACAAACATCTGAGAAAAAGAATTTAGACATCAAGGAGAGATATAAGCAGATAAAGCAGAAGAATGAGGAAATAAAAACAAAGATATATTCTCAATTCCTCAAACAAAAGCCTGGAAATAAAAATAGGCTACTGACAGCCTTTGATTATTCTACAAACAAAATGATCATGTCATTTTCCTACCACCTCAGCACCTAAAACAATGGCAGCTTATAAAAAGGTGGAATTTGAGGTAGACACAGAAAATGTTCATGAGCTGGACCAAATTGAATTTCATAGACATAGCTCTGAAATGTTGTATTCAACAGTGGTAACTAAGGAAATGAGTGCTACCAAGTTACAGAAAATTGTTCTTAATATACAGGATCAAATGAAGTTGGATAAGGCATCTCTATATGCCAAGGATCTAAGGATTAAAGCCTTAGAGGATTTAGTTTTATAGGTGGGATATGATCCCTCAAATATTCAAGCAGCAGAATTGTTGATAAGGAAAAAGAATGATGACATAGCAGCTTTGAGGAAACAACTCAAGCTCTCTCAAAGTGAGCATCCAAAAACCAAGGAAATCCTTCAAGATCAGACTGAGAAAGAAGAAATGATGAAGCTCATTCTCAAATTGACTGCTCAAATCAAAGAAATGGAAACCCAAATGGACCAGCTTGTCAAAGAAAAGGAAACTGTAAAAGAATTTGAGACTCCTATCTTTCCTACAGTTATCCCAGTGATTACTACAGCAGTGGCTTCCACTTTAGGAGAGAAACTAGCACCAAAAGAACCACTAGCAACTGCAGTGCCAATGATTTCAGCGACTACTTTAGCAACAGACTCTTCTACTACACATGTTCAACAAACAGATGAAGCATGCCAGATTGTTAAAGCTATGGAGGAAATGTCTTTGATAACCAATGAAATCAACAGCCTAAAGAAGATGATTGATAATCTTGAAGCTACAAACAAGACAGCACTGATAACTGCTAAAAAAAATGAACAAAAGGCAGTCAGACTGGGAGAACAAATCAAAAGCTTACAAAAAGAGTTAACTTTCACTGAGCAGATTTCATACATAAAGAATCATCTATGGACAAACATAATTGAAGCCATTCACACTCAATGGCCTTCAATTCAGTTTATATATGAGCAGAGAGATTTATTATTAGTAGCTCAGGCAGAGATTCAAAAGACCAAGGATGAGATAACTGATAAGCCATCTCAGGCTTTAAAACTCATCACATTCTTGAACAGCAAGAACAGGATAGAACTAGAGGAATTAGAGGTATTGGATAGAAAAAAAAACAATCTTACATATTAAAAAGGTTGTAATTAAGAAGAATTTTATGAACAATCTAGAAGAGAAATGTGAATCAATGAACATTTCCATAACAAAGTTTATGGTAAAATACACAAACTTAAGATAGAGGGGCCTGCCAGACATCCATGTTTTTAATGAAAAACTAATGCCCCAGAAATATTATGATAAAAAGATCAGGGAATTTACTAAGGATCAAGTCAACAAACCATTAACACAAGGCACTCCCATAGGAAAAGTCCTTGTTACACATCAATTTGTTCAGCTCATCCCCCGCAACTTTCGAGCTCCAAGCACATTTGGTGCTTATTCACAGTGACTCGTGAGCGTGATGACGGATTCTCGAGGAACACCATGGCATTCCCCTAGACATGGACTTTCATTCCCTTAAGACATCTCCTCGTGAAAACCCTCGATATCAACCTTTTATACCCTTTATGCGCGACTAGCTAGTAGTTATACCCACACCAATGGGGGAAACTCCTTCAAAAGAGGGCACGCTAATGCGCTCGTTCCTAGTCGTACCCAAAGCGTGCTTGGTGCGTAACAAAGAGTGCTTTTTAAAAATAAATGTATGCAGATTGACTCTAAACCAATTCTCGAATCGGACTCTAAAATTGAGTTGAGACGCTGACTCCTGCTTCTCCATGTAGAGGAAGTGTTTTCCCACCCCATGGAAGCTTCCCGAGGATAGGCCAATTCCATGATTGTAGGGATACATCACTCCTTCCACCATCTATATAAGCCATGTCAGTTTCCCCTTTGGTAAGCTAATCTCCAAGAGCTCTTCATAGCCCTAAAGAATGTTGCAAGAGCTTTGATAGTCCCTCATAGTGCCAAATCCATGGCAAGCGAGATTGACGATCGAAGAGAGAGGCTTGTCCCCACTCTCCCGACAAGCTTTACTTTCGAGACGTATACTGACAACTTTACCCGCTCGACAGCGTTCAACGTCGTAGCCATGTTGTATTTTCCTTTGTATGATTAATGATGTAGCGACTATTGGTTATGGTTCCACTCGTATTGTTCATTATGACTGTCGTGAGTTGTGTCTTCTCGAACGATACACATATTCGCTATATCGGTGTTTTTACACTTTCAGTGTTTGTCATGTTTCTTGTGTGCAGTATCGATCGCCGTGCTTAGCGAGAGATTGTGATCCGTCGGAGCAAGGAAACGGGAGCCGCCATCTTACTCTACAAACGGCGCTGCTGGGACTTGAGTGTAGGCTTCCTTTCGTGATTTGGTTTATTGCAAGCAGAACTACGCCAGTAGCGTGCTTACACTGCTTTACAGACCCGATCCGGACTAGTAGGGGATCGCTCTGGGTGCGATAGGGGATTTACCTCTACAACAAATTGCATTACTCACTGAAAGTTAGCTTGTTGTTTTCTTTATAAACCACGTACATGAACTCAAGTTAGCCAGTATAGCCTTTTGAAATGCCTCGTTCGCTCGTCATTAACGAAAGTAGATGAATGTCGCTTTTCCGCTCAATCTCTGTCATTTAGTTTATGAACTCAACACTTTGAGATATTGTCTGTTCTTTCAATCGATTTCGACTTTTGTTGCTTGATCGCTTTTTATTTGGCTCTTTTACAAGTTTGGATGTTTAGTTTGAGGTCCAATACTTCACCGGCTGCTTTCTGGATTTCTTATTTTTATTATTTTTAGTTTTCCGTACAAAGAAACTTGACTCCATGTTGGCGCACAAGCACAGGACAAATACACTCATCTGCGCTAGCTGGCGATTCTATCGCTCGTGCTGTATCTGCGTGTATGGCTAGTTTTCACAGACTTTATGCTCATGCGTCGTTGAAGTGCTAATGGTTGTTTAGTTTGAGTCTCTAAGCTTGATCTCTGAATTTGGTCTGTTTTTTGATCGCCGAGTGTTATTGAGCTTTGTGTTGACCACTGTGACCTTCGATCCGTTGGTTGTTGTCTTTCGTTTCTGTCGATTTTGCATATTAGCCCTTATGTGTATATAGGTGTTATTGTGCGTCGAGCCTCCTTGTGGGAGTTTTTGGTTTATGTCTGTTCAATCAGCTTTGTGATTGCTTATTCCACCGTTTGTGTGGTTGTCTATCATTTTATTGTGTTATTTGAGTGATTAGCTTCTTTCTTCATGTCGTAATTCCGCCTTCTTGTCTCTGCTTTTGAGCCTAGATTACATGGTTCAATTGGAGTCTTCGGGTGCCTTTTGATTTGAGTGGACTTTTGTCAATCTTTTTGTGGTCCGATTAGTGTGTTTGCATTGGGTGAAATTTGATTTTTTTTACTTTTTCTTTTTCGCTTCTCAAATTTCTTTGTCTCATTAGTTTTTCATTTTGTTAGTGCATTTTGCTCTTAAACATTGAAAAATACAAAAAAAATCTCTTTTGCTTTGGATTGAAGTTAGTGAATTAAATATTTTCGGTGTTATTAGTGATTAGTAACTTTTGAAAATAGCAAAAGATTTTAGTTTCCATTAAAGTGCATTAGAGTGTATCTATAGTTGTTGGTTCCTAGTCATTTTACATTGTGTGAAAAGCCTTTGAATCTCTCTCTAATTAGCTTTTCACTCAAATCTAAATGATATATTGTGTGCATGTAGGTATTTAGGCTATTTTGAGGACACAAGACACATGGCTAGGGCCTCTAACTCAAAACATAATTGAAGATAAACATTAAAATTCATGTCAATTCTACACTACTATGAAACGTATTGAAACATTAATGAAATATTTAGAGGTCTAGGCTAGAGACGTGTTCCGTTGCGTCTTTAAACCCTAGTAGTCGTCGCTCGCCTCTTGCTTTAGACAACACTAGTATGGACTCTGTGCTCCCCAGTACTGCCACGTATATAAAGGGATACCTCATTAGGTTTCTATCCTTTATCCATAGGAAGTCGAACGCGCTCCTATACCCGGGTGATACACCGACACAACATTCGGGGAGATTTCAGCATATACGTTAAGTCCTTGCTGATTTCTCTCATTTTGAAACCAAGGTGTATATTGAAGTTCATTGTTATTTGTACACCCTTTGCCTAGTATTCCCGAGTGGGCTATTTTTGATCTTATCTCGACTCTGGAATCACATCATCATGTCAGTTCTCTGCTGCTTGCTTCAAAACCGAAAGAGATAGAGTCATCTTTCATCCGTTTCTATTCTTAAACATGAAATGGTGAATTTTCTGTTTCTGTCGTCGTAAATAAATCACCTGCGATCACACGCCCGTTAGATTTTGGCTTGTTGGCCGCTTGATTGTGTGCCTTGCTCTTTTTCACCCGTGTGTTGTCGGATTTTTCCTTTGTCGTTATCGTTTGCCAGCATAACCTTCGCTCGCTCATCGTGTAGTCCATATACCGACGATTCATCGTAGGTCTCGCAACCCTCTCGTCGAACCACAGCAGCCCCATCGTTTCCAAGCTTCACGGGGACCGGTTCGTTCGAGCTTCTGGAGGACCAAGTTGAAAATAATTGGTCTTTTCCGAACTCTTGGTCTATATTTGGAGTAGCGATTTCTTCCTCTTTACATCAAAGCCCTCTTTATAGTCGTCGTTATTCCTCCCAGTCCCTCACCATCTCACATTAGATTCAGCGGCAGTGTTCAAACATTATGAGTGAATCTATCCATTCTCCTAGCGAGGAAATCCCACGTCCGTTTGGTATTTGTACTATTCCCGCAATTAATACGGAAGTTATTCCTGAAGACAACTCAAATCATCTCATATGTTGTCTTCGCTCGGTTCCTCACTACCGAAATAGTGGCATAGATCCTTAGGTCGATTATCGCCGTCAGCCGCCTGGCGAGCCACCACAAGGCTTTCGTTATTCCTTCACCTGGATGTTCCCTAGGACACCTATTACGTCATCCCCTCGGGGTCATACATGCCCGTACGGACACTTTGTCGTGGCCGCATCTACTGTTGTTACCACTCGGTCAGCGGGACCCGCCACTTTCATGAACGTCTGTATAGCCGCTGGTGAGAGAACATTTCTCTTTAGGGTATCGGTGTCCTACAACAATCAAACACGAGTTGAATAATCTCTCAAAATCCTTTCGCTACTGTGCACCCGCGTATCGTAGGATAGTACGCCGTGTGCATTTTCCATATCGGTGCAATGAGTACGGGAGGTCCTCTCGTTGCCCGCCGAGCTTCGCCATGCGGGGTTTTTCCATTATAACGGTACAGGCGGTCTATAACGCCCAAGGACAACCTATTCAAGGGCAACGGAGCGGCCTGGCTATCCTTATGACCGCAGAGACAACCGCCACAAGAGCTACCTATGAGCGGCGAGGACCATTATCTGGTCAGCCAGTATTAAAAACCGCCGGTCAGCACAAATGCAGCCTCTACGGAAGTCGCTTTAGGCAACCTCAGAGACTCGCAGTGGCGAGAATACCAACCTGGTGATGTATGGTCTGGGGGCAAGTGCGCCTTACAACGCTGCAACCTCGGTATCTTGTATCTAAATGTTGCATTAGCGGAACCATCTTATGGTCTGCGCAATCGAAGCTTGATTGCAATACCACGGCTCCATTCCTGACCAATGGCCCATCTGTTCTTGATTGCTCTGTGACCAAAGGTCAGCTTTCGCATGGCTGACGCAACGCGCGATGCAAAGTCGCTTTCGTTGACCAGGCGACCATTGACGGTCGACTTTGTTCGCCGAACGACACCTGCAATACTGCTCAACGGTCGATTAACTCCAATGTAGCGGAATCGCTTGATGCACCTAATTATCGCGCTCAATATGGTCCCACCTATCGTGCGCTCAACCTCCGTGATTACTATTCGCCAGATAATGTAAACCCAATTATAATACTTCGCTTCCCATTATTACTCAAAAACCGTACATACTCAACGACCAAATCGAGCTACAGGCCAGGCAAACATACAATGGGGTCCATACTTTGGTTATCAAACCCATTACCGCCAGTTGTGTAAAGATAAGGCCAGTTGTCATATACATCTGATCAAAATCGCCGAATAAAGAACGTAGGCGAGATATTCTCAACAGCGTGGAGTATGGTGTCGGTCATGTCGAGGGCACGAGCGTATGGTTAATCATAGTGTCGTTCTGCTTCATGGAGTTCTGGGGCGTTCGGTGTTAATGATAAATTCTTCTAATCCTTGTTAGCCTCCAGTTCCGTAGTACACAGCGTACCCTAAGTTTGAAGGTAAAAACGGGAGAACTGACTCATGTAATGACTTCACTATCTTTGTGTTCGTCAAATTCTTGGGTCACAGATTCAATTCGTCTACTGTTTCTTCAACGCACCCAATGTGTTGCCGCTAAGTGGTATATTGAATTACCCTGCAGCATCTTCACATTTTGATACTTTAGAAATGATGCTCGTACCTACTTCTCAGCCATCGGTTCGTCATGAATGACGCATCTCCTCGACTTTTTGTTAAAGCAGGATAAACACCCACACATTCGATCACATTCATGAGTGGCGACATCGTCGTAGGCTGACTGGCCGGATATACTCGATCAACTACTAACTCATTGTCTACCATATCTCGTTAGCAAAATCGCCAAAGATATTGCTATGGGGGTATGTGCACCGAAAGAATGTCATAGCGCATGCCCGCATCTTGATCTGGTATACTTCACTGCACGATGACATTTTGATCGATGTTTCACGCCGGAAATCCCCAAAGTTCCACCTACCTCTATGATGGTGTTATTGGTTCGTGGTTCCCAAAAATTCTTTTGAAATTTTCACCTGGAAGCAGACAATTCTTCCAATAATTTTTCTCTTCTCACTTCTCCGTATTCTCAAACCGTGAGGTCAATGCTGTTAACTTACGGAAAAAAGCTCTAAAGGAAAGAAGAAGGGCAAAGGAAAACTAAACCCGACGCCCCAAAACCAGAAATCACAAACTCGGCATCGAGGATGGCTCCTCAACAAACCGAAGTACCCTCGCCTTATTTGTGAAGGAGACCACATCAAGGATGGTCCCCGACGATCTGAAATTAAACAATCCCCCGTGCTGCCCAAAGGACTCCGGCAAGCCTAAAGAACCGTTCTCGTTCCGTACCCGTATGGTTGAGCACTACCATTCGGCATTATTTGGGTCCCAAGTCTTTACGACGAGAATGGTGTTGCACTCCGTTCCATCAAAGCATACAAGCGAAGCATTTATGCCGATTGCGCGAAGCAATGAAGGAGCAGATGGCCCACTCTCTCCTCTGTTTCTGTCCTTTGGAAATTGGAGAAGCCTATTGTCGAACTCGTTGTGAGGCCACTTAAAGGTGTTTCGCGAAGATCTTTCTTATAATCCAATGCCCGTGCTGCCACACCGCGCATTTTTTGGAGATTTGGCCCAGAACCTTATGCTATGTCCGCATTAAAGCTGAAGCTTTCTTCACAACGGAAATTTCTTCTATTCTGCACTCTGTGGAATTGATCTCACCGTATCTCAGTTTTCACCTTCGAACTTAGCACTTACCCTCTGCATTTCCGCATCGTATTGTTTTTGTGATACAAGTCGGGATCAATTGCCTCCGCAGGTTGTTGTAGATGAAGGTGCTCTCCACCCATGTCATGTCATCCGGGTCATTGGAAGGCCACGTTTTTCGGCTCTTTCATCATCTCTCAATGCCCCAGAGGCATTTGAAATGAATCCAAACCCCTGGTGTTTTAGAGTTTGTCGATTACGCACAGGAAGTTAAAATAACGTAGCGATAAGGATACCAAGTACTACAATCTTTCTGTCACGCTGACCCACGCCATGTTATGCGTGCTATCCACCCTCTTCCAACTTTCAAGTTTCTCATGAGGGAAAATCATTACCGTGACCGCCCTGTCTTTCACCTCCACCAGAACAACGTTCTCATGGATAAGATCCCAACCGACAATGTAGGACCTGGGCTTCTTCAAAGACCCCGTCCTCATGGGTATTTTTCTCAACACCACCACACACCATTCAAGTTAACATATTCCCTAGGTCTCGATGTACCTGCGATCATCCCTTCGCCTAAACAAGGACTGATTTTGGAGAATCGATGCCTCTTAACTCCAATAGAGACCACCTCATCGTGAACCGTTGATGCATCCGATCCTCCTCCTCTCAACATGCTCCTCAGCATGAACTTTAGACATCTATTCTCAATCCCTCCGAGCTCGCGAGTGCCGACTCGCTTGATCCTCTAAAAGAGATTTTTCCTTCGACGAAGCCATTATTGAAACAATGTCTCTTGAAGAGTCGCTTTGGAGCGCGATGGGACATCATCGTTCCTCCTTCGTTGCTCACCGGGGGCAATGTCCGATTGTTCAGGAGCATTTTTCATCTTTAAAGTTCCCTACCCCTCACCCGTACGCCTATATTGACACATAAGGTCCTTTTAAGGAAACCCGAGTAACATTAGAAGAATACTCAAACCACCCGATCGACATCTCCATCAAACCGGGATAGTTGAAAGACATATGTGGGAGTAACTTTGTTTCGATGAGATACGAGTTTATACTGTTTTTTTCTGAATTCGAGACGTGTTCGCTTGTCCTATGAGGAGATGCTCGGGATTGATCCCAGCATAGTAGTGCATGAGATTCCAACCTAACCCCATATGTAATTGGTGCGCTAGCGCTCGCTCAAAGGCATCTCCTCGTTAAAGCCGCTATTAAAGCAAAGTTGAAAAACTTCGAATGCGGCTTGCTTACCTAATTCCTCACAGAATGGTCCTAAAATATTGTCCCCCGTAGACAGCAACAGGTACTATAAGAGTCCGTGTTGATTACCGTGATATTAATTGGGCCTCGCTCCCAAGGAAAACTACTCCTACCTTCATAGATCAACTTATTGACGAATGCCGGGAGTGAGATTTATTCCCCGATGGACGGTTTACACCGCATCAATATTTTACCCGCCGATCGAACACAAGACCCATCTTTTCATTTGTCCGTGGGGCATTTTGCTTATGTGTCTGCTCGCTTGAAGAACGTCGAGCTACTTCAACAAGCAGGTATTATTTATCTCACAACATACGCTATCGTTGAGCTCTTTATCTGGACACCGGTCAGCCACCAACAAGTAGAGGACCATCTCCGACACCTCCGCCAGATTTTCTTTCATTGCCGACGCGATATTCGCTTAATCCTTCGGCAACGCGTTTTTGGCGTGATTCTGTCACTGGGTTTGCGTTTCATGACGGGATTCGCCCCACTCCTCTAAAGGTCGAGGTTATTGTCAATCTCCCATCACCTTCTTCATTACATCAATTGCGTAGTCACAGGGTGTTAATTTCTTTGATCGCTCATCCCTAACTGGCTATATGGCTAAAGCGTTCACGCATTTTAAAGAAAAAACGTTGCTTCCTTGTCAGACTAGATTAACGATCTCGAGGTTAATATTGCTTGTTAATGTTTGTTGCTTCATCCTCCAAACTATCACCGTGATTGCCTATATTGGTCATTGCCGCTGGCAAATTACACATGGTTCGGTGTAGATGACAATGATGGAAGTGAACACGTTGTTTATTATCTATCGCGAATTTTCTTAATATAGAAACGCCATATGCCCACGCCGCAGAAGCTGGCATTAGCCTAATGTCAGGTGTTGCTGGCCACTACATCCTCGCCACGACAAAGAACTGGGGTTTCGGATTGCAACCCCATGACGTACATTCTATCTCTTCAACACCATCGGGGGGAAAACACTCCAAATGGATCTTTGTCCTTCGTGAGTTCGACTTAGAGTTTACCATCATGCAGCCGACCAAATCACCTGCTTCATGTGATCTCATTTTCTCTCTCCCGATAGATCACACCATCTCACCGAGGAACATATCGTATGAAACCTTCTTCCTTACCGTACTCATCCATGGTATGGCGACATTATTGTATATCTTCAAACATCAATGTTTCGGTCTGAGTTGACCAAAGATGCCCGACGTCGGATTCGGCATCAGTCTCAACCCTACCGCATTGTAGGAGATACATTATACCGGGTTGGAGTAGATTTGGTGCTTCATCGGTGCTTGACTTCGGAGGAGGTCGAAAGAGTTCTCTAATGAATGTCATAGTGGTTTCCGTGGTGGTCGCTACGTTCGACATTCCACTGCCCGGCATGTCATTTTTCGCGGTGTTACTTCGGTCGTCGATATTCAAAGACCGCATTGCTGCAGTCCGAAACGTCATGCGTGTCAGTTTTTCGAGTCACAAGATGCGCGCGGCCACCCTCCCTATGCACCAAAGACACGCCATCGGCCCTTTTGCAAAAATGGGACGAGATTTCATGACGTGTAACCTCATTCAGTCGGGGGCATGCATATATAATCGTCGCGTTTTACTCACTTTACTGCGGGCCGAAGCGATGCCTACACTAGCTACCGACGGTAAGACACCGCTCAAATTATTTTCAACCACATTATTGCATCGTCAGTCCTCAGTTATCAAGCGCTTAGATTACCAATGACCAGATTATATGATGGCGTTGAGCGAACATCAAGATTGGCTTACGACATGATAGCTCACCCCATATTACCCTCGTGCGGTGAATGGCCACAGGTCAGAATGTCTTTATCACAATGATTCAAATCTGACAATTGGTATTCATAAGTCCAAACGGGCACCTCCAATTGTTCTCGCCTATGGGTCTACCGTACGGTTAGCAAAGAGTGCCACCGGATTCACACCTTTTCAAATTAGCAAGGATCCCACAACTCTTCCGTGCTGAGTGTTAAATTCATTTTAAAGTTGGTTGTGGAACTTTTCCGACACCCTCCCGAAGAAGAGTCAGGTTTGGAACTACTGGATAAACCCGCTATCGCTTTATTGATTGGCCACGTACAGCGGGTCAAAGCCCACTTTGATCGAATATGTATCTCGCGTTCTGTTGTGGGGACCTTGTCTCCCTATACGACCATCAGCACGACAAGGAACTTGGAGCAATAAAGTCTCCAACCGATGTGGCATGGGCCCCACATTATAAACGAGTATTGGAAAAAATGGGGCTATAGCTCATTGATTACTTAAGGAGTTCCGATACAAATGAAATGAAAGTGTAGCACCTAAAAAATACTACACTTGAAGTTATTTTTATGGTGGTGTTTGTAACACAGGTGTGTTTATTCATTTGTGTGCATGTGTGGTGTGTGATGTATGTAAGCATCTCTCTGTCGACGGCTTCTTCCCTCGATTGTGTGTATGTCTATCACCTCCATTTGTGGTTTCGCGGATGGTGCCTCCCTGCAGACGGCAATAGGAATCTATCCTCGTTTGCAAACTGGCATGAGTCTTAATTTGTCTTTTTTTCCATACACTTTTTCCATATATCTTTCACTCACCCTAAACCTCCAAAATTGTCAATATCATGTGCAAAAGGGTATCTAACATGGTTTTCTAATTATGTTTGTAGTGTCTTTCTATTTGATTTAGATTTTGTTCATAATAAAATCATGAAACTTGTCATATTCGGGACCAGCTGAATCCTTCACAGTATTATTTTAGTGGAATCAATAGTATGTGTCAATGAAGGTAAAACGAGCGACATAGCGACGTTAGCAATGACAAGGACATGGTCTGTGGTCCTATTGGTTCAATGAAATTCGTCAAGGAAAGCCGCGGTCAAAGCCATCCACGTGGAAGTCAAATCGTGGAGTTCATATGTCGACTGGACTCATTGTGGCATAGAAACACCCATACGACAGCAGCTTCCTGCAAGCTTGTGTAAAGTTAATTGACATCCTGTAAAGTCCTGGAGTTGAATTTAAGTGCCCACCTTCCATAGATCCTGCTTTCCTACGATGGCGCATACTCGAACTGCGGGCCTTAGTGGTTCACGTCGGCCGGTCGCTATCATAAACTTTCATGTAGCTGCAGTGCATGTTTATTGCTTTATAAAGAGCGTTGTATACGCATGTAGAGTTAGTGAATGCAGTGGATAGTTGTTAGTTGTTAGTTGATGTGCATACCACAGTAGTGATGCGATTCGCGCTTGATGCCGGTAATACCACTCAAAACTCTAAGTAATGCACTTTTTTAATGTGAAATGAACTCTCGTTTACAACTTAATTCGTGCTTGAAGACTGTCATACCGTAGTCATGCGAGAGGGCTCCTTCGTCACCGAGGTTTCGTGTATTAATGTATATATTTTTCGATTTCATTTTTGCTAAATCATTGTATCATAACCCATTACATGTTCATATTTTCATAGTTGTTTTATTTCTCGTTCATGCGTCTCGTAATTTTCCATTGCATTCCCTTGTCTTTTATGTTTTTATGATTGTTAAGACACCTGATCAGCTTTTTCTTAGCAGTGTTTTTAGGTAGACACCTCCGGCATTTTCATAGTATTTTTGCTAATGATATGAAAACCTATATTATTTCATTGCTAGTTTTTCTTCTCGGCTACTTTATGTTTAACTTTCCGTTTCTTTGTTTTGTGCATTTCAGTCTTTCTTGTTTATCCGATCTTCCGCAGGTTAAAATTAAGACATATTGCTACTCACAGTGTCTTCAACATACCTCCAGCACTTGACCGATGATCGATGGTGAGGCCGTATGATGAATATGTGTAGTATTAGTATTAGTTTCTCGCTGAAATTAGACATATTGTCGCTCATGGCGTCTTTCTTTCCGAAAGCTGCAGCACCGGGACTGATGGTGAGGTCGATGATGAAATGTGTAGTTTAGTATTAGTTTCTTTCCGCAAAATTAGATATATCATGTCGTCATCAGCGTCTTTCGCTTTTCGTCAGCGGTTGCCTGGACCGATGGTGAGGGCTGTATGATGAAATAGGTAGTTTAGTATTAGTTTTTTTCCTTAAAACTTAACATATTGAATCATGCATGACATCTTCAATTGCTTCCGAAAGCTACGTACCGGGATCGATGGCGTAGTACGTATGATCGAATCATGTGTATATGAAGGGTATTAGTATTAGTTTTACGCAAAATTAAATACTCGCTATACGTTGTTTATGATTACTTCGGCGATGTCATGTGTACTAATGATCAGGACATACGAAATGACATTGATGTAATCCGGTTTAGATTTTTTCATTGCAATTTCTGAATTACAAGCATAGCTTTCTTTTGTGTCTGGGCTACAGTTAAGAATAGTTTAGCTTTTCATATTCACTAGTTTCTTGTTTTGATTCAGTAGATTAACAAGACTTTTCCACTTGTACAGATGATTTTCTTTGATCATTGTAATTTCAATTTGCTTTGAAGTTTTCGTAAGATTGGGTAAATCATTATAGGGGATATCACTTCTTTGAACAATTATAACCAAGCTTTGTTTCTCACTTTAGAATTGTCCATTTCACCTTAGAAAGACCATAAATCGACAAAAGATAAGAAAGAGGTTATCTGCACATATAGTGTGCCTGCACTAATCGTACCCGTACGATTCCCGCATTGACAATTAACGCAAGAATTTAGGACACACTGAAATTGACCCAAACATTTTGCGCCGTTGCTGTGAAGTGTAACTAGGTAGCCAATTTCTTAAAAAACAAACACATGAAAATCATATAGAAGGAGAAAACTTGATAACTTCTTGGAAGTATGCTCTCCTTTGCACCTAGTGTGATCTTGAGGATCGAAAAGAGAGTTATTGGTTTAGTACTTTCATATGTCTTTCTATGCACCTAGTGTGATCTGGAAGACTCAGAGAATTATTAGCCCAACTTTTACAAAAAACTAAAAAAATGACATGCATAGAGCAAGAGATTCTAGAAGGTTTATAGCCAGCCAAGAGTTCGATTTTACAACTCCATCTTCTTTCAAGGCATAGATCCGGATCTACCATCATCTACCCCCTAGCCTTAAGATTTTTTTGGAAGCCAAAGAACGAAATTGAATTAGAGGATTCTCTCACACCACCTACTAAAGTCTCAGCTTAGAAAAACAAGGAAACTTTTCTCTCATCCTTCCTTGATAGAAGAACTAGAGGACTATAAGTACTCTAAAGAAGCCACTCACGTACATGAAGAAGTACAACAGAGGTGGAGGTAGAGGAGGAGAGGAATGAAGAGCTGGTAACAATGGTAGCGAAAACAATGGTAGAAATAGGGACGATTTTCTTGATTCTCATAGTTGATGAGGGAAACTGCGTGCAACAATGAAAAATATTTCTCGACTCATCTGCTGCTCCCTAACTTTTATAGTGATTTTTGCTGAAGTGAAGATCCTCTGAAACATTTCATTGAGTTTGAAGTGTAGTATGCCGAACTTATGACTATATGGAAGATTCTCAAAAACTCAAACTATTTCCTTCAACCTTGAAGGGATCTGCTTTGGACAATGGTTCATGGATTAACACTCAATCTATCGTGGACTCTGAATGATATAAACAAACATTTTTGGATAGATACTTTGGATTACTATAGCTCATCAATCACAAGGATGAGGTATTCAAAATGATGCAAAAAGAAGATGCAAAAATTCGGGAAGACTTAATTACAAGATTTCAATACACCGAGAAGAGCAAGATGCAAACAATCAGATATACGAAACTTCAATCCCTCCTATTAAAAAGCTATTAGAGATGTGAATGGATAGACATTTTAAAATATAGATGGGTAAAGGAGACATTTCTCTAACTCCCATTTTCATGATATAGTGAACTATGTATCCAATTCTCAAGCAAGACTCGTATCTGAAAAGGGCCTAGGGATTCTTTCTTAGCTTAGAGCTAACAAATAGTTAAATCGACCGTAAGAGAAAAGGCAGATTATAATATGCTTGATGAGTTTAAAACTCGAGTATCTTAGGGGTCTTAGTGAACAACTAGACAATCCTCTAAAATCCAAAATGTTTCAAGGTAGATATAAATGTATGCTTTAGCTCATCTTTTGTCCGAAATGTGAAAGAAACATGCTTTAAGGGAATGTCCCTTGATGCAAAAGTTAGAGACATGTATAGATTTGGTCGTAAAATCAGATGAAATCACGAATTGTCCTTCAATCCCTCGGACTCAAAGTTGCTGTCAAGAAGATCCAAATTCAACAGAATTTCTCCGTTTTGGTCGTAGCGATATCTTGCTGTGAGATTAACAATCTCAAGGGTTTAACAACCCTATGAATCTTCAAACCCCACCAAATTGGACTCTTGGCAAAGCAACTCTCTAGTCTTCAACATCAAAAACTCATCATCAACTATGGGATACAAGGAATGCAAAAATCCTTATGGGAGATTTGCTCAATTTATCAATATCCTCCATTCTAAAACCATAAGCCCACAATTTCCAAGCCAAAATCCACAACAACTTACCAAGTGCCATGTCACAACATCAACCTTTCAACAAAAATACAAAATCCTCAACTCACATGCTCTCATACCATCAAAAAGCACAAATCAACTTTCAAATCTCACAATGTATCGCCAAACTTTCTAACAATAAGAATCTCAAACTACTTATATGGTAGAAGGACAACAATTTCCCTACCCTATATGATTGTTCCTCAACGATGTACAGACTCCGTATCCGTGTAGAGTTTTAGAAAAAACCTTCTATAGACATTCAAGAGCAAGATACTCTCCGAGGAGTGACTCTCTTCAAGTCAATAAGGGTCTTGAGGAAGAACTCTTCAAAAATTCAAAAATTCAAAAAAGAAAAAGAAAGCTAGTCATCCACAACTCCCTATAGTTGAGCAACCTCGTATCTTCATCTGCCAATTTCCTCTTTCCGGAAAGACTCACAAATTGATAAGGGGTGGAAAAACAAATTTTGTTGCCTAATCTATGACTTTCTAGAGTGAATTGAAGAATAGTTTCTGTATCAAGATTCCATTGCTACAAGCCATCTTCGAGAAATTCTTATTCTAGCAAAAAACCCATAAAGGAGTTGAGTTTCAAAAGACCAGAAGAAAGCTAAGGACACAAGAAGAATCCACCTCGGTAGGAAAGTATTGTAGACATTATGATGGGAAAAATTGCCAGTGTATGCATGTAGATCCCGAAGTCACAATTAAGACACATATAAATGGGATAGAAATTCCAAACACATTGATTGACTTAGTCATGCTATCAACATTAGTGAGTAGACAAGATCTATGGAACGATAGTAAAACTTCCTAACCTTTCTTTTTTACACCTACTTTGCTGCAACTTGCAATATCGTACTGTTATTAAACCCGTATGGTGTATTAGAAGATATTTCAGTCTCCTTTCGAGATTCTTGGGAATATCTCGTAGACTTTAGTGATTTTTCGACTCCGACAATCGCTAGGAGGACTGATCCAATTATTTAAAGGCATTCCTAATCGTCACAAATTTGACTGCTTTTATTAGTTGTAGATTCTAGAGACATAGTACATTTTTACATGGTAATTCGACAAAGAAATTCAATTTTGTATCCCTCCTGTCACAAGAGCAATTACAGGTAAATAGGAGACAATGAATGGGTCGATGATGAGAAACACTATACAACTGCGTTTTTACCATTTCTCGCGATTGATGAGGATAGTCAAATTGTACCGAACACATTAGAAAATTTTGGAGATAACTTCAGAATATGACCCTATCACAATTTCTCTTATAAATGGAATCGACATAGAATATTTATCATCAAGACAAATGCTCTCATTTTGGCGGAAGAATTGGTAATCATGCTGAGATTTTTTCCGTAAAGACACTAAATATCAATAAACATCTCGAGAAGTCACAACAAGAAGAATTAAACTAGAATCTTGCAAAAACACCTTCATCGATGTTATGATATGAGAGTATACCGACATGAAGGGTAGTTGATCCCAAGACTTGCATCCATCATATCTATATTAGAGGAAAACAAGAGACCAATCGGATAACTCTCAAAGAAGGATGAATCAAATCTTAGGAGACAGTGAAAGAAGAGCTCCAAAAACTTCTCAATGTAAACTCCCATTTATCCAATCTACGTATAGCCGATGGGCTTTTCTCCTTTGTTATAGTACCCTAAAAAGAATGGTAAATCGGAGAGTATGTATTGATTACATGAGTTGAACAAAGCAACCTTTTGAAGGATCGCTTCTTCTTTGCTTTTCTATTGATCAGTATTAGATACATTAGCAAAGTAAAAAGTACTTTTCTATTTTTGGATGGTATTTAAAATATAATCAAAATTGCGTAGCACCGAAGATCAAGATAAGATCCGATACTTACTTGTCCATGGGGAACTTTTGCCTACTCTAGTGCTTCCCTTTTTTAAGTTATGCAATGCAAATTTAGCAACATTCCAAAAGAAAGACAAAGACTAGGAATTTTTTTCTCCGATCTAATCCATGATTGTGTAGAGGTTTATATGGATGATTTTACAGCTTTTATGGTAATTCATTTGAAGAGGCATTAGAAAATTCTGGAAAGTTCTCACAAGATGTAAAGAAACAAAACCTTTCATTAAGCCATGAAAATGCTTTGCGTATGTTTACCTCAAGGGATTGTTTTAGAAAATCATATTTCAGGAGATGGAATTAAAGTTGATAGATCAAAAGTTGAAGTCATCTCCAAGTTAAGCTCATTCCAACTTGTCAAAAAGATGTTAGAATTTTTTCTAGGATTTAACTAGTTACTACAGAAGATTTATAGAGAACTTCACTAAAAATAGCATCTCCACTCTTCTAGTTGCTTATGCAAAAGACCGTGATTTTAAATGGGATCCCGATTGCTCAATCTCGCTTTTGAAAACTTTTGAAAATGAAGAATATCCGAAGCACCTATCTTCGAGAGGACCAAATTGGAAACCTCTTTCCATATTTCTACAGACAAGTTCAGATACGTACTCTTGGATATCTGTAAGTTGGGTCAAAAGATTTAATTCCTTTATGCTATTTATTACACCGCATAAATTCAAACTCGACACGTAGTTGAATTATACCGTGATCGAAAAAAGAATTTTAGTCGTTGTTCATGCAATTAATAATTTAGACATTACATAATAAAGCTATGAAACTTTTATTCATTTCGTTAGACCACTTAGCTGCAATTAGATATTTAATGAACAAACTCAGTATTAATGACAGAGAGTGACAAGATAGCTTTACTTTTGTTTTCATAAAGAATTCAATATCTGTGTTGATCATGACGGATGGAAATGGCAGTACGAATACGTAGTCGATTTCTTGTCTAGAATTCAAAATACTAAAGAAGATTCTCAGTAGAAGAGCAAGTTTCGATGAATATTTGTTTACAGAATTATTAAGACCCCTTTGGTATGCGCATATTGCTAATTATTTAGCTGTTGTGAAACTACCTTCACATTTATTTCCAAGAGAAAAACGAAAAATTATTCGTGAGAGAGTTCACAGATATTCATGGATTTTCTAACGTAATTGTTTAAAACAGGACGCATCTGGTGATCGAAGATGTGTCGAGTGAAGATGAAATGCCCTATATTCTTAAGGCATGTCATGATGAACCATGCGCGACACTGCTGATAAAAGGACGTGCCTACAAAATCTCTCTTGGGATATTATTGGCCTTTCTTCAAAGATGCAAAACAATGAAATGTCAAAAGGTGTGGATAGTCTGCTAAACAGTGAGAAACCCTACCTTTTCACAAATGAAATGCCACTACGAAACACATGTGCACTATTGAACTCCTTTGAAAAATGGGCTTTTTGAGATTTCTATGGGACCGTATTAACTCCACCATCTAAGCAAAAAGAAGTATATATTAAGCTTCTGCACAACTATGTTACTAAATGGGTAGAAGCTAAAGCATTAGTATCGCTTATCTGAAAATCTGGAAGTGAGTTCATTTTTTCTTATGACGGATATTTATACTCGCTGTGTTCCAAGAGAAAATTGTAACAGATCATAGGAGCCAATTCACATCAAACCAGGAGAAGTTAGATGGAAGAATACAAAATCAAGCACTAAAATCTACACTTACCATCCGACAAGCAAATGGTCAGAGTGGAGTCCACAAACAAAGTTCTTGAAAGTATCATCACCAAACAGCTCATCTACATAGAAGAGATTGGAGTATAGGCTTCCGAAGTCTTGTGGGGCCTGCTGTGAACCATACGAGTGAACACACATGACATTCTCCTATGAACTTGCTTTATGGGAAAGAAGTCTTGTTCTCTCATTGAGTTCCAAGTCAAGACCTTCAAGATCAAAGGGCTTCGAGTCAGAATGGACTCATTTGTGAGCTCAAAAGTGACAGAATGGGAGCAATTGAATGAGTCTAGATAGAGACTGTACGAAGAAGCAATTCTAAAACCTAGATTCAGTTCACATCAAAGAACTACAGGCAAGGGACAACATATCAAAGAGAAGAAGTCACATAGAGATTAGGGCATTGTTATTTGACTCAAGTTCAAAGACTTTCATGGAAATTTCCTCAGACTCATTGGCTTGAAGCCAGTATGAGACTGACGAGGTCTTTAACAATGAGTCCGAAGAATCAAGACCATTGATGAGCTCAACTCTCTTTTAGTGAACGTGGCCATAGATTGAAAGTTTACTATAAGCCACCTCTCAAAGAGGATTTTTGTCGAAGTTGTTTCAAGAAAGTTCTGCATCAGCAGAACGTAGAATCCTTCTCTCTACCAAGCTAGTTTTTGTTTTTTCAAGTTAAAAAAAGAGAGAGAGAAAGAAAAAAAAGAGAGAGAAAAAAATGAAGAGCAGCTCGAAACCAATCATCGATTACAGTCTTAATATGTTAAAAATATGAGGGTGAAAACTGTGACACCTTGACACTCATATTTTCCAAAAAAATTTATGTCTTTTATTTCATTTTTATCTCACCACTCCACTCCATTTTCATTTCATTTATTTCATTTCATTTCATTTATTTCATTTTCACTCTCATTCCACTCTCATTTCATCCATTCCATCAATTAAAAATCTTTTATGATCGTATTTTCCATCTCGCGTCATTTGTCATTTGTTCATTTTCTACTTTTTGCACTGAGTAATAGTCGTCATGCTCTGGCAGCCTGACATCTTCGTATTCCGCTATGACCTCCGACTGCACATGCAGCATGCATAAGATCCACCGTCCTCACTTTCAAAAAGAATGTGCAGTTTAGTCGTTGTTTTCACAAATCATGAAATAAAATGCAGGAGAGGCATCAATGGGACATCTGAGACACCAATGAAGACTAATCAGCTGAAGACCAAGTGCAAAAGCAAGGATTCCAAAGGTGGTATGAATAAGTTTATTTTCCAATAGTATAAAAGACACATTTTTATGTAATTTAAACTATGAGCTCTACACCATAACGCGTAATGATTTCGTATTGATACCCGTAACCCTCCACTGCATCTTTATATCTCTTGGCATTTATTCATAAACGTGCTTTCCATTATTGAAATTTCGATTTTACCTATGCATGTTCAAATAGCTTTCCACCTGAAGATAATGATGCGTATTTGAGTTGACAAAGGACTCTTACAAGCCGTATAACTCCATAATCATTGATTGAAACGTGGTTTCGATATTTATGAGCTATAGCCCACCAAAAATCCAAATGTACGTGCTGACGCATTGCACATTTTATGTTAACTTTCTTTGTCGCTTTCTCTCGGTTGCAGTAGTTGGAAAACCTCACTCTCACTTTATTCTCATTATGCTTCACTACCTGACTCGTTCCTTTTTATTCATACTCTCATTCCCCGGGTATATTTCACCCTGTGCAGTCTTATTCCGATTTTGTGTATGCAAGGTGCTCATTTTGCTGTGATGATGATCATCACGACGATTGTGCTCGACTCAGTATATTCCATCGTTTCACTTCGCGTAAAACCCTCACGAGGTGTCAAAGGGCCAAGGTAGAAGTAAAATGGGAAAATGATTACAAGTAGCTGAAGGACCAAGTTCATAGTAGGATTTACAAGCAAAAGAGATGTTGAGAAAAGCCAAATGGTCGCGTTTTATTCCGGAAATTCGTGCTGCTACAGAGAAATTACCAAAGCGCTTGCAGAAGATCATTTGATTGGTTTCGAAGCGTAGTGGGAGACCTCAAGTTTTTAGTTATTGAAGCATCAAGTAGTGCGTAGCTACAGTAGCTTTTCTTTCGTGAAGGAGAACGGGTGGTTCAAACAAAAAGTATTACGATGAGGCATGTGAGAACAATCTCTCCGAAATCATAGGTATGGATATCACCTGTCACAAAAGAGGAATTCGTGCATACGCAATAAAAGATGAATGAGGCTACTTTTATTACTCATTGTTCAGGAAATTTTATCACATGTATGTCATTGGCTCTATGCAAGTGTATCATACTAGGATATTGATGAAACTTTGAAAATCCCAAACCTCAATCTTCCTTATTTCCTATTCACAATAGCTTGAAGAAAATGTGCTTGGACCTGGCAAAAACACCCTAGGAGATGTAGAGCCTCATTTATATCACTTCATGGGCTTATAGACATTTTGATTGAAAAGGAACTAAAAGAAAGAGAAGATACTTGGGAACAATTTCTTTAGTAAGAAACTTTTTTGAAGAACTCTCAGAAATTCTCGAGGTAATCCAATTAGAAGGAGTAGAAGAAAGAAAATGGATGTTGAAATCCCAAGTTACCCGCATATCGTAGTTTCGCAGCATAGCATAGTAAAAAGAAGCGTAGAAGGAAAGAACAAAGAGTGACAAATCCAAGATACTTCTCACTATTACTATGAAGAAAAATGATAGGAAGAGAGATTGGTAAAAAGTAGGAAGAAGAAGGAAATCAAAATTTAAGAAGCTAATAATATCAAAAGGGAAAGAAATGTTGAGGCTGTCCATCACCTCTTCTTCCGAAAAAGAACATCTGTCAATTCTGTCGAGAGATTAATTTTTCTTCAAAAACACTATCTCTATCTGAAGAAGGCAAAAACAGAAAACAAGAACAAAAGGGTAGTACTACAAAGCATATGATGTGAGAGGAAAGTAGTGGTGTCACAGGGAAAACTCGAGAAAACACAAATTAAAGGTCCTCATTTCCTCATTGATTTGGGATGAAGTAGACATCTCGGGATCGGCCTCCAACTCGATTTCATAGTCCATTTCTGCTCGCTTAGTGAACCCGTACCTTTCATCTCCCAATCGCAATGCAGTGAGTATTCATCTTATCTCTCAAAAGAAAATATTGATGAAAGTTCTCTCACCTAAATGAACATAATTCTCCCTTACATATTTTGAGGACAAATTTCGCCGATGAAGACGACCGAGTACAGTAGACCAAACTGCACTAGGAGTGTCTATGATTATAGTAGAATCTTTTTGGGCAGACAGGTGCAAACCAGAGTCCCAAGCACCTTTCTACTCGTACCCCTTACACATTGCAGTGATGATTTTGGTTCATCATTAAATAGAGATTTTTGAGCTAGAGCTTTTGAATCGGCATATCAAAAATGAAAATGAAACACTCGAAAGAGCAAGGTAAACCTGGACGAAGATTATCCATAGACAATATTACAGCATATTTGGGTATTTGGCAAAAGAAAAATAAGAAGCTAAAAAGGAAATGCCAAAATTGAGCAGCACTTAGAATATCAAATCTGTGTGCTCTACAGAACGCGAAGAGCATCAAAGAACAAGAAGAGAAGGGTTAGATGTGTTAGATGAGTATCAGAGCATATAGACAATCAGAACGAGAGAGTTTAAATTTTAAGCTGCATGAGGACATGCACATACCCCACAAAGGGGTATGTTGAGTCCCGAATTTGTCTCTTTTTCCATACACTTTTCCATCATCTTCTTTCACTCACCTAAACCTCCAAAATTGTCAATATCATGTGCAAAAATGGGCATTTCTAACATGGTTTTTAATTATGTTTGTGTGTTTATCATTAGATTATTAGATTAGGTGTTTCATATAAATTCAGGAAACTTGTCTCGTAGCTCGAGCTGTAACTTTCAGTCTATTTTGTGAAATCATATCGTTACAAAATAACGATTAGAAACGACTCACATAGTAAAAGTTAGAATGACAAGGACATGGTTTTGTGAACTTATTGGTTCAATGAAATTATTACATAGCCATGTCAAAGCTATCCACCAAAGCTAACCTCCGTGGAGTTTTATGTCGGCCGGACTGAAAACAGGTACAGAAACACCCACAGCCAATGCCCAAGCTTTCAGGAAGTTAATTACATCCAAAGGTGTTCTGAGTTGAATTTAAGCGCCTAATTTTCCAGATCTGGTTTTCCAACATGGTCATACTCAAACTGTGACCATGGTTCCACGTGCTTAGCTGCTATCATAAACTTTAAAGAAATGTCACTATATTTTGTTTGTTTTTTATAAAGAGCGTTGCACACGCACTTAGAGTTAGCAATGCAGAGTTGGAGAACAGTGAATAATAAGTTGATGTGCATTTCATATGCAGGATTATTCGCCTTTGTTGAATAACACCACAGTCCGTAACAGACTTCTTTTTAATGTGAAGAACTCCTAGTTTACAACTTAACTAAGTTTAAACATCACACTTATTATGAGAGGGCTTCGCTTGTGCCGAGTGTTCGTGTATTAATGTATATATTTTTCATTTCATTTTCTTTGCTAAATATCATAACTCATTACATGTTCATATTTACATAGTTGTTTTATTTCTCAGTTTCAATATTTCTGTACTTCATTGCATTCTGGGTTTTTATGTTTTTATGATTGTTAAGACACCGATCGCTCTTCTTGTAAAAGGTGTTTTAGGTAGACACCCCTGGGTATTTTCATAGTATTGTTAATGATAATAAAACCCGATATTGTCCTCGTCGCTAGTTTTTCGCGCCCCTATGAACTTCGCCGTGTTTTGGTGCATTTTGCCTTTGTTTATCTTATCTGTGAGGTTAAAATTAGACATGGTTACCTATAGTGTTCTCTGGGCCTACTTCCTCCGAAAGCCACCGGACCGATGGTGAGGGGGTCGATGATGAAATGTGTAGTTTAGTATTAGTTTTCCGTAAAATTAGACATATTAAGTCGCTCATAGCGTCTTCGCGGGGCTCGAAAGTTGCCACCGGACCGATATGAGGGGCTGCATGATGAAATGTAGTTTAGTATTAGTTTCCTTTTCCGCAAAATTAGACATATTAAGCCGCTAGCGTTCGCTCGAAAGCCACAAAACCGGACCGATGGTGAGGGGCCGCATGATGAAGTGTAGTTTAGTATTAGTTTCTTTTTTTCCGCAACTTAAATATATTGAATCATGTATGACATCTTCAATTGCCTCCGAAAGTTGCTGTACTCGGGATTGGGATGAAGTAGATTGAACTGCGGTGTATTGTTTAGTATTATTACTTTTCCGCAAATTAAATATCACACATGTTGTTTATGATTAGCTTCCGTTAAGTCATAGTCATTTAATGACACGTAAAAATGAATTGATGTAACTGTTTAGATTTTTCATTGCAATTTTTGAATTTTCCACAAGCATAGTTTTTTTGTGCTCTATGTTGTTATGCTAGCAATAGTTGTAGTTTTCATATTCACTAGTTTCTTGTTTTGATTCATTAGATTGAATGCAAGACTTTCCATTTCCAAATAGCTTTACCATTTTCTTTTTGGTCATTGTAATTTCAATTTTCTTTTGAAGTTTTCGAGATTGGTAAATCATTATAGTGGAGTGATCAGCTCCTTGAACAATTATAACCAAGCTTGTTTTCTACTTTAGAATTTCCATTTTCCATCCTTAGAAAGACCATAAACGCACAAAAGATAAGAAAGAGGTTATTCAGCACATGATAGTCCGCTGTACTTTCATCAACTATTTACTATCTCGGATTGGACAATTAAATGCAGCATATTTAGGACACACTAAAATTGATCAAACACTCGGGTATCCATGACTCCTCGCTCGGTGAGTTACAGTTAAACGCGCAAGTTATATTCATGGGTTCTGCCATACAAATAATCTCTGAACTATAGTGTATGTATTGGAATTATTAACCCGAGGTTGTGGACCCTCGCGATGCATGAATTACTCGTGTATTCAGACTCACAACTTGTAGTATCAAAGTGACCTAATGCGTCATTATTCGTAAGTAAGAAACCCATCCATTTTACGTCCGTATCTACGTATTCACTCTACCCGGGAGAGAAATTTTGATTATATGCACATATCAACACATAATCTGACATATGAATACATTAATGTATGTGCAGAGCTAATGAAGTTTTAGAGTAGAAATTTACGTAACTTATAAACAAAAACATTATCACATGTAAAGAGATCCATCCATATAGGCATATATACATATGTGTCTAAATGTTTGTTAGTGTGCATCACATAAAATAAAACACATGTTTGTTCTGATAACAAATGGACAACATAGTTCTCAAAAAATATGCATATGAAAGCCCTAAATGTCTAACCGCATGGTGCTCGTGGCAACACGCCACCGCACCACGTCTCAAGAGTCGCGGGAGGCGGATCACCCCACGCAGGCCATTGCAAGCCATCGGGACCGCTACCTGGCGACAACAGTCCCGACAACGTTCTGCCTGGGATTAGCTTCACTCTCGCCACCCTCAACCTCGAGGGCTGCCACATGGGCCTCTCAAGAATGGCCACATGCCCGCGGGCCCTCTGCCGACATCCGTACACACATAAAATCGTTATTAGAACGGACAGGCTACCAAAAAATCAAAAGAGAATCACACTCAACTTCCCAATCATCCCCCTCCGGGAGGAAGATTGGGACTCGCAACCTGGCCCAAGACAAGGCCAATTTTCGACCACGATCGCCTGTTGCCGAACCACCCAAAGAACTCGCCCAGACATCCATGCTTCCTAATCGGTATAAGTGTTACCCAGCCGAGTCATCTCGCCTTTGTACCGGTCAAATTCATGGCCCCTTAGCCTCAAATAGGTAATTTGCTCTGATGAACGACATTAAATGGAACCGAGCGAACTACTTTAGTTTGCTTGCTTCATCTTTTGTTAGTCGCCTGATATTGCTCGCCACCATAGAGTCGGCTAAACAATGTGGGGCCTGGCACACTTCGCAGGTTAACAGTGAGTTAGTCTTGTCGGCTCATGCGGGCACCGCGATCCTGCAGCCTTAATGGTGTGTGTAGCCACCGAGTGCCAGATCATGGGACAGATGTCCACCTTTCCGCTTCTCGAATCGATTCGGCGTTCCGGGCACACCCTCACCAGTTGCTTGTTCCATTTTTTCTTCAGTCTGTCGTCTGCCGACTGGCATCGTCTCACACAAATTTCGGTGATGAACACACGTTTAAACCCCAAGTTCCAACACTTGGTCCCGACTTTAAATACTTATTTTCTATCCCACATGTCGCCATATTATAGTGTACCAAAGTTGAGCTCGTAAACATGGAGTACAAGAATTTTTTGAGTCCACAATTTCTATATCTACATGTGCTTTGTTTTCCATAGCCATTCATCTTTCTCCCCATCTTCCTCTTCCATTCGATAACTATTGTGTTTGTATATCCGCATCAACATAACTGCAAATGCTTTATTAGACCTCTTGTACATTTGAACTGGTAGCTCACTGAAATTGAGCATGAAAAATTGTTGTGTTATTGATGATCGTTTAACAACAAGGTCAGCTTTGCGTATCTTTAGAAATAGTTTGTCCATTAAGTGGGTCCGTGCTCGAGATTTCGCTAATGATGCAGAACAAAATTTTCTGAAAAAGGGTCCCTCTAGTTCATTACAATAATGAAAACTCATAAAAATGGGATTGCATTTGTTTACGAACGCCACCGGAACAAACGAGGAGTTGGAACGTATTCCTGATCGTTTAACGTCACTGCAAGTTTGTACACAAACAGTACTAATCGTTGTTTCCGTTAAGGTAAAAAGAAAGAAATTTTGTTTTAATTATCAGCTTTTCCTATTTTGGAAAAATTTAAGCTAAAAATTAGGTTTTAAATGTCATCTTTCAATATTTGAATATATTTTGTCGAAAATGGATTTTTACACTTATTAAAAAGTAATATAAAGCTATTAACTTGGATAAAAGGATACCAGTTGTATTTTATACTTTTTCTGACTCGGTAAAAACACTAAAAAATTCATTTTGGAGTCATCTCTCTCAGCCTTTCTACCTCTCTAAACAGTGAAAATATCGAGTCCCTGTCATTTTTGATCTGGTTAAAGTGACGCCTGCATTAATAATCTACCCAAAGATATCGTTATTCCCCTTTTTTAGGTCGACAGATTACTACGCAAAGGAATACCTAGCCTATCGCGACTAGAGGTTTTCTGCAGAACAGTGTTTTCTACCTTTTTCTTTGGTTTGAGGAACTATGTATGTAAAAGTATCTGAGCTAGCTATTTCATTGCTGTCTTTTTCAAACTTCATTTCATGACAAAGAATCGCTCACATTTCTTCTTTGTTAGACCTATGAAACTCCTGATGACATTGACCCTACCAGAACAGATGATGATTCGAGTTTCTCGCTTCCTAGGACTCGTTAAATTGGTACTAGAGATGGATTTTGGCCCTAAGGACGCGATTATATAACAAGCATATGGTATCCTTCTTCACATATTAAAGCAATGAAGAGGTACTGCTTTGAAATGGTGGGGAAAATGGAACCGAATCATTGTCTTTGTCGTGTCGAAAGTGTCGCTCTTGAACATGGCACTGTCACATTCTGTCGAGGTTGGGGATCATCTCTACATTTCATTTTTTTCACTTGCTCGTGGGTTTGGGGGATCCTTTTGACCTCTCTCATCCGGCTTTCTTTCTCCTCGCCATCATTGCGGACTCTCGGGCCTGATGTCAAATAACGGCCAAATCCACACTGCTGCTTCACCATATATAAAAGACAGTTGACCGTCGCAATTTCAACTCTTCCTTGATTTCCTGATTTAATTTCCGATTCACACGAAGACATTATGTTCATTTGTCTCGCGTCGATGATGTGGAAAACCATGGGCTCACCCTCGACTCAAGATCACTTCCGTCGACTTCTGCACCATTATCCAAGACAGATGATCTAGAGACTCCTTTCAAAGTGTAGCCTTGGAGCCCGTGATGCTTCAATGGTAGTTCGTTGCTCGACTGTGATAAGTTTTCATAGTACTGGCTCTCCGATCTGTTAGGGTGATTCTACTGGTGTTCGACACCAGCTCACCCGATTCGCATGCCGAGATTGTACCTATAGTACCCTTGAGGCCATTATCATTATTGGTGGCACCTTTCTCGCGCTCAGTGCTACTGTACTATCATTGGCGAATCGTGTTTTATGTCTTCATGTTTGACTTCAACTCACTTATTTGCATGCTTGAACTTGTACTTGTTCGGGTCGAGTATGGAACGAAGACCGGATTTCGTGCGTGTTGGAATCCAAGCGCGATTTTGTGGATTATTATGATTGGTTACATGACTCATTCATTGGATGGCTACGACCATACCCGAGTTCTGTCGTATTGATCCTCATTGATGGCTGCGTACCATACCTTGATCCTGGATTTCATATACTCTGCTGTGGGATGGTCGCACCCATACCACAGGTATGTATCATGTGATGTTTGAGATAGGTTGTACTTCTCTCCAGTTCGCAATGTTCTCTTTTCCACTATGCGAGCGCTCGGGATTATTATTCTCAGTAGTCATTTCACCCCTCTCTCTCTTTCGTGCCTCATGCTTTGAGCATCTGCTATACAAAGAATTTTTCACTGTCCCCTGCACTCCCCATCCCGCATATTGGAGTGGCTTATTCCATGATTCCTGAGCATAGTGATATGATCTCTGAAAAACACTTTCATGGCATTCCCTGTATATGGACTTTCTATTCCCCTTTAAGACATCTCTTTTGAAAAACCCTAAAAATAGCTCTTTTTATCCTTGGTACGTACTAGCCAATGTTATACCCAAGGCCAATGGGGGAAACTCTTTCAAAGAGAGGCGCTAATTGGTGCTCGTCTCGGAGGTCGCACTCGCGTTTAAGCTTTAATAAAGAGTGTTTTTTTAAAATAAATGTGTGAAAAGATTGACTCCCAACCAATTCTCGAATCGGGACCTAAATTGAGTTGGATCGCTTTTGGCTCGGTTTGCTGCGAGAGGAAGTGTGTTTTCCACCTCGTTATGGAAGCTTCCTTGAGGATAGGGCCAATCCCATGTGATTGTAGGGATCCTCCAACTCTCTCCACCATCTATAAGCTTTCCATTTCCCTGTGCAAGCCAATTCCAGAGCCATAGCCTGAAAGAATGCTGGCAAGAGCTTTGATAGCCCCTCATAGTGCCAAATCCCATAGTAGAGATTGATCGATCGAAGAGAGAGACTTGTCCCCATTCGCGAGCTTTTGTCCCGAGACGTATTCCGTTGACGCCCACTCCGCTCAAAGGAAGTTGTCATGACGCAGCCAGTTGTATTTTCCTTTTTGTATGATTAATGATAGTGACTATTAAGTTATGGTTCCACTCGTATTGTTCATTATGATTACAGTGAGTTGTGTGTCTTCTTCGATTGATACATAATTGCATATATCGTGTTTTACGCTTTTTGTTTGTCGTGTTTCGTCAGTGTGTGTGTTCGATCACCGTGCTAGGCAAGAGGATTATGATCCGTCGCGAGTGCGGAAAGCGGAGCGTACGATCTTCTACAAATCGAGTAGCGTTGGACTCTGGAGGTAGGCCTTCTTCTGTGATTTTGCTTTTATTGCAATTAGGAAATCCTGCGCTACAGAGTGTTACGATTGTTGCGTAGACCCGTATCCGGGGCCAGGATGTGGATCGCCTTGTCCGCAAGAGGGGGATTTACCCTCGTTACATTCCTCCTTAGCATACTTTGAAGATCCTGTTCTTTTTACAACATGAGATTAAAACATCTCTTTGTTTTCAAGCCCACTTTTTCTAAACACACGTGAGTCGTCGATGAAAATGTCGTGAAGTCGAAGAATGTTCAAATTCCCAATGCATAACAAAGTTACAAACAGTTTACCCATTTTGATGTAACAAATAAGAGGTAAAACAAAGTTGAAGGAAGATTACCTTGAAAAATGTCAAAAAGAAATACCAAAATAAAAGACAATTTGTTGATGCAAAAGATATATTTTTAAGCAAAGAAAAGAAAGTGATCTAATAGTCAAAGTGTATCAGTGGTAAAGAGTACTGTATGAAAGAGTGTCGACCAGGCAAAAGTCATAAAGCCTCAATACTTTTCTAGCATGCTACAGTGTTACAGACGATTAGTTAACTAAAAAGCTCCTTTGTTAGACAAAATAGTTCTATTTATTTTGGGATAAGAGATGACTTGCATGATTTGTTAACTGCACTCATTCTTCCTATTATGTAAAGATATTTTCTTTTTTTCCTAAAGATATTCCTAGATTCCTCCCAGGATATTTGTAATCACATTTTGTATAAATACTTCTACATTAGAAGCATATTCCATGTGAATAAAATTGCTGGCTGAGTTTTTAGTACATTTTTGTCGGAATATTGAGGCTATTGTGTGTGTATATTTCAACAGTAGCATCGGGACAAGTCGATCGGCATCATAATCAGTGATCCCTATGCTAAGTCGATGAGTGAAGTACCTCTTCTTGTCATTGTTTTTTTCCTAGTTTCATGCAATTCATTATATGTTTTTTTCAATTCTGAATGTGAAACTCAGGAGTATTATCACAGGATTAGTCAATTGCTCCCTATCTTTAACCAGTTTCCGTTTTTATGTTTTCTTTTGATTTGGGTGTTAATACATTCTGCACTGTTCTCACTCCCGTTGACCTTCCCCGTCTACTTTTTCCCCATTTTCATATCAAAGGATCCTCAGTGCCTTTTTATCCAGACCGATACCACTTTCACCCAAAAAACATTTTTCTCAAATCTCCGAGGGTTACTTCTATCTTGCCCCGAATACGAGCTTGTACTTTTTTGGCTTGAATTCTAGTGTCGCTAGCTTAGATTTAGACCCATAGCTCTAACAATGGATCAAGTAGATTTATCTCTTTTTCACCTCTCAAGTGATTTTCCCACCAAACCCTTTAAACCAAAACCAAAATTGTACTTTCATAACTAGCCTAATATTTTTAAACTGCAAAACAAAGATATTTTTAAAAGAGAGAGCCCTCTCCGAACCCTAGAAGGAAGCTGATCTCAGAGTTTGAAGTAGGTTTTGTGTTACCCCTAGTGTTCTTTATAGACTAAAAACCTCAAAATCCCACAACTTAAGAAATTACTAGAGTGATAACATGGTCCATGATCTCTATTAAAGAGCATGAGGTCATTTTTTCCTAGGAATCGTTTATGAGAGAAGCTCATAAATTTTATTTCTTTGTATTAATGATCTGGCTACAAAGTGGTTGTGTTGGCTCAATCAATGGATTCGTCTCTGATGGTATTTAACCATTGCCTAAAATACTTGTATCTCGTCGTAACTATTTGTGGGACTGTGACCCTTGATGGTGATCTAAAAGAACTTACCTCAGAAATCTTTAAGCAATAAATAAGCAGTAAGAAATAAAACAAAATCTCTCTAAAGGGTATGCTCAAGTGTTAGGCTATTGAATTTGAAGAAACCAATGCTACATTTGCTAGTATTATAATTAATCAAAATGTTGTTTACAATTGCGATGTTTCAAGAACTTAAAATTCTCATCAAATGTAGATGTCAAGATAGTTTTCTTAAATTGATATTTAGTAATAAGAATCATATTCTAGGCAACTAGAAATATTTCAATTCTCTAAAACAAATATCGTCTATGCATACTTAAGGGAATCACTTTACGCATTAAAGAAAGATCCCATAGCTTGATATTTGACATACTTGACAAATAGCTACAATGAAAAGGTTTTCAAAAGAGGAGCCATGTAGACAACAATATTTACATCAAAAAATAAAATGAAAATCTATTAATTATTATGTTTATGTGATATCATTTTTGTGAGGTACTTTTCGATATAATCATCCAAAATTTTCAACAATACAACAAAAATAAAAAATTGCAAAGTCCATGCTTGGAGAATTGTCATTTTTTCTAGGTTTGCAAATTTTTGAATGTAACAAAGGCATATTCATTTATTAAAAACCAAATACATAAGGAGATGTTGTAAAAAAATTTAGAATGGAAGATAGTGCACCTATCAATACGCTTTCATAGATCATAGGGATGTAAATTAAGCATATATGATGAATCCATAGAACAGAAAATAAATATTGAATCTATAAATGATTGAAAAACTTACTACATGTGACAACATCAATGTTAGACATCATACAACCAGTAGGATTATTAAATGAGTATTTCAATCTAAGCACAAAGGAGTGACACATGTACAAGTAGAGAAAAATAATAATCAACACTAGTCTAAAGCAGCATGGACTTTGGCTTTGTCATATTCCTAAGTAAGTGACCTTCGATCTTTTAACAACATATATAGATGCATATTATAATAGAATCATTAATGACATAGAAAATTACAAACTAAAGAGCATTCTTTCTAAAGTTATCTCAGTATCATGGTTGAGCAAGAAGAAAACTTCACAATCTCTATTCACAATAGAATCCAAATATAATAGTAGCAAAAACATGTTTCATACAAGTTATCTAGATGAAGCAGACATGGAAGATGTTGACAAGAAGTATAGATTCACCAATCTCAATCATATGTGACAACAAAAGTACAATCAACATTTTCAGAGAATCATGTTATGCAGTAGAAAAATGAAGCATATTCCCACTTCAAATACCATCATCCTAAGAGAATAGGTAGTCAAAAAAAGTGTCGAAGCTAGAATATATTATCCTTTAAGGAACATTTTAGTATATAGTTTACCAAACCCTTCCTAGAGAAACATTTGAATATATCTCAATAGTAGTTAGGGATTTTCTATCCTCTCATATTAGCTGTTGCCAAGGAAAGGCTACAAGCCCTTGAGTAACCTTTTTCTGCAATGATATCAAAATGGGAGAAGTGTGAAGACAGAGGAAGAATTTTGAATACAAGCGAGTTGCAAAACAAAGGGTGTATCACTAAATTAATATGTTGAAAATTTTATATAGGTTTGTGTTTTTGTCAGCAATGAAATTACACCTAAAATTTCTGCTAACACCTCAATTTTGGAGCCTACTTTGTGGATCCCTAGGGATTTTTTCATTCCTTAATAATTCTAGCACAGTGCTTCATGGTCGCATTGATGTTCCCTCGATTATAAGTGTCATATTCACTTTCTTATGCATGTTGAGTTCATCAAAAGAATTCATAAGTGTGCATTGATTTTGATGTAAGCTGTAGGCACTATCGTAGCTCTCAAGGTAAGCTTTGTAGAAATCACTGCATGTGCAAAGTAGGCGCGTTATAGGGTTACATAACCATGGTGTAACTTGTAGACAGACATGTCATCAATCGGCTATAGTACCCTCCATTGAGAGTTTCTCATTTTGATTACAAATTGTATTATTATTTTTTGGTGATTTTTTTCTCAACCTGTCAGTCTAGCGCACTCTTTGTTTTTGCAAGTGTCACTTGGTCACATCGTGGACTGTCATTTAGCTTACTTTTTAAATTTAATAATAAAAAATTCATAAGCATATTTGCTTTGGAAATGTATGTTGCTTTCACTTTATTTAAGTATTTGTACAAAAGTGTCGTTTGCACTTTTTCTCTTACTTTTTGTAAGTGTCATTTTGGCATGGGGCATGCACATTAGTCAAAGTGAAATTATGAAGTTCATTTCAAGAGGAAAAATCTTTAGTACCAATGGGTCATATTCATCATATATACATGTATTAGGACTCATTCCCAAATTTCTATGAAATGTACTGTCAGTCTAGTTTTGTCACTATCGCGCAAAAGTATACCTTAAGTATCGTACTTGGGGGAGAATATTGTTTTAAGCACATCGATTAAGTGGGGATCATGTTAATTATGAGTACCTGAGTAGTTCAATATTGTGTCATCGTATTTTTCTATGTGTGATATAATGTTCTAAGTCCTACCTTTATTTTCATGTTCACTCTCACCAAACCCACACTTAGCTTCAAATTTCGAAAGTCTCATGCGCCCTAATCAACCCAGCTCACTACTCGCCTCTCTGTGACCGTATGCATCATGCTGCTAAAAGCCTCACATGTGCATCCTGCGCTCCATGAACTACGTACAACGGTATTTATTTCTCCAAGGATCTGCAAATTGCATATTCACGTTAGGCCTGTCATTAAATTCACCTCTTGATCCCTCCATAACTCGAAATATTGCTCTTCAATCCATATATCCTTATGTGCATTACGAAGTTGTTTCTCCCGCTTTCCAAACTCACGAACCACTCAACTCCGGCCCTCTCTCTCTCCGATTGTATATTGTGCGTACTTATAGTGGGGAAATCGATGCCTCTCACTTTTGACCCCTCAACCGCATGTAAAGTCTTGCTCTCTAGACCTCCAATGTTTGCATTGCGCAATCACAAGCATCAATACGTCACTCCACGGCCCCCTGAAAATTCACATCTACGCATCTCAGAGCCTTCCTCCCTATCCAAGACTCATTTTGTAGGTCAATCAATCGGATTTCATGAAGAGAGTTAGACTAGGATTTTTTGGACTATCAATGTTTTTCGTTTGTCGAGTAATTTAACTTTTCTGATGTATTGTATCTCTTGACATGAAAAGATGGTGTTCAAGAAATATGACAAGTATACTCATGCAAGATGATCATTCAAGAAGACCCGCAATATGAAATATTAGGAGTATCAACAAACTAGGTCGTAACATATCCCTACATTAAACCATCGCACACTTCTATCCACATATCACGAGAGCGTCAACATATACAATGATGCACGAACAGAAATATATACCAATCAAGCTATTACGAATAGTATCAAAACATGTAAAAGAACTATATTCATGGTGTCAACATATGCAAGCCTCATCATATCCAAAACATTCTATTGGTATTCTTATTCTCGGAACATACATTAAAATGTTGTACAATTATATCTCTCCTTTTTGGATTCGGGAAAAAAAGGTCCTCACAATCTCTCAGAGTACATATAGAACAAAAATGACTTTAGCTACCTTTGTTTCTTCGACTCCCCAATCGTTGGGATGGCCCGTGACTTGGGAGTGACCCAGTGACTCGTGACTTGGATGGCTTTTGTGACATGTGACGGACTCCGCTCTCGCACCCGTATGTCTAGTTACTTATTTCAAGGAGTGAAATTTTGTGATAAAGCATGATTAGGGCTTCTGCATCACTGCTACGTCCTCGAGATAGGTCTTCTGGTGCTTGATATTCATGGATATTGGGTGAGTTTAGGCATGTCCTTACCCTAGCCTATGTCAGAAAAGCATTCTAGTAGTAGCTGAACCAGCGTGTGCGTTTATTTATTGATTTTATTGAAACAAATCAACCAGTGAGATCCCATCGTTCGACGACATTTTGATACGTGATGAGATGTTATCCTCGTAGGTCGAGGTCCTTGAGTTGGACTTCTGGTCGATCTAAGCTAGAAATGACCCGAATATCTTTCGATATTTCTCTCGTGCCTTTTGTTGGTCAAGGCACCATGGAAGCAGTGTGATACACTTCTTCTCCATCTAGTCGCATCTATTACTAGTGATGAGATGCTCGCATGCGGTCGTTACCTTTGTCTCATACCTTCATAGCTATCATCCTGATTGGTAGCTTCATTCGTATCTGCACTCTATCATTCTAGGTGCGGATCCAATCCTTTTTTGGTAGAGATGCATAGGGGCTCAGTGGGTATCTCTCGATCTATTCCAAGATGTTTTCAAGCTATTGTAGAGGCCTTCTTTAGCTGGGTGAACTTCTTCCTTGTTTCTTCTTAGACCCCACCACAGGAGATATTGTTTGCTCTTAGCCTCACCATTTTTCTTGGGAGACTTGTATCAGTGGTCCCACTCCAAGATGTCCAACTCCCCTTGAATGTGACACTTTGTAGTCCATCAGCCTGGATGGAGGCAGCCTGAGCAATTACGTCATTCGGTGGCTTTTTTTGCTTTTCACCGCAGTGGCTCTCTCGCTCGTACATATACGGAGCCTCGGTTGCGTAACAAGATCTTCTTCTCATTCTCGACCAACGTTTATTTTGTGGCACCGCAAAAGTGGTTTCCGTAAGACTCTACTACTGTGATTTTTCTCCCGTGTGTCCCGCATATGTCCTTTTTCACCATGTCATCGCAGAGTTCTGTCGGGTTTCGGCGCACACTTTCTCTCTCTCCTTGCTAGACCCGGGTGCAGAGTGTACTAATCATAAGACAGCTCTACCTGGATCTAGTACATTATCCCTCTGTTCCCTCTCTAGAGATACTCAAGTTTCTAGAAATGGGAACTTTTCCGTCATATGGAGTTGTTGGGGTATACCTATAGGTGGCAGTCCGATCATCTCCCCCGATTTCAAGGGTTGTCGTCCGCGTCCCTCTACCCTCCTTGATTGCTTTTTCCCCGTTGTCGTGCCTCCTTCCTTTATTTCTTTCTCTCCGCCTCTTCTTTGTCTTGTTCTGTCCGTCCGCTTTTCTTATCTTTCTCTATTTTTTCTTCTTCTCTGGCTTTCAGCTTCCTTTCTTTCTTCTTGTGAGCCCTCGCTCTGCTTGCTTTCTTTTATGTTCCTATCTCAACTCGTTTTTTCCCTTTTCTCTTTCCTCATTGCTTTTTCTTTGTTATTCTCTTTCCGTTGTCGCTTCTCGGCTCTCTTCTACTTGTTGTGTTTTCAAGCTCTTTCTTCCCTTCACTTTTTCTTGGCATTCCGTTGTTCCTCGCTCTTCCTTCTCCTTCTTTGCATTCTTACGCAGGTTTTTCACTTCAAGTGTTCTTGGTTTTATTGACTCGCAGAAGCATATGCTCCTCCCTCGTTGTTCTTTGCTTCGCGACCCTCTCTGTCAGGTCCCGGTCATCTTCGAGACCCATTTCGTTGGTTTTCCATCTAAATAACATCCCTCTCAAGGCCGTCTTTCTCGAGTGTGTTATACTAGTTCTCACTCATCCTCCAAGGCGGTCTCTCGTGGTGTTGATATGTTCAAAGTAACTTATCCCGCTTTTGCAACATGCGGGGACGATCTCTCTCGAAGTCATAGATCGTAAACCAAACTCACTAAATGGAAACCCTTATGTTTTTGGCTTCTCCTCTACTTCCTTGAATTATTTGATCGTGGTATGCGCGCATGGTGAGTGGGAGGGTGGGACCGCTGTTTCTTATTACCCTTACTTAGCATCTTGGAAAAAATTCTCGCTATCCGGTAGCATACTTTTTGAAACATCAACTTATCCGTAATCACCCACGCAAGCATGGGAGTTGCATATGAAAGATCCAAAGACCCCGATGAAGGTTCCTTTCCGATGGGAAACTAGTGGGCTACTCTTGATGACAAAGTTTCATGGCTTCGCTATGCATATGTGTGTGATATTCCCCGAAGAAACTATGGTACAATCGGTGTAATTTGAAATTTTTTGAGATTATATCGAGTCCCTACGTATTTTGTGTCCCGTGACATGCGAATATTAAAATCCTTATGAATCTGCCCAAAGTGATCGCATTCCGCTATGTGATGCGCTCAAATTATCTATAGTTGCATCATGATCTATATTACATCTAAAAGGTAGGAGGCCATATATAACTCCGATGTTAACCTTTCTTCCGGCACCGTGCTGCAACGATATTTTCCATTAGAGCCGAAATTAATAAACGTCTGGCTAGTGAGTATCGTAGGGTGGTAAATCGCAGACATGAGGGAACCCATGTTCGACGTTGAAGGTATTCACATCCATCCTACCATACATCGAGCACACTGCTGGCCATGATAGCTTTATACACTTTCTCCTTAGACCCTCGGGTCTTATATTCCTAATATTTATTCCCCTTGAATTGTTCGTGTGTTCCCACCCAGCCTCTCGACGTGTACTTGCACTCGCACATCATGCGTCGTTATCCACTTTGGTACATTGAAATATTCTTTCTTTTACTAGGGAGTGAATAATAGCTTCAGCATTCCCTGCGGCGTAGCCAGTGTTGGGATATGATGTACATTAGTCTCGTATTACTCAAATGTTGCTTTGAGTCCATCTTTTGGGAGGATCCTATTCGATCACTTCCGCACACGAGAATATTGGGAGGGTGAAAACATAGTGTGCATCTGGATCTCTTCACCCATATACAGTACTTTTTCTGGCTCATAGTGTCACTCTGTCCGGAATTTTGACTTTTTGAAATTTTCGACAAAGTTCATACTGCAAGAAAATTTTTGCACCCTTCCCAAAAAAATAGGACTGTCTCCGTAGACATAAGTCGGTGATGGAGGCACGCGTCACCCTCTCAGTGGGTCCACTCGGATCTTGCGCCGTCACGTAATGTTGGGGGCCCCTATGTCGCTGTGAGGCCAAAGACAGAGAGACAGATGTCGCACTTGCTTCTGAAGCCATATCACCTCGGCATATTCAAAAAATGGTCCCACGATAAGATAGACTAAGATGTGAGAGAAAATAGAGAAAAATACTCGACTAAACCATCGTAGTGCGCTGCCATACTCGGGGAGGCTAAGTGATCGTGAGTGTAGGTTGCACGCAGATATCTTTCTAGGTCACCACACTCGTATAGGCTCGCAAAGGCCTGAGTATAGAAGCGGATCAGCACCGGGAGACCCTGAAGTCGGCGGGGTCGGCGGTGGTCGCATCCCGTACGTAAATATCAAACCGTCGACTTTTGCAACTGGCGACCTTAGCACCGATGTCGCGAAGTCGCAAGAGGTTACATTTGAGATTTTTCGGGCGGAAAACAGAGTCGTGCGCGGACTTGACTTGCGAATGAATGGGGAAAAAAATCGCAGATAAAGTGTAGGCGATGTAAATCAAGCTTAACGGGACCATAGAGTGTTGTAGTTAATGGATATCCAAGGTAGCGGAGGGCAGAAAGGGGCCGTAGTTGGCTCTAGGCCATGATGGGATGACAGAGGAGAAAAGTGCCTTTAGAGGGAAAATGGTGCTAAGGAAAGAGGCGGCCATCGATAGGAATCTAGGATGATTATAGCCCTACCCAGGGGAGAAGGCTTTAGGTAGGGTCAGCAATCAAAAGAACAGAAAATGCAAGAGGCTTTCCGCAGATTTATCTAAAAGAAACATGTGCCTATCATGGTGTGTCGTACACTTCGTGAACTATCGAAGCGTGTGTTGAATGTGACCCACGCCGACTTCTATATATAAGGGCGTACACATGTGGCTCCTAGACCCATGGGGCCCAGAGGTTGCATGGGAGGTTATTTGCAGGATTATTTCAAACCTAAACCCTGATGACTCGGCGACTGGCACGGGTACATGGGAGTCTGCAAGGTCGCATGGTCAAGGTCAAGGTACGCTGTCGGGCGACAGGTAAGTCTAGCAGCAGGACCCAGTGACTCAGCACTGAGGCCACAAGGTCGCTAAGTCACAAAAGGTCGAAGCTTGAGGGAAGTGACTGTGATTCTTAGGGCCCAGGGTTGATGCTAGGTAACGATCATGTCCCTCATCTGAGCGAACAAAGTGTCTCGAAATTTCAAATTGGACAATGTTTCGTAGGGTGTTGTAGTTGCACACAACAATTGGAAATTCACTAGTAGAACCTCGAATCTTCACTTGCACTTAACTACCCTTTGTCGGTTTTGAGATCAGCTCTTTTTTCCTTTCATCCACCACCTATTCCATTATTGGCTTCAAGGGTCCCCGACTGTGCATTGATTTTGTTGTTTAAGCTAACAAACCCCTTTATCATCGGCCCTTTCAGCATTGACCTACTTGCACGGGGTCAAAGTCTCATCAAGTAGTATGGTGGTGTCGGGAAATCCAGTGTTCGCACCCTGGAAGAAAGGATAGTGTAAGGCAAGCGTAGCTACATCCAAATCTTTGTGATGTCCATGATCGCTCTTTCGAGTAGGATCTATAGGTCTCTTTTTCACATCCACGTGCGCAAGGTCAACTATACGATGCTCATATAATTATATACTTAATATAGTAGCACAAGATTAAAAAAGAACAAAACAGACCTATATGAAAACACTTACACAATTTCTATTAACATGGGTATTGACGTACACACAGCAATTACCAATGATTCGCATAAACAATATTAGGATTCGCTCTCAAACCCGCTTTTCTTATTCATCAATCCATCAATTTTCTTACAATACCTATCCCAATCACAGACAAAGAACAAGGTCTCAAGACAGTAGACTCTGGATCTCCACACATGCTCGGGCAGGAGTCCTCTCTAAAAACCGGCAAATATATTGACAAACCAATTGGGGACGAGCCCCTCATCATCTTTCTACCTACAATCCAAAAAGGCCCTATTTATAACAATATTTCCTTAATTTTTTCCCATGGTCCGTAAACCTTGGTTTTTAATTTTCGGTTCACCCTTTAACCCATTACAATGCTTTCTCCGGGCTTTTTCCCACCCTAAAACCCCCTTTCACTAGACTAATTATAATAAAATATACAAATCGAACCCGATTTAGCGACATGGAGACCTGTTCCATGATCCCCCAACACAATCTTGTGACTTAATAAGTCATTGTGGTAGTGGGTATATCTCGCACATAAAGTGACCAGTAACTTCTGGCTTGTGGTAACACTTCTTGACTGCAGGTAGCACTCACTATCGTGTACGCAAGCAGCTCACAGGAAGTGGAATCCTTGATGCATCAATGTGCTCTAATATCTAGTGAGTCGCTGGCGATTGCGTCATGAGCACCATGATATCTGGAAAGAGCGTCACCCCATAGCTAAGCGCTTTATATTAATACTTTGCTTGTCAGGAAATCGTAATCATGTCTGATGCACATTACTATTTTTTAAGAAGTACGAGGCGTTACTGCGGTAGGAGAGACGGTAACCCGTCTGATCAGCGGCTTCCTTAGTGTAAGTCACACTTGACATTACGAGAAAGCAGTTGAAATGGACCATTGTCCAAGCGCATGGCATGTCAGCAAACGAGTACCCAGTGGTTAAATAAAGTAATGACATCTGTAGCTTTGGATGCAATGCTGACCTGCTTTATTATAGGCCATACTCAGGAATATTGTGCTTTACCTTTAGGGCTGTAATGTGAGTGAATTAGCGAGGCCATTTGGGTCAAAGTGTGTGTTGATGCGGATACCTTTAGTGTTGTTGACCAAAACCTTCAATGAGTAGCTCATCCCGGGACCTACGTACATTTGGTGAACATTGGATTTAGCTCGCGGTCTGAAATAACGGGGGAACATCTTTGATTGGTCGTGCGGCAATTAATTGAGCTACATCAAGTTGTTGCGGTGCGGTCCGATTGTGATGACGGATCTCTTGGATCATGGCGGTGTGTAAACTTGTAACGCCTGTGGGGCATTTGCGCAAGTCCAATTGTAATCACAACGCCATTGGAGGGTGGCGGCGGCTTCGGAACAATGCTGATGAATAAGCACAGCTGCATTGGTAGTTGGCAGTACTCACCAGTGAAGATACCAGTGCATCCTTTGTCTTGTACCAAGAGGATGTGGTATCTTTGCTTAGCATTTTTGTCGTTCACGGAATAGGCTATGATTTAAACATTTCGGTTCACATAGTGGTCTACGACGATTCTTGTGCTAGGTGCATAGCTGGTTCACGAGCCATACGGGGCTGGATCTACAATCTCATCCCGGGGTTGAACGAGGTGTTAATTTCCTTCATCGGCAGCGCGGTCTACGCAAGGCTGGTCAATTTTCCTTGAGGAGCCGGTGTGGAAACGCCTCAGTCTCGGCATCCCAGACCCTCTTAACACAATGTCCACCGACTCTTTCTGGTGGTAAGCTGATGCGTACGTGAGTTAAGGCGCAACGTGAGATGGGGATCTTGGTCGGAGACTCGCAGAGCCGGCATAAGTAGGTTGATTGGGTATGAAAAAAATGCTAAAAAGTCCGGACAATCAACGATGAGAATAATATATGCAAGTTACGGCGATAATATGGAACCTTGATCGATTATCATTTCGTCCTTATAATGTTCGAGCTATCCAATGGTAGAGTGAATATAACTTGGAACTTACCATCAAGCAAATAAGTAAAAACTTCATAAGTGCTACATTGATTTTCGTAACATATTTTCCATAACGGTAAGATTCCCTTTTTACCGAGAGTTCGGTGTTCGATGGTCATCGTTCGCACACGATGGCCTTCACGGATCTCACCGACCTTGGATAAACATCGTGATGCTCGTGCATCTGAATAGTAACGTTGAGTGTGTTGTGTGCGATTTAGGTATAACTCAAGCAACGGCAACCATATGCATCTCATCCGATGTACATGAGTTGAGACGAGTTTGAGATCATTCTTTCCTTACGGTGAGCTGAAGCTCAAGTATTCCCGCGTGTGTGTGCAAGCATTCATGATAAGGTACAATGTACGAGCTTGATCTTCACGGAGTCAGGCGTACATGTTCTCTGAGCTGCCGTCGGCCTTGTGCCATCTTCACCTAAATGTTTGCATAAACTACATCAAAGTAAATTCTCCCAATGAGCGCGTGCGCTAATGTATCTACGCATCTAAATACCATGGATTGGACGCGCGGTCTAGGGCATGGATTAAGCAGTGAACGGTGAACTTTGTTTGTTTAGGTATGTCGCACTACTGCATTTCCTATGCAAAGAAAAATATCTAGTGAGTCAATTCACCCAGAAACTTTTGGATCGGCTCTGTTACACCATTACTTTTGGTCATCTAACCTATTATCATTAGATGGACCTAAGTACACTATGCAAGCATCAATTTTACCCCAAGTAAAATTGTTTTCACTATGTAAAATAACTTAATAAACACATTTCCATTGTAGGTTGTGTATGGTCTAAAGTAAAGAAACCCTAAAGGGAAATATTAAACAAATCTATATTTGTTTGATTTTTTCTCATGGAATAATTAATTAAACAATAATTTAATTGTTATTCTCGGTCATATTTAACCCAAAACAGGAAATTAATTAGATAAATCATCATTTATCTTATTATTTTGTAGAAATAATTATTTAAATCTTATTTCAATAATATTCCTGTTAAATATGACTAAATCATTTATAAATAATTAAATAAAATCATTATTTATTTAATTATCATTCAACCACTTTTAAAAATAATAAATAAATCATTAATTTATTTATTATTTACAAATAAAGGGATTTGACCCAAGTCAAATGCCTTTTCCTCCAAACAAATATAATAAAATATTCCATAAAAGTTGGATCTAGATTTGTTATTATTATTTTAATCATGCACCAAGATCTAGGAATGACCCAATATTTTGTTATAAATAGGAGGGTTTTTCCTACCATTCTTGACCTTTTTGTTGCCTATTAGATCACTCTGTAGTCATATACTATTGGTTTGAATTTGAGCTATTATTGTTAGTATGAATCTTTTTGTCAAGCGTACTTAAAAGACCACTTTAGCTACATAACTTATAGCCCTAACATCAAATAGCTCGCGCTATATCTTCAGTATCCTGGCAGTTAGTTGATCAAGACAAGGCGTCATAAAACCAGTATCTATGCATGTTAGACAGATGATGTACGCATGAAATCAAGAGTTTTCTCCATACATCCAACAGACAAGACAAGAACAATGCTTTTTGAAAGCATTTTTGTATTAAGGGCACCTCGGGAGGAAAAGCAAGAAGGTGTATCCAATTCTCCTAAATGTGATGGGTTCTTGGAAGTCCTCAAAGACTTCAGATATCTAGAATCTCTCTTGTTGGTGCAGAAAACCTTATATAAGATAGAACTCAAAGGGAGCACACAAATAATGTAGAATAGTGACGCAAGTGATAGATCCGGGTGATCTAATAGGGAAACAAAAGGTGAGGAATGGTAGAAAACCTCATATTTATAACAAAATAGTTAGCTCATTCTAGATCTTGGTGCATGATTAAAATAATGTTAACCAAATCTAGATCCACCTTTATGGAATATTTTATTATATTTGTTGGAGGGGAAAAAGTATTTGACTTAACAACTCTCTTTATTTGTACAAATAATAAATAAATAAAATGATTTATTTATCATTTTGATGATATGTGTTGAAAGACAATCAAATAAATAATGATTTATTGATTATTATAATGGGTGATTTAGTCATATTTAACAAGGAATATTATTTAAATAAGATTTAAATAATTATTCCTAGAAAATAATCAGATAAATAAAGGTTTATCTAATTAATTTCTTTGTTTTGGGTTAAACATGACCAGGAATAATAATTGAATTATTTTTTAATTAATTATTCCTTGAGGAAAATCAAACAAATATAGCTTTGTTTAATATTTCCTTTTGGGGTTTCCTGTTTAGACCATAAACAACCTAATAAATGTGTTTTATTAAGTTATTTTACATAGTGAAAGCAATTTTACTTAGGGTAAAATTGGTCTTACATGGTGTACTTGGGTCCATCTAATGATAGTAGGTTAGATGACGAAATAATGGTGTAACATATTGCCCCCCAGCGTGTGAGTGTTAGGAGAAAATCATATGACCGAAGTACGTTGTAAGAACTAAATCACCAAACATCAAAAGGGAAGTCAGAGAGAGAAATGTGAGGTAGACTAATGTGCTGAAGAACTAGACCCTGAGGAGACAAGACTTACAGGTGCAACAAGTCTCTTTTTATGAGAGGGTACTTGTGCTAAAGGCGGCGGGGGAGGCATACCTATGCCCGCTGAGACAAAGTACAAAATAATAGTGTGTCCAGTAAACAAGGGACTGAACCGTAAAGTACAGTCGGCATAAACATGAGCCAGATAAAAATACAATGAGGAATCCCACATACATGTTGTGCCTGGGATAACAGCCAGGACTTATACAATAATATATGAGTACATGAGATATAAATACGACCCAAATGCCCCCTATAAGCGGGGAAGGGCTCACAGAATCTAACTGATACATGAAAATCAAAGAGGCGCTACAAGCGGCTAAGGCCGACATCATCAAATATATGGAGCTGCATCGAAGGATGCAATGAAAAGGTAATCGGGGTATGTGGGGGGCTACCTACAAGGCCACCCCCTCATGAGGGCTGAGACATCTCACACACACCCGGGCATCACCAATAGTTGCTACTGCATCACTAAACCATCAAGCATACGGATCTTGATCATGCTAAAAGGAGCTGGAGTGGAGAAACAATCAAGTCAAAGTGAAATGAGAGAACCCTTTACCTGATCCGAGGCACCAAACAAGAGTGGAAGCTGAAACCAAGGTACACCGCCCTCTAGACCTGTCTTCTGGAATGAAGGAGTCGATGTCGATAGAAGGAGGTCCACCATAGGTGAGGCAATGAGAGATCCTCAACTAAGGCACGAGAGAAAATAGTAGCGCGATGGACACACTAATACCAATGATGATGAGGAAATGGAGGGGACTGAGTAGCAAATGGACGAATTCCCTTGCTAGAGCATAAAGGGCATGAATGACATGGCAGTGACTGACACAGTATCATAAGGGATAGGGGACAGTGGGACTGACGGCCATAATGTGCGACACAAGAGAGAGACGAAGCAATGAAGGCTGCAGGACTATAGTGGGGTACAAAGGGACTCGGGATAGACTCCATGAATGCGATGATAACTCAACTTGGATGCTCTAAACAAGGGCGACTTGATGGTGTTGCCACACAGTAAAGGTCTAATGGGGGACCATGAAAACATGAGTATGAGTTGGTAACTCACGACGAACATCAACACAGGCATGGATAAGTATGGAGGCCAAATGGTGTCCCTAGTATGAGTGTTACAAGTGAAGAAATTTGATTTTGAGGAGGGTTATGGTTGAGGGGCATAGATGCCCCCCAAGCATGGTGTGGTCAGGCCAAAATGTATTTAGAAAAAGGGGAATCGAAACACATTTTAATGGTGTCGTGTGCCATTTGTTTTCGTTATGGTTATGCAGTTTTGAGAAAGGAAATGGAGGATTACCAATCTCTTTTATTACTGCATATATGAAGCAAATGGACTTTAAGTTTTCGGGGTGGCATACCTGGTGTCACTATCCCAAAAAAAGGGTTTGGAGATAATGAACTGATGCTCTCCTATAAAACCCATAGGTTGGTAAACAAGAATGTCTAAGATATTGGGTTGTTGATGGAAGATGAGGGAATGATAAGGGGCATCATCCATAGAATGATCTTAAGTGATATGGGACTCTAGAGGTTCTTCGAAAGGTGGAAGAATAATGGTACTAAAGTCGGCACGACCAGATACACTAGGAGAGTTGTGGAGAATTGCTTCTCTTGGTCTCTCAAATGTGGGTGCCCGCTTACCCAAACATTGGGTTGCAATGTAATGGCCACAAGGTGTATGTGGTGTGAACGTATGGGTTCGATGTAAGGGGGAATAGATAAAGTCAGCGGTGGGGATTTCTTCCATAATTTCGTCATCGTGATAGAAGATGGGGTGACTGGTGGAAGAAATACCACCTGACGCGGCAAAGCTACCTAACTCATCATCATGAGAAGAGAGGTTCACATGCGCATCATCACAAGGGGTTACAAAAGAGTAAGTAGATGGAGGATCTACTGATGTTGAGCCCAAGGTGATTGCTGAAGGAAGGTCAAACGAAAAAACAGGGGAGGATTCAGAGGGAATGTTCCCCGAGGGTCGCATGGATGATGATAGGTAGAAAATGTTGGACGAAGGCTCCATCATCTCGACATCAGGAGGGGGGATGTGAATGGGAGCAGTCATTTCTGGTAGTTTTTCCAAAGAAAAATGTGCAAATATGGGAGAGGTGGACTCATTGCGCTTGGCCTCGAATTGACGGACCGCGGCTAGAGAGGTGCGGAAGTCCTCGAGGCGGGGACAAAGGTGGGTGTAATGGCCATGGAGGTCACACAAAGCACAGGGGTGGTTGGTGTGAATAGTCTGGAGGTTCATGGCTGCGGTCGCGAAAGGAATAAAGGCTTCCGGGGCCGGGGACTCAGGGAACGTGACATTAACCATGGGCTTGAGATGAAGTAATTCAGGACAAGTATGGGTGGCGTGACCGACAATTTCACACAAAGCACACTGGATGGTATGCTTTGGAGGCAGAGGAGGGGCAGGGTTTTTCGAGGCAGCCTTGTCCTTTGATGGCCCCTTGCGAGCTTTGCCCTTCTTACCCGAAGTGGTCGCAACAGGAGGTGGTTCCTGTTGAGGTGACTGAGGCACTGTTGCAACAGGAGAAGTCATGGGGACCGGTTGAACCGGGGTCAAAGCAATATAAGGTTTGGGTTGACTAGGCATGGTTGCGGCTCGAGGATCATGGTACCAGACGGGGATCCCAAGGGTCAGGTTAGGAAGAGAGAGGGTGGCCATGATAGGTACCGTGTACACTCCTGGTGGGGGATCTAGGAACGGTATCTGACCAGAGGGGTAATGGCCTGATGGGACAGCTCCTAAATGGCTAAGGCTTGGAGGAACTGTTCCAGGAGGGTAAAGAGGCTGATGAATACCAGCTACAGGTGAAGGGCTAGGAGCAGGTTGTGGAGAGCGCGGTTGCTGACTAGCCGAAGCAGGTTGCTTGAGAGCAGCCCGAGACGATTGCATCATGCAAACATTCGATGAGCTGGGGTCAGAGACAGGAGGAGGAGGAAGACCAAGGAAGGTTCCAACCAAAGAGTAGTCTTTGTAGACGTCGGGAGAGACACTGGTCAAAGAATCGACAGTTTGTTGATTGGCTACAAAAGAGATGGTTGACTCAGGGGAGGCCTAAGATTTTGGCTCATGATACGTCAACTGGTCAATGGTGACTATCTTTCCATTATGAGGGAAAAAAATCTTGCGGTGGACCGCGGATGGGACAGCAGACATAGCATAAGTGTAGCTACACCCCAAAAGAATGTTATAATCAAGAGGGGCGTCGATGACTTCAACGTCAACGCAAACAGTCTTGCCTGCAAGAGTGATAGGACAATTACAGAAGAGGCCAATGGGCTGGGAGGCATGGCCATCCCACGCTCGAAGGGTGATCGTGGAAGGGGCAAACTCAGGAGATCTGAGTTGCTTCCAAACTGAAGCGGACATCACATAGGTGGATGCCCCCTCATCAATTATACACCGAGAAACATTAGCGTTCCAGATTTTGACTGGGATTTGGAAGGCTACGGAAGTAGGAAGGGGAGGATGTTCTGATTAATGGGCGTCGAAAACAATCATTTGGTCATCAGCAGGATCTATAGCGCCCATGGCAGATAGTAGAGCCTTCTTTTGGGAAGGGCACAACTGCAGGAGTTCCAGTGTTGAAATGACAGCAGGAGATTGTGCCAAATCATCTACGATGCTATATGAATGAGTAGCTCGACCAGAAGAAGCGTTTTGGCGTAATGGTCCCTTAGGAATCTTGGTATCAGCCTCAACTTTGGGTTTAGGGATATGCAAGGGACCATTGGATGTCGAAAGAGGCTCTGTAGACCCTGAAGAAGGTGACTCGAGGACAGACGGAGCGGGAGGCTTGGGGTACTGATGGGATCGAGTTTGAAGGTTAAGGTCGACGGTTAGAGGTGGTTCAGAGCTCATCATGAGGATCTGGTAATTGGGGGAACCAGAAGGGGAAGGTTGAGTGGCCATCTGTCTGTCAGGTGGTTGGGTAGCCACGAATCCCTGCTGTGCATCCACCTGCTCTTGAGGGGGCGGTGACTGCTGTTGCAGGGGTTGAGAAGGCCAGGGAGGCGAAGGTGCTGATGCTCGAGGAGCTGGAGCACTAAACTACGGATACGAATAATAAGGGGGTTGGGTAACAGTATGGTGACCAGGAGGTTGGGCCAAAAGAGGAGGCATGTTGTATCCTGGATATGTGCTACTAGGAGGGGAACAAGTGCGGGAGGTGTTGCCTCCTCCCCCAGGAAAACCATAACCCATGGGAGGTTGGGCATATGGATGAGAGAGAGCTCCAATGATATCGTCGGCGGCATGAGGTACCCCCTGTGCGTTGACACCAGCGGTTCAAGGGAGATCAGGTAGAACGGTATAAAAATAACCTGTCTGAGCATAGATCAAGTCATGTTTTAACGCCAATTGGAGGGCGGCTTCTTCGGTTTGGGGAAAATACGATGCGACATCTTTCCCGATAGGAGGCAAGAGAGATCTAAGGAACCGGTCCATGTAGACACGGTCTTCAAAAGTAGGGGATTGACATAGGCTCTTTCTTCTCTTCCATTCCTGGACATGATCAGATAGGCGGGTCACAGATGATTGACAGAAAGAAGTCAAAAGTTTGATACCAGTGTCATAACGAAGGGGAAGCTAGAAGTAAGATAAAAAAGCCGGGGCAAGAGTCGCAAAGGTGGTATGAGAGGAAGGGGCCTGATCAACATACCACTTAGAAGCTGCGCCTGTAAGCATTCGTTGGAAAAACCGAAGACGGACAGAGTCATCGGTAATGGAGGTAGATGAACACCACATGTGGAAAGATCGGACATGATTTGAAGGATCTTCTCCAGCAAGGTCTTCAAACTTTGGAATGTCAGAAGGGAGCTTTGTCGGCATAGCAGGCCAACTAGCGTCATGGTGTATAGGGTCATTTGTCAACCTGTCCAAATCGGGGAGGCTGAGGCCTGCCATGAAGGGGAGCAAGGGCGCAGCCGAGGTAGTTCCTATGGTGGTTCCACTAGTAGCAGTCCCCGCATTAGTGCTGAGATTACCGCTAGCGTTAGGCCCTAGACCAGACATAGTGAAGGTGATAGGGGGAGAACCGGAAGTAAAAGGAGAACCCAATGAGCCAGAAGAGGAGTCGGAGTGCAGACTCAGAGGAGGACTAACTCGACGACGGCAGGAATGAGTAGGTCGACCGACCGAAAACTGAGGGTGAAGGCCAAGAAGTCTCCAAGATGTGCGCCTTGGGGGCGCAATGATGACAACACAAACATGGCACAAGGGGAAGAAGAACAACCAACAAAGGCAAGGAGGTGCAAAGTTGAAACAAGGGCAGATAGGTGCAGTGTCAATTGATTTTAAAGTCTTTTCCTGGCGGTGTTAACCAAGCTCTTCTTCGCTTAGGGTGAGTGTGTGGTGTGCATTAATTTTAATTTTTAAACCCTTGTCATTTTGAGAGAAAAAGAAAAAGTGTGCTGCATAACTGAAAATAAATCTGCAGAGAACAGTATATAATGCTGAAATGACAGAAATTTATAGCTAACAATGCATCAATCTAACCCAAAAAGGCGGGTCTCTCAAAACTAGTCTAATAGAGGGAAAAAATCTAGTCAAAACACACTACAAAGAGGCCAATAGATCTAGGTTCGAAAGGGACAGGGATCTAAAGGAGAAAACTGCTGAAAAGAGGGGCATAACACAGCCGAGAGGTAGCGGTAAGGTGGCTGGAAAAAAGGAGGAAATCAGAAAAAATAAGATGGGGCAAGAAGGAGGCCCTAAAGGTAGATCCAAACAAAGCTTCAGGAGGTGATTTCAAAGGAAGAAAAGCTGATTAAAAGAGATTTGCAAAGGAGGTATCAGATCTGGAAAAGGGGGAGCTGAAACTCTGAAAAAATAGACAGCTGAAACAAATAAAAATTCTTCCACCAAAAGTGGAGGGTATTGAAGCCCTAGGGGGCTATTTTCCCACTTAGATGAGAAAAAAAGATCAGAAACAGGTTGAAACGGGCTGAGACAGAGGCTGGAAAACGCTGACAGAAGCTTCAGAAAAACCCAGAAAAATTGCAGAAAAATAGCATAAAAATTGGTAGGTCGTAGGTTCTGACCTGTTTTCTATGCAGGTCGCAGATAATGGGCTAGAAAGTGTGACCTGGATGTCCAAGTCATAGTTTATGGGCTGAAAAGTGCGACCTAAAGCTCTGGGTGTCCCGGCGGCAGATTTCCGGAAATGTTGTCGTCTCAGATGCGGCTGATGTCTGTCACCTGCGCAATAGGGCCAGAAACACGTGGAAGTTAGAAATTTTAATGTTTTAGGGTTTTATAGGTGAAAAACCACATGAAAATGAGAAAAGAAAAGCTCAAAAGAAACCCTAGGGTCTGAAGTAGCTGGATATGTAGGAATATGAAAAACGACAGCGGTCGTAATTGAAAACCCGTGTGGAGTCGCCAATTGTTAGTATGAATCTTTTGTCGAAGCATACGAAAAAAGACCACTTTAGATACGCATAACTTATAGCCCTAACATAAAATATGGCTGCCAATATCTTCATATCTGCAGTTAGTTGATCAAGACAAGTGCTGCAAAAAACCAAATTTATGCATAGAAAGACATTAAGCAGTAAAATCAAGAGTTTGCTCCATACATCCAATAGACAAGACAAGAACAATGTTTTTTGAAAGAATTTTTGTATTAAGGGAACTTGGGAGGAAAACAAGAAGGTGTATCCAATTCTCCTCAATGGGATGGGTTCTTGGAAGTCCTCGGCACTTCAGATCTAGAATCTCTCTCTCTTGTTGGTGTAGAAAACCCAGACAAAGATAGAACTCAAAGGGAGCTCACACAGCAAATAATGTAGAATGTGACCAAGTGTATAGATCCAGAGTGATCTAATAGGCAACAAAAGGTGAGGAATGGTATGGAAAACCCTCTTATTTATAACAAAATATTGGGTCATTCTAGATCTTGGTGCATGATTAAAATAATGTTAACCAAATCTAGATCCACCTTTTATGGAATATTTTATTATATTTGTTGGAGGGAAAAAATATTTGACTTGGGTCAAATCCCTTTATTTGTAAATAATAAATAAACAAATGATTTATTTATCATTTTAAGGAAGTGGTTGAAATATAATCAAATAAATAATGATTTATTTAATTATTTATGGGTGATTTAGTCATATTTAACAAGGAATATTATTTAAATAAGATTTAAACAGTTATTCCTAGAAAATAATAAGATAAATAAGGATTTATCTAATTAATTTCTTTGTTTTGGGTTAAACATGACCAGGAATTATAATTAAATTATTGTTTAATTAATTATTCCATGAGGAAAATCAAACAAATACAGGTTTGTTTAATATTTCCCTTTGGGGTTTCCTATTTAGACCATAAACAACCTAATAAATGTGTTTTATTAAGTTATTTTACATAGTGAAAGCAATTTTACTTAGGGTAAAATTGGTCTTACATGGTGTACTTGGGTCCATCTAATGATAGTAGGTTAGATGACCAAAAAATGGTGTAACAATTATCATTGTCACATTCTCCATTATTCACTTTGTGAGCTCCCTTTGAGTTCTATGTTTGTATGGATTTTCTACACCAACTAGAGAGAGAAATGATAGATCTGAAGTGCTAAGGACTTCCAAGAACCCATCCCATTGAGAAGAATTGGAAACACCTTTCTTGTTTTCCTCCCAGGTGCCCTTAATGTAAATTATTTCAAAAATATTGTTCTTGTCTTGTCTATTGGATGCATAGAGCAAAACCTTATTTTTACTGCTTAATGTCTTTTTATGCATAGATCTGGTTTATTGCAACATTTGTTTTGATTAACTAACCACAAATCTGAAGATATTGGCAGCCATATTTGATGTTAGGGCCATAAGTTATGCGTAGCTAAAGTGGTCTTTTTTCGTACACTTCTACAAAAGATTCATAGTAACAATTGGCGACTCCACACGAGTTTTCAATTACGACCGTTGTTGTTTTCCATATTCTTGCATATCCAGATGCTTCACACCCTAGGTTTTCTCTTCAGCTTTTTATTTTTCCTATTTTTATGCTATTTTTCACCTATAAAACCCTCAAACATTAAAATTTCTAACTTCCATGTGTTTCTGGCCCTATTGCGTAGGTAACCGACATCAGCCGCAACTGAGACGGCAACATTTTCTGAAATCTGCCGCCGAGACACCCGTAGCTACAAGTCACACTTTTCGGCCCAGAACCTGTGACCTGGACTGTAGGACACACTTTTTAGCCTAGAATTTGCGACCTGGACAGAAAACAGGTCAGAACCTACGACCTGCACTTTTTTCTGCAAATTTTCAGCAATTTTTATGGGTTTGTCTGAAGCTTCTGTCAGGGTTTTCCAGCCTCTGTCTCAACCCATTTAGACCTGTTTCTGATCTGTTTTACTCAACTAAGTCGGAATCTAGCCCCTTAGGGCTTTAGTACCCTCCAATTTTTATGGAAGAGTTTTAGCTATTTCAGACGTCTGAATTTTCAGAGTTTCAGCCTTTTTCTTTTCAGATCTGATACCTCACCTTCAGATCCCTCTTAGATCAGCTCTTCTCCCATTCAAATCACCACATATAGTTTTTTTTGGGTTTGCCTCTAGGGCCACCTCCTTGTCCCTTCTTCCTTTAGCTGATTCTCTCCTTTTTGTAGCAACCTTGCCTCTGCCTCCTTGTTGTTTTCTGCACCTCTTTCCAGCAGATTTCTCCTTTAGACCCCTATCCCTCCCGACCTTAGATCTATTGGCCCCTTTTTAGTGTGTTTTGACTAGATTTTTTCCCTCTTTTAAACTAGTTTTGAGAGACCCACCTTCTTGGGTTAGATCGTTGCATTGTTAGCTGTTAATTTTCTGTTCTTTCAGCATTATATACTGTTTTCTGCAGATTTATTTTCAGTTACGCAACACACTTTTTTATTTTACTCTCAAAACGTCTGGGTTTAAAAATTAAAATTAACGCACACCACACACTGACCCTAAGTGAAGAAGAGCCTGGTTAACACCGCCAGGCAAAGACTTTAAAATCAATTGACACTGCACCTTTCTGCCCTTGTTTCGACATTGTAATCACTTGATTCTGCACCTCCCTGCCCTTGCATGGTCATTCTTCTTTCCTTTGTGCCGTCATCATTGTGCCCCCAAGGCGTATGTCCCGAAGACTTCTTGGCCTTCACCCTCAGTTTTTGGTTGGTCGACTTTCTCCTGCCCACCGTCGTCGAGTTAGTCCTCCCCCGAGTCCGCACTCCGACTCCTCTTCTGATTCTTTGGGTTCTCCCCCTACTTCTGGTTCTCCCCCTACCTTCACTATGTCTGGACCAGGGCCTAACGCTAGTATTAATGGAGCTCTTTCTTCTCCATACGCTCCACCTCATATGGGCTATGGTCTCCCTCCGGGAGGGGCCAGCACCTCCAGCAATTTTCCCCCTCCAGGTAGCATGTATCCAGGATACAACATGCCTCATCCTTTTGCCCAACCTCCTGCTCACCTCAATGTTTCCCAACCTAACCATTATCCTTATCCACAGCCTGGTGCCCCAGCTCCTTCATCATTTTCACCTCCGCCTCCCTTTCCTTCTCAACCCCAGCAACAACAACTACCACCCCCTCCGGGGCAAGTATTTGCACTGCAGGGCGCGACTAATCCTCCTTCTTCTCAAAGGAAGAGGAAAGGCAATCAAAACCAATCTGCCCCTGGTACTCGTGGACCTAATCCTCAAGGTATTGCCTCTAACATTACTAACCAGCAACAGGGCACTCAGGCCAAGCCAGACAGGCCTATTCGTACAAATAAACATTGTTCGTGTTGCGGTGTTTCCGGTCATTACACTCACGATTTTCCCCTTTTACCACAGATGCAGCAGATGTGGGAGTCTCAAGCCACATTGCAAGGATAGCATGCCTCCCCTACTTCTCCCCCCAATGTGTCCATTACTCAACCGGTTGTGTTTACCGATCCTTTCCCTCAGCAAGGATTCGTGGCTACCCAACCACCTCACGGACCGGTCGCCACCCAACCTTCCCCGTCTGGTTCCTCCGATTACCAGCTCCTCATGTTGAACTATGATCAACCTCTAACCGTCGACCTAAACCTTCAAACTCAGTCTCTTCAGTACCCCAAGCCTCCCGCTCCATTTGCCCCCGAGTCATCTTCTTCAGGTTCTACCGAGCCTCTTTCGACATCCAATGGTCCCTTGCATATCCCTCAGCCCAAAGTTGAGGTTCATACCAAGATTCCTAAGGTACCATTACGCCGAAATGCTACTTCTGGCCAAGCTTCTCATTCGTATAACATAGTAGATGATTTGGCACAGTCTCCTGCTTCCATTTCAACACTGGAACTCCTCCAGTCATGTCCTTCTCAACAGAAGGCTCTACTATCTGCCATGGGCGCTGTAGATCCTACTGATGACCAATTGATTGTTTTCGATGCCCGTCAATCAGAACATCCTCCCCTTCCTCCTTTCGTAGCTTTCCAAATCCCATTCAATGTTGATAATGCAACAAGATGATAGAGCTTAGTGGAAAGAAGTCGCCTTCACTAAGTGGGCCCGCAGGGTATTTTTGGCGCAAAGTCTATTTTTAGACTATGTCTATTTTTAGACATTGTTAGCCATCAGTATTTTTTACATGTTAGTGATGACTATATCTTCAGCTGAGTTTTCTAGAAACTGATTTCCTTATGTCAATATGTCATCCAGAAAACCCTCCCAAAACTTTTTTTCGCCTTTCTACTATGCAGTCCACCCCTAGCAAAAACACAACCTCGTTGTCAACAATCCTATCTAACCTCAGTCTTATTAACCTGCCCATCAGCCTTAAAAGGCAAATCCACATCTGTTTCAAAGGTCTCCCCTATGTTAGGAAGTGGCGTTTAGGACATTTCACCTTTGGCAATCATCAAAAAGCCAAAAAATCCCTCATCTGCAGCAGACCTACCATGACTGATCCCTTACTTTGCAAATGAAATTGACAAATAGCCTTAAGTCGCGCCACTCACACCCCCTAGATCTCAGCACTTCATAAAATCCAATCCCAAGCTGACTATTAGGTTTTTCACAGTGTTCTATGGTTCTACAAAGACAGGAAATATATTTCATCTCATGGAGTAAATGTTTGAGTTTACAGTTAGAGGAACAGCTGCTTCTAAGTGTATTATGAGCCTGAGATGAAGCTGCAAAACAAAAGTCACTCATCAGGACCTTACAACTCTTTCCAGCATGAAAATCACGGTAAGAAAGGGTCGCCACTGTCTCAGTAAAATTGTAAATTGTCAAGGCCCACAACCTTCTTCAATTACAAGCAGAGGGTTAGGGCGCCTCCTTCATACATAAGCAGAGGGCGCAGGCCAGTATTGACTCAGAAGGTTGCAGAAGTCCAGGTTTGCCTTTACTGAAACAATGAAACAATATCTTCAGGTTTCATGAATGTAATTGCTGACCATAACAGGAATATAGTGGAAATATGATAAGCTCAAAGGAAAGGAGAGTTTGGCCTGATAAAGGAGCTCATTTCAAACTTGCAAACCATATGGATTGTTGAACTCTAGAAGGACCTGTCATCAGTAAACATCCAAATCATAAGAGGCCTGTTTTGGTTCAAAATCAAATAAAACAGATGGTAACCAATGCCATTACACAAGCAGGAGAAAGGTCTTGGTTTTTCAAGAAAGCCCTGACCTTCATAGTCACAAAGGCTATTTGTCAAAATAATCAATCATGAGATGAACAAGCCAAATATATAAAATCAGCCTTAGGACAGTACAGGGAAATAGTATTACTCTGGCTAGGGTTTCTGCTGACACACAATGATGCTTGCAAGTGAAGATGCTAAGACTGATGTTTTTCAAGAGGTTTCTTACCACTACATTCAGAAAAAGGCTGTGTCTAACCTAGTGGTCAAAAAGTCTCCGGCCTTCTGATACTTTACCTGATGAAGAGCCTCCTCCATATATGAGGAGATGGCCAAAATCATTGCAGGCTGTTGAAAACTGGTGAGTCCAAAAAGTGCAGGGAAAAGACACAAAGAAATTGAATAAAGGAAAGTGTTATTGTTTATGATATAAATGTATTGATCTCCCTCTTCAAAAAAGCTATCTGTCAACAGTCCATCTAGTAGAGAGGAGAAAATATTGAACATATTGTATGCTATTAGTGCCAAAGGAGCAGTTGATTTAAAAAGGGGGTTAAAGACATTCCATGATCACCTGCCCAGAAATCTAAAGAAGGTCCTTTGAGTAAACAGTGAAGTAGAGTGTGAAAGCAAGCCATCAAGAGAGCACATTTACAGTCCCAAGGTGAGCTTGTGAATCACCTGGAAGCAGCAATCATCAAACACTTTGAAAGAACACAGGCTATCTTATGTTGAATAAACACAACAATCGCCAAGGTTGGTCAAGGTACTCTTTGACACATTCTGATTAATTTTCTTTGGATTATCACTGAGAAAGTAAAACAGTGACCAAGGTGGAGCTATAGAATGCATGATGAATGGTGTTTCAAATCTTATGAATAGGCAGAAAGAAGTTGGTTTTGATGAGTTGCCACTATTTATATATCCCAAAACAGACACAATGGTCATCATTTCAAAGGACAGATTCAGCACAAAGATACAGTATAGAAAGAGCAGTGGAAGGTTACCAAAAAGGAATAAAAGTCATTTCACAGATGAATGCTAGTGCTGATGATGCAAAGACTTTGGTACTCCTGTTTCAAAGAACTCTCTGTCTGACTATACCTACAGTAGGAAAGGGGCAATTTTGAACATATGTGTGCCACTGATACCAAAAAAGAAAATTGTCTCCTTGAGAAAAGATCAAGAAACAAGACAATGTCAAATACCAAATCACAGCTTTCAAATGTTTTGGTGCATTATGAAATAGCCCTTCCTTGCTAAACAATCACCAAGAGGGGAAGCAGTGAACATATTTCAGTTATGAAATGGTTCTGTGGGCAAAAAGAGGTAACACAAAGATCAGAGCTCGGGGTTAAAGGGCAGTATATATATGTTAAATTAACAAACCCACTGTTTGAAAAGAACAAACAAAGTTAAAAGTCAATGATCAAATGACCGTTGAGAATGTTCTTTTGAAAATGATATAAGTTTGAAGTGTAAAAGTGCGAAATTCACTTTCAAGAAAACTTGAGTCAAAATCCCGTGCATCCACAGCATCAACAAGCGAGAAAAACCGGGCGAAAATTCACAAATCTGCACTCGGAGGCGGCGCGACGTGCCTGGAATTCGGCGCGACGTGCCTGGGCATCGTTTTGTAAAGGTTTTCAACGTCGGCGCGACGTGCCTGTAGGTGGGCGCGACGTGCCTGTAGGTGGCCGCCCGACCGCACGACAAGTCGACCCGACAACCTTTCTCCTGTGCGACGGGTTTGCTCCAGAGATTGCCGCGCCACTTTTTCAAGCTATCCAGGATTTCTTACATCTTTTCAAACAAGCATCCATCAAGTTCGAGGTATTTTTATGAGCTCCCATCGTGTGCAAGGTGTTGATAAGTGTTAAAACTGTTTGAAAATCCCGTACCTTGCTATTTTGCTAAAAACAAAAGCAGTTTTCCTACACAGTGAGATGAGGTGATTGAAATACGAGGTTTTGTGGCTGAGAACCCTTTGTATCGTTTTCAAAATCATTGTATTTATTGACAGCAGAGTTTTTAAGAGCAGAATTACTGTTGCCTATCTTACAAGCACTCCTTTGTAACAAACTGCCCCTCCTATTTTCACTAGATTTCACTGTTGTAAGTTTATTGACAGAGAATTCCTAAAGGTGGATAGGGCCATTTTTCTAGAGGGCAAGGTTTGTTGGTGGTCAAATCTGAACTTTGAAGGCAGAGGTATACCAGTGATTCCTTAAAAAACTTCACAAGAAAAGTGTCCCTCATGAAGCACTATGTATTGTTAACCTAGGTTTGCCCTCTTTCTTCACCTCATTATCATGTTAAAAACTGATTGACAAAGAGACTCCACGATTAAATATTGCATTGGAGGGCAGATTTCATTGATGTGTTTCTAACTCTGGAGGCAGAGGTACAAAGGCAGTTTTTCTTGTTCTCTTAAAACTTCACAAAGAAAGGGGCCTTTTTCTGAAGAACAGTTTGTTAGTGTTTGAAATTTGATATTAAAACAGGGGTACAGGTATTTGGGTGGCTCTCTTAAACTCACAAGCAAAAGAAGGTGTTTTCTAAAAACCACTGTGCACTGATTTTTTCACCCAAGCTAGGTCTGTTTCATCATTTCACTATATTATACCATTCTGAAGATTTGTTGACAAAGGTATTCTGAGGGTAAAATAAGGCCATTTTATATGGGGCTCGGTTGTTGATGATCAAATTTAACATTTGAAGCCAGGAGTACACAGTACACTAAGGAGCAGAGATTGTTGATGGTTAGATTTTGACATTAAAGGCAGAGGTACCAAGGTGGTGTTAGATTTCTCAAAACTTCACAAGTGAAAATGGCTACTGTCTAAAGGGAAGAGTACTTGGTGACTGCATTTTGACATCAAAGGCAGGGTTATAGATGTGTTGTTGGGCTTTTTAAACTCACAAAGCAGAGAGTTTGTTTCCTAAAACCACTGTTACACTGATTTCACACCTAAACTAAGTCTGCCTTTTTTCATTGCAATACATTGTATCATTATGAAGATTGTTGAACAGAGTTTTCTGAAGGTGAAACAAGGCCATATTCTAGAAGCTAGGGTGGTTAGTGATTGGGCATTTGTTGATGATCAAGTGTACATTGAAGCCAGATGTGTAAAGGTGGTGATTGACTTCTCAAAAGTCACAAGTGAAAGGTGTTTTCCTTAACACTTCACCTAACCAAAAGGTCTCCTTCTTTCCACTGTGTGGTCTTCACAGAAATCTGCTAACAGAGGTATTTTTCAAGGTACATGACCTAAAGAGCAGGGTTATTATTTTCGAAGCTTGGTTTTGAAGACACAAATACAAGTGTAAGTTGGCCTCTAACAAAGTCACAAGAGGGGTAATTATTCAAGACTGTGCACAGAGAATCTACAAAACAGTTTCTTACACATGGTCCCATTGTTAAAAGGGTTACATAGCTGAAGTGTATCCAGAATTGAAGGACTGTTCTTAGGAAGTGTAGAGGGGGCTTATTCAAGGCAGCATTGTTGCATTTCATCCAAACCACAGGGTCCATAACTTTCCAAGCAGTGAAGTGGCCAGTTTCAATCCAGCAGAGCATTTTTCATACATTGAAGGCAGTGTGCCTCTTCTAAAGCCGGTTTCAAGTCAGAATGCCTCCAAAACGAGATCACAAAGGCGGACAACATAAGAGATATGAGCCTATCTCCATAGAAGAAATCAATGCTCACCCCTCAGTGCTTTTCAATTTCCATGAAGTAGGCTGTCTTGAATTCTGTCAGAGAATAGAAGAAGTCAAGAGTTTCTCGCCACTTACACATTTGTGCGCTTTGAGATTCAAAGACAAACACTTCCAGTTAGCAGGTCTTGACTTCAAAATCTCTCCAAGGTATGTATCCAAAGCTACCAAGATCCCATATCATGGTGAAAAGTGGTTTAAACAAGCGCATCTTGATCTCGAGGATTATAAACCTTTCATCAAACCTGAACATAGGGAAACCATCACTGCTATTTTCCCTTTCTCCTATCTTCTTGACAGTTATGCTCCACTGATGAAGGCCATAATGAGATATTTCACTTGTGAAGGGAGGTTTAGCCAAATTTTTGCCTATCATGTTCGCTTGTTGATGCATTTTACTAGAAGCAGGCATTTAAACCTTCCATACTTTTTGTCCAAAAGCATAGAGAAGATGGCAGCTACTGTCCAAAAGAAAGCTCCACCTCAGCAAATCCCTTCTCTCTTTCACCATTCCTTGATCAAAATCATCTTCTTACACCAGCTGGAGAAGAAAGGAGTTTCATGGGATTCATTCATTAGCCATGCCGATTTCGCCACTGTCCCTCCTGTTCATGTGTCTCCTACTCAGCATGTCCATCGCCCAGTGCCTTTATCTAGTAGGCCTACCCCTAAAAAACTCAAGATGACCACTGGGCAGCCAAGTAAACAAGGAGAAAAAGAGGGCAGTGAGCCACAGGGAGAAAAGGAGGTTGATGAGCAACAGCAGCCAGATTTTGAGGGACAGCAGCTAGAGGTTGATGAACAGCATCAAATTCAGGGAGAGGGACAGCATCAGATAGAGGTTGAAGAGCAGCAGGTTGAGCAAACAATTGAAGCATCTTTTGAGCCACAAGCTGGACAGGATGTTGAGGAAGGACAGCAAGCTGAAGCTGCCTCCTTGAAAGTGACCAAAACTATTCCTAAGAAGACGAAATTGCCCAAAAAGACAACTTCTAGCTTGCCAAGGAGAAAGAGCGCTAGATTGGCCTTCAAAGGCAAAAGTGCAGTTGGAGAAAGTGCCAAGCATAGAGGGAAATCAGCTGTCATCCCTATACCAAGCGATGACAGTGACAATGAGGCCCGCCTCCTTGAAAATATCCTCATTCACAAAGAAGGGAAAATTGAGGTGTTACAAGAAGATCTTCAAAGGGCAAGAAATTTCAATCATTTCTTGGAGGTTGAGAACAAACAAATGAAGTTTCATGCAGCCATTCATGAGGCAAGGGCCATCAAGTACAAAAAGGAGGCAGAAAAGGCGCAAGTAAGAATTGAAGAGCTTATTGGCGAATTTGATGATGAAGAGGAGGAGGACCAGCCTAGGCAAAAGAGGCCTAGGACCATCGGGCTTAGAAAAGCCTTGGAGAAACAGAGAGCAGAAGAACAAGCTCAGTTCGATGCCTTTCCTCTCACTGCCCTCTTTGAACAGGAAATTGAGGAAAACAAGGAAGTATGGCTTGAGAGGGCCAACCAGAATTTGGAAACAAAGCTTGAGAAGGCAAACAGGGATCTTGAGCTACAGAGAAATAGAACTCTTCACTTTCAGAAGCTAAATCAATTTGCCAGGCGCAAATTGAAGGTGGCACAAGAAAAATTGAAGAAATTGAAGGAGAGGCGCCTAGCACGAAAGGAAGCAAAAAGCACATCAGCCCTCGATATTTTGGCTTCAGCTTCGGAGCATGTCTCTATGGACCTTTGAAGGTCATGCATGCCAATTTTGGGCCTGTTTCGAAAACTTTTTGTTTTTTGGCATTTTTTGGGTTTTTGGCCAAAAACTCATAAATGCGCCATTTCAGTTTGATGAGTCTTCAAGGGAGGAGGGTGATACCAATGGATTCCATAATTTCATGAGCAGCTCTCCAGCGATTTTCAGGGCATTTGAAGATCATTCGCCCCCTCAAATTGGCGAAAAACAGCCTCATTTTGCACGTTTTGCCCGCCATATCAGCAGCCTGCTATTTTCTGGGTTTTTGCACACAGGTACAGTTTTGAGGGACTTTCAGAGATCAGATTGAGGTGATTCCACTTGCATTGGAAAGAAGACACAGAGAGCTTTCCAACGAGCCATCATGAGCCTCATTTCGACATCGGGAAGACTTCCATTTGCATCCAGAAAGTCAGGGAACCTTTTTCAGGCATAAATATGAAGTATTTTTGCAATTTTTGAACTCCAAAAATCTGCTTTTCTCAAATGTGCGTTAGGCTATTTTTATCATGGGAAAATCATGTAAAGTCAATATAATTTCCGTTTTTAGCAGTTTTTTAGATATTTTATTAGATATTTTGTGCCTTGGGCTTTGCAAAGCCTCAAGGACAAGTTTAGATATTTTGATTTGGCCAATGGGATAGCTAGTTGCTCCATGAGGTTTTCCTCCTTCTAGCCTATTTATCCCATGGTTCTCATTGTAAATCAGAGGCTGAACTTGAGAGAAGAATTAATGCATTGGTCATATGAGCTTTGAAGAATACACTTGAGTTATGATTTTTGGACTGCCTCTTGGATGCTTTGAGGAATGTTGAAGGCTTGTTGATGGATTCCTTGACATGGTAGAATGGTATAGTGCTTCTTAATGTGTTTTGTCTTCTAGTTTTCACTCATATTTCATTTTTCTTGCTGCTATAGATCAGTAAAGATTGATTTTGAGACATGCCCATGGAGGCACCTCAAAATCCCCGAATCTTCATAGCTTGATGTTTTCTTCTCCCTTAGTTATGCTAAAGAATTCTTAGTTGCTCTTTAGTAATCTAAGGTATTGTTGCTAAGTTTTATTCATCAGTTCCATGTATGTTGAGTAGGATGTATGGTTTGCCCTACCTACCTATCAGCTGCCCATAGTTTTGTCCATAAAACTTTCTCTTTGACTGATTTGTTGATCATTTTGTTGAACCAAGGAGGCCTAGTCTCGATCTAGCCCCTTGCCTAAAACTATGAAAACTTATTTGTCCAAGTGCCCAATGACTTAGAGACTATGTTTAGGCGTTCCGGCATAGTTTATGAGTTGTTAGTTTGTCTCATGTGTTTTCCCCAAAGTCTGATAGCTATTTCCCGAAGTTAGAGGGTCTTATACCTCTATGTATGGCTGGAATGTTCGATTTCTATGTATTGATTAGCTTATAGTTATTCCTAGCATGATTAATGACTTGCTATTACATGTTTATGTCCGCTATTAACTAATTTGCACTTGAAATCCCTTGTTTTTCACCAACTTATTGTTCATTTAATCCATTTTGCCCAGAGATCCCTTCTACTGTGAATCAAATCGGCCCTACAGCAGCTTTACATCATCACTTCATAGCTTCCTTGACCTGTTTGACCCCATAGCCCAATTTATCTACATATTGTTATCCATTTTATGTATTTGCTCAGTTTCATCCCTCACAAACTTAAAAACTAAAAAACCAAAAAACACACTTCATAACTAGCCTAATATCATAACATCGCAAGTAAACACACCGACATCTTTTGCACTTATAGAGAGAGCCCTCTCTGAGTCCAGGAAGGCTAGGTCCTTGGGCTCCAAAGCTTGGTTTGATGTTACATCATCATTTGGCTAGCCAATCGGCCAAATCACGGGACCCTAACATAATGGCGATCACGGTGGGACTCTGAGTGATTAAAAACTTAGTTTCCCTCATCTTTAGAAGCCTTTAAGAATACTATCTGATTGACTTATCCCGCTGCTCACTAACATAGTGACACTCACAGTAGGACCTTCCGAGTTAGTGACAATCTAAGTACAACTTAGTAACTCCCGAAGTCTCAATCAAGCTTAGTAAACTTAGAGACTGTTTGAGGAGTAGAAAATAGCTCTTTCACCATCTTAGCAAAATGATGAGTCAGTTTCAGAAAACTCTTCCAAACCTTGTAGGCACATAAAACTCAAAAAACCCCAAAACACTCCTTTAGATTGGTTTTTGACATTACTGGTGGTGGACCATACAAGTTTATCTCAAACAACTGACAATCCACCTGGCGACTCCACTAAACTTCTAGCAAGCCTTACTACTCTTCAAAACTCTAGGCTACTATCCGATAGACCTACCCCATCACTCACTAACATAGCGGGAGATGGTAAGTCATTGAGTATATAATAGTCCAGCAAACTCTTATAGACTCTTTGGTCCTTTAGGTACCATAAACAAGCAAGCAGTCCATAGACTCATTTTTTAGAGTAAACTCTTTTTGTTCTCATCACCCTAGCAAAGTGTTGAAACAAGTCTAGGATACTTTAACTAACTATAGGCTGCACATAAATTCAGAAAATCCAAAACATTCTCAGATTAGTCTTGGTGGTGGACCATAGCTATCTTCACAAAAACAATCCATTTCCACCTGGCGACTCCACTAATCCATCCCTTCTATGTTTGACCATCCTTCGCCTTAATATAAATTTAGAAAAATCACTCATCCATAACATTCACCAATACCATTCTCTCTAAAACTCTGGATCTAAAATCTGGCTTCCCGAAGAATCAATACCAGATCCCATCCAGACCCAAATCCCCCTATCATAGTAGATGACCCAGAGAAGATTCTGTGGCAAGCTTCTGAAACTGATCATCTAGCTACCGATAGATCCATCCGTAGAACAAGATCTGTACCTAAAAATCACAATATCCTTCTAGATTCACCTTCGGAATTAGAGTCATCACAAGCTTTTCCCCGAAGCAAATCATATAGTAAGATAAACTTCGACGATCTTGAACCCCTGAACCCACCACATAGTCCTATTAGAGAAGCTTCACCAGCCACTCCTCCTGATTTCCAGCTTCTTTATCAATTTGGCTCCTATCATCCCAGATCTGCTCAAAACCAGATCACTAGTCCAAGTTCATCCGCTACACCTGGTCAAACCACCACTGTTCAAACCACTTCATTTCAGCATACTAGTCCTCATCTTGTATATCATCCATTAGCTCCAGTCATGGCAGCCTGGTACGCACCTTTGGTGCTGCCACCACCTTTAGCTCCTCTCCCAAACAAATATCAAGACAAGATCCCACACTTTACCGGAGAAGACACCACCACACCTCAACAGCATATAAGTAGAATGACTGATGCTTATGAATACCTAGAGGTACAAGACGAGACTGTCAGAATGAGAATATTTGCCCAAAGTCTTGGTGGTGAACCCAAAGCATGGTTCAAAAGCTTAGCTCCAAACAGTATCCATGATATCCCAGAACTACATCAAGTTTTCAGAAACCGGTGGGAAATCCGAAGAAATCCCATTCAAATCCTGTCAGAATATAACAGCCTAAAATGAGAAAATGGGGAAAGTGTCCAAGCTTACTGTACTAGGTTCAACAGTGTATATAACTCCCTCCCACCTCATTTCAAACCTCCACTTGGTTTAGCTTTGGCAAAATTTCCTGAGGGTTTTGATCCGGACATGACATATCATCTGAGAGACAAAGATCCCCCTACCTTGGAGGAAATGCAACAAATAGCTATAAAAGCAGATGCCAACTTAGCTGAAAAAAGAGCTAAGACTAGATCAGAAAGAAAGGTCACATATAGGGATGAGGTCTCCACTTCATCACCTTCCCTAGATCCCAGAATATATGACTTAGTCAAATCTATGGCTAAAATGTGGGAAAAGATCAATGAGAAATCTCCTGTTAGACTACATCAAGTTTTCAGAAATAGGTGGGAAATCCGAAGAAACCCCATTCAAATCCTGTCAGAATATAACAATCTAAAACGAGAAAATGGGGAAAGTGTCCAAGCTTACTGTACTAGGTTCAACAGTGTATATAACTCCCTCCCACCTCATTTCAAACCTCCACTTGGTTTAGCTTTGGCAAAATTTCCTGAGGGTTTTGATCCGGACATGACATATCATCTGAGAGACAAAGATCCCCTTACCTTGGAGGAAATGCAACAAATAGCTATAAAAGCGGATGCCAACTTAGCTGAAAAAAGAGCTAGGACTAGATCAGAAAGAAAGGTCACATATAGGGATGAGGTCTCCACTTCATCACCTTCCCTAGATCCCAGAATAGATGACTTAGTCAAATCTATGGCTAAAATGTGGGAAAAGATCAATGAGAAATCTCCTGTTAGAGAAGGGGGAGGAGGAGTCTTCAATGGAGAACATACACTATTTGAAGGGGGTAGAGGTAGAGGTAGAGGAGAATGAGGTAGAGGTGCCAAAGGATAAAGAGGTAGAGGTGAAGAAGGAGGCAGAGGAAGAGGTATAAGGGAAATGGGAAGCTCTTTTGGGTTTCCTATAGTAGATGATGAAACCAATGCAACTATGAAAAATATTTCACCCTCTATCCTTCCAAACTTCTATGGACTCAAAAGTGAAGATCTTGAAACTTTTCTATTTGAATTTTAAGTCCTGTGTAGAACCTATGATTACTTACCAGATGCCCAAAAACTTAAACTATTCCTTTCAACATTGAAAGGAGCAGCATTAAAATGGTTTATGAGTTTGATCAACAATTCTATTAGGACATGGGAAGACATGAAACAGGAATTTCTAGAGAGGTATTTGGATTATTGTATGCCAGTCAACCATAAGGAGGAAGTGTTTAAAATGTTACAAAAAGAGGATGAAAATCTGGAAGATTTGTTGGAAAGGTTTAACTATAACATCAAGAGAGCAAAAAAGGAAAACTTAGACCAAGATACTTTGAAAGCTCTCTTGTTGAAGACAATTAGGGATGAATGGTTAGATATCCTTAATATGATGGGAAAAGGGGATATATCTCAACTCACATTACCTGAAATAGTTGAATTATGTATCAATCTTTCAAGAGGGAAATCTAAAACTGTAAACGGACCAAGAGACCCTGCTCTTGCAAGGGCAAGTAAGTCTGCTTCTGGGACAGTAAGTAGGGCAGAAATAGGACATATTCTTGATGAATTCAAATCTGACATTTTAGGGAGTCCTAGTGAGCAAATAGACACCCTCAAGTTACAAAACAAGCAAAAATTTGAATCTGATGCCTTAGCAATCTTTTGTCCCAAATGTAGAAAGAAGCATGCCTTGAGAGAGTGCCATTTGGATGCAAAAGTAGTAGAGACTTGTGTAATTTGTTCAGAAAAACATAAGACCAAGAGTTTTCCTTCACTTCCTGGTCTTAAAGTTGTCTTTCAAGAAGAAACCCCTACAAATTCCATAAAATCTCTCAATTTTGTCTCTAGAAGGCCTTGGCAAGGACCTCAAACACAAGGATTCCATGATCAGTTGTATAATCAACCCCTACCAAATTGGAATTATTTTCAGCAACCTTGGTCCCAATTCCAAAATCAATCTCAAACTTGGGCACAAGGAGCACAAAATCCCTATGGAAGATACTCTCAGTACTATCAATATCCACCATCCTATCTACCATATCCAAATTTCCCTCCTCAACAAAATCCTCAACAAAATCATCAAAATCCACAACATAAAAATTCATCACTTCCATTACCATTTCCTCAGAAAGCAAATCAGTTACCTGCCCAACCCATACCAAACCCCAACAATAAAAATCCTCAGAACACATACATGATAGAAGGCCAATAGTTTCCAACCCATTTGATTACTCCTTTAGACCTTAATGATGTTCAACTTAGGTCTGGAAGAATACTTGAAAAGAAGAAACCTTCTGTAATCATACAAGAACAAAACAACTCTGAGGAATATTCTCTATGAGTAAATAAAAGTATTGAAGAGAACAAATATTTTCAAGCTCCAAACATTGAAAAGTCAAAACAAAAAGAACCAATAATTTCAACTCCTATATTAGCGCAGCCATCAACATCCACCTCTACACCTCCCTTTACAGAAAGATTAAAAATTGATAGGGGTGTAGAAAAACAAATTATGGTGCCTAATTATGATTTCCTAGATGAGCTAAGGAATGTTTGTATTAAGATCCCATTATTACAAGCTATCAAGGAAATTCCAATCTTAGCAAAAACAATAAAGGAGTTGAGCATGAAAAAAACAGGAAAAAGAATCAAAGAGACAAAAAGAGACAAAGAAAATTCAACTGGCAGGAAAAATAGCAGATATCATGATGGGTAAGATTTCCATTCCAAAGTATCTAGACCCAGGAAATCATGTTGTTAAAATACACATCAATGGAACTAAGATCCAAAACACACTTATTGATTTAGGAGTAGCAATCAATATCATGAGTAGACAAATCATGAATAAACTAAAGCTTCCTAATCTTCTTTTTACACCCACATTATTACAATTAGCAGATAGATCTATGATTAAACCTGATGGGGTAATAGAAGACATTACAGTGTCCCTATATTCTTGGGAGTATCCTGTGGATTTTATGATCCTAACTCGTAAGAATAATCTATGAGGACATCCTATTATATTAGGAAGACCTTGGTTAGCTACAGTTGATGCCTTCATTAGCTGTAGATCCAGTGATATGTACATCTCTGATGGTAGTTCAACCAAGAAATTTACCTTGTATCCTCCAGAAAAAACAATTACAGAATTAGATGATACTCAATGGATTGAGGATGGAGAAGACATACAACCTCTCTTCACAATTTCAGAAATTAGTGAAGATAACCATATTCTGAATACCTTAGAAAATTTTGAATCCTCTTTGGAATACAAACATGAACAATTTCAAGAAGAATCCAACATTGAGTATTTATCATCAAGGCATATGTCTCTTTATTCCATGGATAAATTTGGCAGCTCTACAATTGAGATATTTCCAGGTAAAACTTTAAACATAAACAAGAACCTAGAGAAATCTCAACAAGAAAAGCTAGTCAAGATATTACAGAGACATTCTTTTGCATATGCATGGGAGTACACTGATATGAAAGGGATAAGCCCTAAGACTTGCACTCATCACATCTACATAGAGGAAAATTGTAAACCAATCATACAACCTCAGAGACGGATGAATCCAAATCTTAGGGAGATTGTTAAAAAAGAATTGCAGAAATTGTTAAATGTCAACTTTATCTATCCCATTTTAGATATTCAATGGGTTTATCCTTTGTTAATTGTGCCAAAGAAAAATGGTAAATGGAGGGTATGTATTGACTACCAGGAATTAAACAAAGCTACTCTTAAAGATCATTTTCCCCTACCTTTCATAGATCAAGTGTTAGATACATTAGATGGAAAAAAGTACTTCTCATTTTTAGATGGGTTTAGTGGTTATAACCAAATTCAAGTAGCACTTGAAGATCAAGACAAAACCACATTTACCTGTCCTTGGGGTACCTATGCTTACCGAGTATTTCCATTTGGACTATGCAATTCACCTGCAACATTTCAAAGAGCAGTACTAGGAATCTTTTCAGACCTAATACATGACTATGTAAAGGTATATATGGATGATTTCACAGTCTATGGAAACACATTTGAAGAAGCCTTAGCAAACTTGGAAAAAGTTTTAAAAATATGTAAAGAAGAAAATCTTTCACTAAGTCATGAGAAGTGTTTTATGATGTTTACTGAAGGAATTGTTTTGGGGCATCACATTTTAGGGGATGGGATTAGAGTTGATGAGTCAAAAGTTGAAGTCATCTCTAACTTATCTATTCCAAGTTGTCAAAAAGATGTTAGGATTTTTCTAGGATTTACAGGATATTATCGAAGATTTATAGAAAACTTCACCAAGATATCATCTCCACTTTTAAAATTAATTACCAAGGACTGTGAATTCAAGTGGAATCCTGATTGCCAGTTAGCCTTTGAGACCCTGAAAACAAAAATCTCTGAAGCACCTATTTTAAGGGGACCCAACTGGAAATTACCTTTTCATATTTCAACATATGCCTCAGATACAGCTTTAGGAGTAGTATTGGGACAAAAAGATCTGATTCCTTATGCCATCTACTATACAAGTAAAAATTTTACTCCTTCAGAGTTAAATTATACTGTAATTGAAAAAGAGTTCTTAGCTGTTGTTCATGCCATAAATAAATTCAAACACTATATAACAGGTTATGAAACTTTTGTTCACACAGATCACTCTGCAATTAAATATCTAATGAACAAATCAATTACTAATGGCAGAGTCATAAGATGGTTATCGCTTTTACAGGAATTCAACATTACCATTCTAGATAGACCTGGGAAACAAAATACAGTATCTGATTTCCTATCTAGAATCCAAAACATCAAATATAATAATCCAGTTGAAGATAAATTCCCTGATGAATATATTTTTTCAATTTCTATTCAAACTCCTTGGTTTGCTGACATTGCTAATTATTTAGTTTCAGGGAAATTTCCTTCAATAATGAATGCAAGAGACAAAAGAAAGATCATTTATGACAGTGAAAAATATTCATGGGTTGCTAATGAGTTATACAAAATAGGTCCATACTTTATCATTAGGAAATGTGTTCGAGAATATGAGATGCCTGAGATTCTCAAGGCATGTCATGATGAACCTTGTGGCAGACACTTTGCTGATAAAAGGACAGCTTATAAGGTCCTTCATTTAGGATACTATTTTCCATCCCTTTTTAAAGATGCTAAAGAGTATGTCAAAAGGTGTGACAGCTGCCAAAGGGTAGGGAAACCTTCTCCTTCAGGTGAGATGCCATTGCAGCCTCAGGTACATATTGAACCTTTTGAGAAATGGGCTATAGATTTTGTAGGACCTATTAGTCATCCATCAAGACAAAAGAAATATATATTAGTTTGCACTGATTATGTTACCAAATGGGTAGATGCCAAGCCATTATTTTCTGCTACTAAAGCATCTGTAGTTAATTTTATTTTTTAGGATATTTGTACTCGTTTTGGTGTCCCAAGAGAAATTGTTACAGATCAAGGAGCTCAATTCACATCAAAACTAGTGGAAAAAATGGTGGAGAGGTACAAAATCAGACACAGAAAATATACTCCCTATCATCCACAAGAAAATGGTCAAGTGGAATCTACTAATAAGGTCATTGAAGGGATCCTAACAAAGACTGTTTATTTACATAGAAGAGATTGGGCAGACAAGCTTCCTGAAGCCTTGTGGGCCTATAGAACTACATGGAGAAGCACAACAGGTCATACTCCTTATGAAATTTTTTATGGAAAACAAGTCTTGTTTCCCATAGAGTTTCAAATTCAAACTTTTAAAATGGCAGTCCAACCAGGACTTGATCTAACATAAGCACAAAAGCATAGGTTGGAGCAGATTAATGAATTGGATGAGATCATATAGGATGCAGTCCAGGGAACAAATATAGTATAGCAGCAAAGGACTAGATGGCATGATAAGTACATTAAGGAAAAGAAATTCAAAGAAGGTGATTGGGCCATTTTGTTTGATTCAAAGTTCAAAGATTTTCAAGGTAAATTCCAAACAAATTGGCTTGGGCCATATGAAATTGCAAATTTTGTTGACAATGGAGCAATAAAAATCAAGACAATAGATGAAGAGAAGGTCACTTTTCTTGTAAATGGTCATAGATTGAAGTTGTATCATAAGCCACTTTCAAGAGAAGAATTTGTCAAGAGATTCCAGGAGAACAGTGATGTGAAGTTAATGAAGAAGAATCCTTCTTCTTCATCAACTTAATTAAATTTTCTGAATTCAGATGCATGAAAAAAATAAATAAATAAATAAAGTATAAACATGAAAAATAATCACTGATTAGCATGTTTATACAGAAAAGACAAAGTGAAAATAAGAATCCTTCTGACACTTTAGCTTTTCAAATTTGTTCTTTTCCTGCAAGCAGCTATCACAAAATCATAAGTGCAGGCCCATTTTATATATCATATTCCACTTATGATCCATTTCACTCCATCATGTCTCACTTCATTCATATTTCATTCACTCCATTCATCCATTCTTCATTCACTCCATTCCATGGTCCACCTCATTTTCATTTCAGATTTTTAAATTTGATCTCTTTCTATAATTGAGTATTAAAAATCATAAGTTGCAGGCCACTTTTCATATTTCATTCCACTTCACATTTATGATCCATTTAATTCCATCATATTTCACTTCGCCCATGCTTCATTCCACCATATTTCATGATCCATTTTATTTCATTTCATACTACATTCCATCCATGTTTCAAAGCTTCTACAGGTATATTCTCCAGCCAGACATTTTGAAGCCAGACATTCTGTAGCCAGACATTCTACAACCAGATATCCTGCAGGAAACTATCCAGCAACCACTTGTTCAGCAGTAAATTGATCTTGCACACCTATGTCAACAAGAAAAATTAAAGGGATTATGAAGACTGAAATATCAATGATTTTCAAAGGAAGACAAAGCATATTAAAAACCACAAAAATCAAAAGAAGGGCTAAGGTGACTTGTGAAATTATTATGATAATAGATTATGAAAGTTATAGTATGGTTAAGTTATATGTATGTTTCGTAAAGTTATTTTGATTATTCGTATTGATCAAGTCTATCAAGCCTATCATAAAATTCATGGACAAATCCCTTCCATTCCACCATATCAAATAATCATTTATTAGAAATTAATGGATAGTACTTGAAGTGACCTATTAGGTCACGTCACTAACCCGAAGTATTCAGTGATGATTTTGAAATTCTCACGATATTTTTCCGCGGTATTTCACTCCATGACAGCTCTCAAACTCATTTTTCGTGTAATTTACCCTCACCGTATTTCACTCATTCCATAACCACTTCATGTCATTTTTCCATAGCCAACTCCTTTCTACAAAACAGAGAAGTCATCTTTGGGGTGAAAACAACCTTCTACAGCCATTTTTACCATGAATAGGAGAGCAGTTACGGAGCAGTAAATTGAAGATTGAGAAAAGAAACCATGGGACTCATTGTAAGATCCGAACCAGTCAGAACAAAATACCCAGAGGGTTACCCACAGATTAGAGAAATGTTACAGCAGATGAGGTGGCTACAATTTTTGAAAAATTTCAATGGATTCCATAAGGAGGTTACCAAGACATTTGCCCGGTCCTTCAACGGGTCAGAAGTTGAAATAGGAGATGTCAAGTTCACTATCACAGAATCTTTCATTGTAGAAGCAGCGGAATTACCAAGGCAAGGTGAACGATGGTTCAAAAACAAGGAATTTCACAATGAGGCATGAAGGCAGATGCTCAAAACACCAGGTATGGATATCTCAGTTTTCAAGAAAGACATTCCTAGTTCAGCCTTAAAGAACAAGTGGCGAAATATGTTGTTAATTCTGCAAAATTTTATAACTTGTGAAGGAAGGTTTGGCACCCTATATGTTTATCATATTCGACTTATGATGCATTTCCTAGATGAAGAAATCAATTTACCCTTTTTCTTAGTTCATAGCCTAAAGAGAATGGCTTCTAATGTCCAAAAGAGGGTTCAGTTTTTGGAAACCACCTTGTATCACCATGGCCTAGTTAAAATCCTAATTGAGCATCATTTGAGAAAGGTGGGAGAAATTTGGGATGAGTTCCTCTTGAGGAATCACTTTGAAGAACCTAAAGAAACTCCATCTGAAGGCAAACTTGCAAGAAGAAGAAGGAGAGGAAAAATTTTCAAATCTGTTGAAATTAAAACTGGTAAATCCATAGATGAAGACAATGAGGAGATTATCTTTGAAAAATTGGCTGAAATTAAGAAACAACTTAAAAAGGAGAGGATAATAAGAAAGTATGCCAAGGAGAGAGGTGAGGGACCATCTAAACTAAGAAGAAGCCATAGGCTTAGAGGCATATTAAAGAATACAGGGGTTAAAAAAACAGGAATCATAGATATTGAGGATGAAGAGACACCAACTCATAGATCTCTTGAGTACCAGTATGAAGAGGATCTTGATAGAGGAACTCCAGAGGTAGACCCAGCACAACAACAAATCTATAATTATGTTGAGTCATTGGAAAAGAGAGCCTCAAAAAATAGAGGAAGAACTCCTAGCCCACAAGAGTCTTCCATTGAAGTGCTGAGAAGGGATGAATATGAACTGGAAGTACTTAATAGGAACATAAAAATGAAAATTAAATCTTAAGGGAACAAGTCAATTTGAAAAGTAACATGAACACAACTCTCTCTCTGCAAATGGAAAAAGTGTACAACGCTAGTGAGAAGTTGAAGAAGAAAAATAAAAATTTGAGCAAGGCACTTATAAACCTGAGGTTCAAATTGGTCATAAGGAAGCCTAGGATGCCACTGAACATCAAGAAAATCAGAAAAAGGAAGTTAGATGTCCTAGTAGAAGTTTCAGAATACATGGATTAATTGCATGAGGACATGCAAAAGCTTTACAGTGGGGGTATGTTGAGCCCCAAAGATGTCCTTTTATTTCACCAAATTTCACTTCATTTCCTTTGTCCTTTATCAATTATAGGCTTAAAAGATCAATAGGATTGATTAAATTCACTTTAAGAATGCATACAATGACTGACTTGCTATACTTTTATGGTTTTGTTGTCATCGTGATTTTTGACTAGACTTAGCTATAGAATGCAGCCATTCTATAGCTAGTCGCATATTCCGCAGCTATCTTTATATTCACACAGGTTACAGGTGTCACTTAAAGGAAAAATTCATATGGTTGAATTCCAGAACTCACCTACATCATTTCTTGCCCTCTACGAAGTCTGAGCAAAAATCTGCAAGTGGTTATGCACGTGGAGGAAACCAAAACTAAGAAGTAGACTTCTACCAGGACAAGGACCCTGTAGATGTCTTCGGCAAAGTACGAGGCCTCAACAGGAGTTCTAATTCGATTTTGATTGAAAAATACACCTATCCCTATTTCTTATCAATGACAGTTATGTATTTTTTTTATAAAAATAAATCAGTGAACCGAGAGACAGTTAGCTAGTTGATGTTTTGTAGTTAAGTTGTCCAAGACTGTAATACTTTGTTTTGAAGCATTTTCCTTTAATGAAAGAAGTACAGCTTTAATGCATTATATGAAGCAATCTTGAGGAGATTCGTGTGCAAATCCGATGGTAGAGGGCCCCTACTATCCGAAAGGCTTTGTGCATATTTTTTAGATAAGTAACTTTAGCTCTGTTTCGTTCTTAATTTAGGCAGTTTTCTGAAATTCATGTTTTATGCTTACTTACATCAAATAGTGCAGTCAATCTTGTTCTCATGAATTGTTCCAAAATATCACTAATACTGAATGAGAAAGAGCTGTAGTATTTCGAAGGATAATTGCGTATTAGTTCAGTTATGTTCATTGCATTTCAATTTTTATTAGCTAGTTGTATTCTAGTTCTGTTAAATTCAACTTAAAGGCCTTCATTATTTACAAACTGCTCTTGTTCTTAGTCTCTTCTAACACATTATTATCATATGGACAAGAATTAGTAATATCATTTTGAGGTCTTGAATTTTTTGCAATTTCTCATAATTTTACAAACAGCGTTTTTCCAAAGCTGTTCCAAGAGATCTCTAACCCTTGAATGGGGATTAATAGTAACATTTTGAGTTGCAGAATGGGTTGATTTTAGTGTCATAAGTTAAATTAGCATAGGGTTCCTTACTATGTTGCAGATAATATTTTCTCAACATGTTCCAACAAATTTCTAACTATGGATGATATTTTCTCTGTGATATTGTAAGTTGTTGTTTTCTTAAAAGAACCTCATTGCATCAAACTTATCCTTTTCTCAAGTTGTTCCAACATACCTCTAATGAAATGAATTGGACTGAGTTAATGTTATGAGTTACTTTACTTGTCAAGCTTTGTAATTGGTGAATTAGCATTTTCTGTTCTTAGGTGCCATACATAGTTTAGAGTATATTTTGCTCTGTTTTAGTGTGACCAATAACTCCTCTTTGCCAACAATTTAGTTCTTTTCCTCTTAGCACAAAAACACAAAACCAAAAACACTAGAAAAACACTAAACACAACGAAGTAGGAAGAAGATACCTAGGCACATATAGTGCACTTCACTTCAGTAGTTTACTAGCCCTAGTTGACAATTTATGACATCAACTTAGGAACACTAAATTGAGTAGACACTCCGAACATAAGGCAAGAAAATTCACCCTCTTTTCCATATACCAGGGAGTTCACTGAGCCGTCATCTTTAGTAACAATTTTTACGAATCTAGACTCCTAGTATAACCTTATTTCATCTCCTTCGAATACCGGGATAGTAGCATAAGTGAGGTCGATTTTAATCGACCCACTGATCTTTGAACCCCGTGATTTAGAAAACAACACCCGAAAAGAGCTGGAATATCAGCTACCACGATATCCATCACCACGCTCTTGGCTGGGATCTGGGCCAAATTTATCACTAAATATTTTATCATTACCAGGCACTTAACCCTATTAGGGTTGAAAAAATACAAATATTTATATGGATAGGTGATTTCCAGCCCTAATTTCTCCATAACAGACACTGGCAGTAGGTTATGTGAAGCCCCTGAATCTATCATGCAATTATGTAGTAGCTGATCATGAATGACCAGAGATACATAGAATGGGGGGGTTGTTGAGTTCAACACTTCTACGTGAGGGCCAAATATTACCATGGGCCTCTCTTCCTAGAGATTGAGGCTGTCAGGGAGAGGAACCACTCCATGGGGGAGCATGAATTGGGATACTTGGGCTTTATAAGAAGGTTGTTTTAAGAGTTCAACTAGGGGAACATGAATCTTAACCTTTTCTAACTCTTTTTGGAGGTTGAATATGGCAGGATTATTTTCTTTCATGACCTCCTTTTATTGTTCCTTAGGAGGTATGGGTGGATTTGTGACCACAGTAGGAACCTTAGGATTTACAAGGGGATCAGGGACCGACATTGTGGAGGAAGATGCGGTAGCTCTTTGGTGGGTAGGCTCCTCTATGGGATTTTTCCCTTTGCTGGTAGAATCTGGAGGGGTAAGCTCTTTTGGTGTGGATTCTCCTTATTATTCTTGCACATAGGTCCTCTTTCTAGAGGATATAAGCTCATACGTCTTATGCAGCTGGGCTTGCATGAAGTCTAAAAATTGTCTACAATAGTCATCAATATCCGAGTCTTTTGGGGACACTTCTTTCTTCTCTTGCTCCTCTTGCAAGGTAAGTTCTCCATCTTCATATTCTGAATATGAAAGAAATTGATCCTCCTAACAGTCAAAAACTTCCTCATCTTGTCCTTCCAAATATAAAGGAGGTTGGATATGATCCTGCTGTTCCTTTCTATCTCACTGTAATATTTGCAATGGAGGTTTCCAGTATGTTGAATGAAACCGAGGTTAGGGGCCATCTGGTTGGGTTGAGCAGCAGAATTTTTAGTTTCTAACTCAAGCTTCACTAGCTTTTTAGAAAGGTTTTTTATCATCTTGTTCATCTCTTCGATCCTGCCTTCTGATGCTTCTCTTTCTTGATTAGAGGAAGAGGCTTCCTCCTCACCCCTTCTCTTGGAATAATGATCTATTCTTCCTTTGGATTTTTCAGTAGAGGAAAATTTAGCTTCTACCTCTAGAGCATCTGTCTGGATATGATCCAGGGATGTAGACTTTCTTTCTCTCAAAGTGAATCCAAACTCGGACTCAAAAGCTCCAGTGAAAACTTCTTTGGCTGCTACTTGAGGGGGTTTTATTTCAGCGGGTAGATTGTTGTACCATTTGTTTAACCTTTTTATGAACTCGGTTACATTTTCATTGTGATTTTTCTTCAAGGCATTCAACTCTGTGAGGATGTAACCGTGATCCCTCCCTTCTCCCCATTTTTGATTAAAAGCATTCTCCATTTCCTCCCAAGTAGTGACTGAATGGTCATCCATAGAATTAAACCACTTTCTAGCTTCTCCATCCAGGGACTGGGTGAAAAGCCTCAATACTACGTCCAAGTGTTCCACATTTACATTTTCATCGAAAGCACAAAAGTCCTCAATATGCTTCTGGGCAGAGGCACTGTCTTCCCCAGTGCACCGAAGCAAGAGCTTTAAGTAATCTTGAGGCATATCATTCGAAGCTTGAGGTAGGGCCAATGGGGCATATTTTTTAAGTAGGAAACCTGGCATGGCCATGGGAGGTAGTGGATTCTAAGGAGGATTCTGATGGATGACAATAGGTATATGCTAGGAGGAGGTTTGCAAGTTAACCTGATGAGAGCTCTGGAGTATGGTGACTTGTTTAACTTCCTCAGCCTCTGGGTGGGGTGCAAAGGAAGCATAGAGGTATTCACTAATTCGTCTTTGTATTTTATCTCAGTATGGTCTAAAGCAGAGTTATTTGGGGGATATTCAAGAACTTGGGTTGTGGAACCAGGGTCATGGACTTGAGCCTTCTTAGATGAGGACGGGAATATTCTAACGAGAATGTGGGTATGTCAGTATGAACAGGTAGTTTTTCTTTCCAAATTCTCTTGAATATATTTTTTTCAGGGTCAGATACTGGTGGGGTTCTCAACTGAGAGGTGTCTGACCTAAGATGTGGCTTTATGTAAGCCAGTATTGCGGCTTATTTAGATTTAGATAACAGTGGAGTCGCTAAGGCGAGGGTTGTGCTATTATAAACCCTTTGTTCTCACTTGATTGAAGGGTGGAGACAATGCAATATTCCAGGGAAAGGATTTTCAACTTCAGTCCCCGGAAACAGTGCCAAAAAGATGTTGTCACTCCTAGAGACAGCCTTGAGTTGCTAAAGACTAGTGCCTAGGACATCTTATGACAGGAGGTTATTCAAGTTTTATTCATGCTTATAACCGAACCTCCTGGTATTAAATGGATGGAAATACTTGATAGGTGGTCCTGGATCACAAAGAGAGTAGAGTAGCAGTTGAGAACTTTGATTGTAAGGAGGAAGGCCTACTCAGAATGGGCTTGAAGAAGTCATGAAATAAGACTTGTTGAAAATAGGGTTGAATGTGAAACTAATGAATAGTTATTAAAGTTAATCAAGATGAAGAACATGAAAAATTAGTATGGTAAGTCAGAGTGAGGTGGGCTTAAAAAGGTATAAGAATCTACCCTTCAAAATACTTTAGAGGAAAACGATATAGAGAGAGAACTTGGGACGGAAATCATGCCCCAAGCTTGATTAAGGTGTTACTATAAGTCATGATATGAGTACCATTTAAAAATAAATTCATACATAGCTTATAGACCACCCGCATTCCAGAAGCAATGATAGCAGGAAGGAAAATATGAGTGAAATGAACATTAAACTGAGCAAACATATCAAAAACATACATTTTGTTCATCCATTTCAATAGGAATCCATTCTTGCAATAAATAGACGTTATATTATTCTTCAAAATGGATCTTTAGATATACATTAAGAGCAACCTCAAAACTACAAAATATGTTATGAAGACTACACACTTCCACTGTCAGAAAATTTAGAACCTTTACTTAGTCTATTGTTTGGTATTTTATAGTTGTTTACATGGAAAATGAGACCATATAGTTCTTTAGACAAAATATTCCCTGCTAATATTACAGTTTCTGATCCTAATAAAAAATGATGAGGCATAATGACATCTCATCTGGAACGGTATGGTCTGACACAGACTATAACAAGAACATAACAGAAAATATGAAATATAGAGAGTGAATAGGGTGAAATCAAGATTTCACCCATTTTTACATTACATAGAAAATAAAAAAAAAAAGTTAAAAATGGGCCGCATGGGCCAAATAGTGATATCCATCATTTGGTATTCCAAGGAGCGCCCAAGCCTTCCAGACAGTGTGAGTGGACTGAAGATGAAGCGGATGCATGCTGACGAGGCGAAGGAGGTGGCAACTTCTATGAGGTAGAGGAGACCGGAGGGTTTGTGTAATCGTAACACTTTTGCCATAGCATTTCCATCATTGTAGGTGTTGTTTTGTAGGTCTCAAACATAGACTGCATCTGAGTCAGCTCCGTATAATCCACGTGGACAACAAAGAATTTCTCATCCTGACAAAGAAGGAAAAAATCCTTGTGCAGTGAAGCTATTATGGTCTCTTCCTTTATCCGGGAGGCTTTCTTTAGCGATATGTCCGCTTTGCACATGATTTCTGTCGTTTTCTGATCATAGGCCGTTAGGGAAGATATTGCGCCTATTTGTGGATCCCAACATGGTGGGAGGCTAGCTTCTACCAACTTGCGCCAATCTTGATCGAACTTCTCCACTCCCTTTGATACCAATTCTAAACACCCCAATGTATTCACGCATGCATTTTCTCTTTCAATCATTCTTCTGACATCCATGACCGTCCTGAAACCGTCAAGCACTCCCTCTATACGCAATTCTTCAGGGGTGAGCTCATTGAGGTACCTGATATACTTATTTTCTATTGATGCATTTTCCTCTCCTTCCATGTGTCAAATGTTCAATTGGCCCTTGAAATCATGAATTGCTATCTTCTTATCATTTACCAGTGCAAGAAGGTCCCAATGCTGCTTAACCTCTGCTATGATTTCCCCCCAGAAAATTTTCCTTGCTTCAATGAGCGACATGTTACCTTTGATCTGCCCTTTTAAATATTTGATAGACTTGTCATGCTCCTAAGCTTCCTTGCAGAGGTTCTCAATCTCTTTTTGCAAGGATGAAATTGTCTTTTGATGTGTTGCTTACGCTGCCTGGGACTCATCTAAAAGTAGATGAATTGAGCGAATTGCATCTTCTGAAATCCGTAAATAATATAGGGCCTTAGTGAGCTGCTCTAGGGTAGTCTTGGGATCTCCTGATATAGGAACCACGCATGTATGCCCATCCCATTTGAGTTGAAATTTTTAAAACCTCTCCCTAAGCTCAAAAATCTCCTTATCCTTTTGAACGTTCTTTTCCTGCGATTGAGCAAGGGAGTTGACAAGAAGCATATTTTCCTTTTCTACCTGGATGAGCTCCTCTGTCTGAATATGTTTAGCATGAGGCATGTTCAGTTTTCTCCTCAACTCGTTCACTTCCAAGTATGATTTGGCAAGAATAGTTTGGAGTGCTGCATTGTTATCAACCCCCTTTTCTCTTATCATTCTCTTGGTGTTCTCCAGCTGGGTAGCTATGACCTTAGCACCAATCCTTTCTCTTCATTGGTTTTCCTTTATCTGCTTTATCTTATTTTCGAGCTTCTGTAAGGCAACTGTATGCTTCACTGCCTCGGTCCTTAGCATGTCCCCAATACATTAGTGCAAATCCAACTTGTCTATCAGGGGAATGTTTCCCAAGTTAAAAATTATTTCTAGTGCCCTATATTGGGATCCTGAAGATGATGGCTACAAGGATGACTACTGGATGGCCAGTATAAGTTGTTCTTTATCCAAATCTACCATAGAGGAAATCCTAGAATGGTGATTTTCTACGAACTGAGATATTTCAGTCCTCAACCTTTCCGTGGAGAACTTATTTCTGGTCTCAATCTCCTCTCTTGCCTCCTGTATGACCATAGTAACTACTTGTGACTATTCCGAGGGGGCCGAAGACAAGGCAGAGTCAAAGGAAAATAGAAATCCTAGCTTATCCTTGTCAGGACCCTTGAGCACGGGGACCTCATCATCTGATAACTTGGCCTCTATATCATCTGGTCCTTGAGTTCTTTGCTTTTTACTAGGGTGATTTTCCTCATCAACATCCATAACCTCTTGACTTCCCAAGTGATCTCCCTGTTCCTATTCTTTTGTCTCAACAGGCACATTATCTCCTTTTCCTTTGGTAGCTAAGGATTCAGCCTCCATCTTTGCATCTAAAGGCCATGTATTAAGGTTAGCTTTCCATTCAAGGAAGGGCCTAGGTTCATGTTTATAAGTTTTTGATTTTATTTTCTTCTTCCTACTAGTGAGGAATCCCTTAGGGTCATAGTGCTAGACGTCTCCCTGAGGGAGGTTCATCTGCTGCAAAATTTTTTCCACAATGGGGAGGAAATGTATTGAAATAATGGTGAAAGGGCCAATTGAATTTGGGAGTTTGAGAATGTATCCCTTCTTTGCAGGCACCAAGTGGGCTTGGTCGACCTTCAAGACCTGTCGGATGAATTTGATGGCGAAAACCCACATGGATGGGAACACCTGTAGGTGATAAGGAGGCACCTCTGCACCATAGACTCTGATATCGGTATGGTCATCAAACAAGTACTAATCACCTGTGTAGTCCATTTCACTGAACTAGAGCTAGTCCTTTTTCTCAAGAAAGATTCTGGGTAGAGGGATGTCATGTATAATGGCATAGTCTATGGACATGAAATAATTTATGAATTTCACATACCCTTTTCCCTTTGGCTACTGGTGAACTACCAGGGTCCACTCAAAAATGGATCTGGGCTGGGAATTTCTCCTCGAGAATTTGTTCAGGCCTAGAATTTAAAACTTATCCACGTGCTCGAATAAGAACATGTAAAAAACAAGGGAAAAGTATTTGAAAGAACCGGAGGAAGAAAATTCTTGAAACTGAGCCCTGATAGCTGAAGCTAAAAAGGAGGGATGTAAAAAAGGATCTATGCCTACATCATGAGCCATATGAAAGCTAAGCTTGCCTTAGTCACCTGCTCAACCTCCTTAGACCATAACATCCCCGAGATGACCACTAGGATGGGTTGTACATTACTTCGGAAAGTTGACAGGGGAATATAATTTGTGAAAGGGAAAGATGACAAGTGCGAGGTAGAGAGAAGACTGAGGAAATGGCTTTGTTTCTCCCAGGCATTCTTTGAAAAATGACAAGAGAGGGAGACCTCAAATAACTCAACAAAATCCTAATCGGGAGGGTAAAAAAGGGCTTTCCGTATGAGCTGGGGGGTAATATGGAGGATCTTGGTGCCCTGGCTGGAGATGAAAATGCCCCTACGCTCGACATAGGCCTCCCCAAGCCAACTAATGAACTCTGGGAAAGGGTGTGTCTTTGGGGTGATTTGATAATACAGACCCGACTCGATAACCCTAAATATGTCCTCACCTGTTCGTTGGTAGTCGAAAAGCTCGACTCTGGTGCGGGCTACATTAAAGCAGTAAATTGGGTCACATATTTTGGCATGAACATTAGTGAGGGGTTTGGGTCTAGGAGTAGTCCCAACCTCACAGGCTTGGGGGGTTTCAAGCACAGACTGTTTCAATTTTTCCATGACAATTTGAAATTACAAAAAAAATGGAAATAGCGAAATGGGAAAAAATGATGAAATACCTGAAATAGTGATGAGATAGCAAAGGGGAAAACGACGCAGGATTGAAAATGACCTGTACTCGAGTTTTAACTTGTATGAGCCAAAAACCAGTAAATAACTAGTAACAATGCACAGTTAAGAGTAAAACCCGCTACAAAAAACAGGGTTTTACTGAGTAATCAAGGAAGGGTGACACTTGTAGGGATGATGTCATAAGGATGTCGACAATGAGACACGTGGCATCGGGTGATTCGATGGCAGAAACCGGGTAGGTGGGAGCCACGTGTTGATCAAGGTAGTTACTGGTCTTCGTACCACCTCCTAGACATACCTTACCATGCATTTTCCTGAGCCAAATTTCAATCGTGACGAGCCCTCTCGAGTTTTGACTGAATGAGTCGGGGCCTCCTTCTCCTTTTGTTTACCCGAAAAATCCCCTTTGATTGGCCTAGAGGAGGGATGAAATCACCTCCTTCGGTGGGTTGAATCCAACCATAGCAATTTCTGTTGGATGCCGATGGAATAGTGTTGGCCACAAGCTCTTTGGTGTGAGGTTCCGTTGCGGCACTATGAGCATTGTCTTAATGTGTAATCTCTATCATATTTGAAATCACTGTGCCTATATTTTAGAATCCATTTCCATTATTTTAACTATCCACCGTCCTCTTAAACTATGTTTTTTCCCTTTCATTTACTCGACATCTCCTTCTCTTTATAAGTGGGATCACTAACAAACAGGGGCAGAGTAGAGGTGATTTTTCAATTCTATGAATGCCTTATGTTGAGATTCCAACCAAAAGAATTTTTCTTTTACTCCTCCCTTGGTGACTTGACTCAAGGGCCAAGTGATATGAGAGAATCCAAACATGAACACGTGGTTGAAATTAGCAAGACCTAGAAAGCTGCAAAGCTTTGTTTGAGTGTTTGGGGCCGTCCAATCCTGAATTACTTGGATCTTGGTTGGATCCACATGCACCCCTCGTTCATCTATAATGTATCCCAGATAATGAACCTAGGTCATTCCAAAAGTGAACTTCTCCAAATTGGCACATAAATTGTGTTGCCACAATGTTTGGAGGACCTATCGAATGTGGTGGAGGTGCTCTTCCCAAGTCTGGCTAAAGATCAAGATGTCATCCAAGTACACTACTAAAAATGAGTTGGTTAATGACCGCAAGATGTTTTCCATCAGCCTCATGAATGTTTTATGAACATTCATCAACCCGAAAATCATGACTAGCCATTCAAAAATTCACTCGGCTTTGAAGTCAGTCTTCCACACATCGGAGGGTTCGATTGGTACCTTGTGATACCTAGACTTCAAGTAGATCTTGCTGAAATATTCGTCCCCCTTGATTTGATCCAGAAGGTCACCAATCCATGGGATTGGGTACCTATTCCAGAAAGTGAACTTGTTCAGCACCTGACAGTCAATACAGAGTCTCCAAGTCCCATATTTCTTCTGCACCAACACGATCAGGCTCCCACATGGCGAGGCCGAATGTGAACTTTCTATAGTAGCTCTTGAATCTCCCTATTGATTTCATCATTATCCATAACAGAGCACCAATATATCACTCCATTTGGCATCAACACACCTAGGGTCAGATCGATGAGGTGCTTGACATGAAGGTGCAGAGCCACCCCTATGGGTGAGGTGAAGATGTCCCCATACTCCTCCACGACCTTGTCAATTTTTTGTTGTCATGCAGAGGAGCCCTATTTGGAGGTGCCACAAAACTTCCAAGTGGGAAAAAAAGTGTGGCTATATTTTCAGAACGAGCGCCTAACTGGACGCCACTGCAAGCTTTGCTCGCTCCAATATGGGTCCTACACCATCACCAAGTTGTTGAGGAGGCAATTCCTTCTGCGGACAGATGCGATCCCACTAGCCCTAGATTGGGTCTAGCAACAATCGAATCACGCAATGACGTTGGTTCCTAGTTATAAGAAAGACAAAGACCACAATAAGTAGCCTACCTCAAATCCCACACTGTTGTTATCGATGAAGAAGTGGTGCTCCTTGTCCCTAGCTTGATAGATCACAATCCTTCTGTTCGTCATGTCTGGACACCTGTACACACGTAGAGAAATGAAGACATACAACATAATTCTTAAAGCATGTAACTATATATCAGTCAGAGAGGATATAATTCGTTGCATCACATAAAAGAGTAAACACAAGAATGTAACCAAAATCAGAGTCGCTTATATTATAAATAACAAATGGGATAATACAACCAAATGCTCTAATGCTATGATCTTACTTCGGTGGGGCTTGCAGTAGACCGTGTCTCAACAAAGCCTGTCGGGAATTTGGACGAAGCTCTCTCTCTTACGAGGTTATCTTTGGCTCTGCTCTCAATAGTTTTCCGGCTATAGTTTCCTTCCTACAATTTCAGCTCGCTAGCAAATGGAGAGGGCAAGATTTTATAGATGGAGGAAGGGAAGTTAGGATCCCTATAATCATGGGATAGGTCCTATCTCTTAGGAAGGTTCTATGAGAGGTGGAAAACCACTTCCTATACATGGAGATCTGGAGCTAAACCACTCAACTTCTTTTGATGATTCATTCTGGATTTTGTTAGAATCAAACTTCAGCCATTTTTTTTTTTTAAATCCCTTAATAAGCTTGGTGCGAGTGAAACATAGGGACAAAGTGCCAGTTGGCACGCCCTCTAGTGTGGATTTACCCCATTGGTGCGAGGGATGAACTGGCTAGTCGCGTCAAGGCTAAAACATATGTTTTTAGGGTTTTTTAGAGGAAATGTTCTTCAGGAGAATGTTTTTCCTTATGTAGGAGGATTCCATGAAGGTGTTTTCAGGACATTTTACTATTCACAGGTCACGGGAATAGTCCTCCAATGTATAGGACGAGGGATTACAGGGACGGTGACAAATTGCTATGTAATAGATGCCCCCTAAAGCATGAGGTACGAGAGAGAGGGAGGGATGAAATGATTTATGAGAATGTGCGCAACCGAAAACACTGCCATCGAAAGACCTGCAAATACAAGTACAACTGATATCTCTGATACATGATATGTGGTATGGGCACATCCATCCATATAGAGTGTACAATAATCAGGATCCAAGGTATGGATGCAGCTATCCAACAAAGAAGGATCAATAAGTAGACTCAGGTATGGTCGCAACCATCCAATCAAATGAGTCATGTAACCAATCATGATAATCCATAAAGAATCCGCAGCCTGGATTTTATTAGACATGATCCAGGGTCTTGCGGTCCATCTTGACTCGAACAATGTACAAGTTCGAGCATGCAAATATGTGAGCTGAAGTCGAACATGCAAGAACATCTTCTGATTACCAACCGATAATGAAAGTTGTTAACAAAAGCGAGAGGAACCACCAATAATGATGATGGCCCTCAAGGTACAAAAGGTACAATCCATGGAATGTGAACAGTGAGCTAGCATCAGACACCCGCAGAATCATTCGATCGAAGGCCAATAATGAAAACCTTGCATCGGAACGCGAAGAACCTGCCATTGACGCATTCAGGCTCCAAGGTACCTGAAGGGAGTCTCTAGATCAGCTTCCTAGATAATGAGCTGAAGTTGACAGGAAGTGACCTTGATCAAAGGTGGGCCATAGTGTTTCCCACATCATCGACATGAGACAGAGGAACATGATGTTTTTGAATCAAGATCAATAGAGAATCAGAGGGAGGTTGAAAATTGTAGAGGCCAAATTCTCTTGAACATATCGGTGGCACGACACTAGATTTGGCAGTATTTGACATCAAAGGTTCTGAGGTCATGATGAAATGAAAAAGAGCACATGAGTGGTCAAAAGATATTACCCAAAGCCATGGAGGAAAGCAGATAACAAGATGAGATGTTCCCAACCTGACATGAATGCAGACAAGTGCCATGTTCAAGAGCGACATACTGCCGACACAACAATGATACAGGTTCCATTTTCCCCCACCATTTCTGGCGAGTACCCCAATTATTTTTAAAAACAAGATTGAAGGGGATAGCATATGCTTTCGATATAAGTTTGTCCTTTGGAAAAATCCAACCTAGTACATTTAACGAGCCCTAGGAAGGAGGAACTCGAGTAACGTCATAATGACGGAGTCCGATGTCATCAGTTTTTAACGAGTCTGACAAAGGAAGAACTCGGTGTCTTTTCATGTTTAGAGAGTTTGAAAAGAAAACGAAAAATAAAACTCCAGCAGTCTCTTTTTGTAGATATTCCCTTAGATCCGAAAAGGTAGAAAACTATGTCTGAGAGAACCTCCTAGTCGCGATAGGCTAGGGTATTCCTTTTTCGTAAATAATCTGTCCCGGCCTAAAAAAGGGGTAAACGTATACTGGGTAGATGTCGTTTCATAGCCAATTTAACGAGCTCAAAACGACAAGCGACTCGGCGATATTTTCAGTTTTAGAGAGTCATAAAAGAGCTGAAAGATGACTCCAGTAGTAAATTTTTCATGTTTTTACCAAGTCCAAAAAAGTAAAAAATACAACTCGTGTCATCGTCCTAGTCACGTGAAAACCTGTCGCTGCAAAAAGCAAATGTAAAACCCATTTTTTGACAAAACATAGTGAAATATTGGAAAAACAAGTCTTAAAACCTAAATTTCATTTCGAAAAGTTATAAATATGACCAATAGTAAAAACATATTTACTTTTTACCTTTTTACCTCTATGCAGAGCGATAGTGAGCTATTTCCTTGCAATCTTACGGAGATGATTGTGGACGATCCAGTGCACTATTCTGGATCCCGTCTTTTCCAGGTAAGAGCCACTTCCATTAGCCATTTTTTAAGCCATATTTCATAGCTTTTAATTGTCATTTGGAATCCTTGAGGGGAGTATTTGAAAAACTAGGGCTTCCACGGTTGGCGCGGGTATCAGGCACGGACCCACGCCAATTAACCTCTTTTTGCAAAGGGGCGGTGCCAGGTGGCGTGACTGTCATCAAAATAGACACGCCAACCGTGCAAGCCAATATTCCACTCAAATTTAACAAAAATTGAGCCAATCAATTGTTATTTTAAATGCCTAAGGGATCTTACAATGTGTTTATGACCAATTGGATGCAGGTATAAAGAAAAATGGTGATTGAATGGAAGGAAAGAGAGCATAGTGAGGAAGACGAAATGGAAATGGGGAATGATCAGTGTATGAATGCTCTCCGCAACCATGGTTTGAAAAAATTCTTCCTAACGCCATGTCTCCGGGCTCAGCTCAAACTATTACAATACCTGATTAGTATCTAGGATGAAGATGAGGAGAATTTTAAACTCTAAGATCAAGTACTTGAGGTTGAAGTATTGAACGTGTACTTTATCACTGGATTGTCCTACAGAGGTCTAGTTCCTATTATGACAGGCACCAGGCCTTCTGGTGAGAAAATTTCGATGGCCATGGAGAGGGTGTGCTTGGGGGCACAAACGGGATCAGGTAGTGGAAAAGTAGACATTCATAATTTTCTTGATCTAGCACTCAGAGTAGTGCTACATACCATTAAGTGGTCTGCGGGGTCGCAGGCACCGCACGAGGCTACCAAAACACAGCTCCTCCTGGCGTCAGAGTTCATGAACCTAATATTATTTTATTGGGCCACAACCGTAACTATGAACATCAAACGGAAATTGACCAAATGCAAAAAGACAAAATTGAAGCAGTTTGGGTACGGGTCAATATTGGTATCGTTCTTCCTAGAACGACTGCCTATCTTCTAGGGCTAGGGGATGATAGTCCCAGATCTGCCATTAAGAGAGCCATGAATGGCTCGATGGGCAGCATTGATGCCTAGGGCAGGGGGCGGCTAGTAGATGTCATGGCGGCCTGATTTCTTTGGATGGCTTAGATGAAAACTGATCGTCATAGAGGATTGGCCCTATGCGGGCACTGATTTCACTGGAGACCCAGAATTTCTACTCCCAGAAGGAGAGGACTGGGATGAGGAGCTGGGAAAGACTATTTTTCATTTTATGAGTTTTATGATTTTTTGGTATACATGCATGTTGTAACAATTGATCCTATATGTATGCATATGTTGGCCCAGAGAGGCCTGCTGGGATGTCACCGATAGGGAGGAGGATTCCACTCGCTTATGACCCTCAAGGTGAGGGGGGCGATGGGGATGCACTAGTACAAAACCTTGAGGGGATTTCTCATGGGGTTCCGGACTATGCTCGCCTAGCTGATGTCCCTATGGCTTACCAGAGGCACACCATAGGGGTGCCGAGTCACCTCCATCACTTATTGAGGTGGTTGGTGTGGGCAGTGATGTGCTACCATGAGCACCATGCCGATTAGTCGCCTAGGCTTTTATTTGCACATTTTTTAGAGACATGTCATCTCCGGATGTAATTAAAACAAACATATATATTTTTTGGATTTTGTATGATGCACACGTTGTAAAAATTTGACATATATATATATACATCTATTTCTACATGGATCTTGCTTACATATGATGTTTTTATAGATTGCGTAAATGTCTATCTAATACCATGTTGGCTACTGCATCTGTTAGTGAATTCATTCGTCTCGATATATGTTGATATGTGATGTAATCAGAATTTCTTTCTAGTAAACGAATTGTTGAGGAGGTAAATCCCCTCTGCGGACAGAGGCGATCCCTACTAGCCCAGCAGGGGTCTAGCAACAAACAAACAATGCTATGACGCAAGCTCCTAGTTACGAATGAAAGACTTGGGATAAGAGCCTACCTGAATTCCAACTCTAGATCTGAAGAAGAAGATGTCCTCGTCCTTCAGCCCTGGCAGATCACAATCCTTCCACGATCTCCGTGGATGAACACCTGCACACAGAAGAAACGATTGGTCACATGCGCAAAGACAGATGAGACAATAAACATCGAGGTCGGAAAGATGTACTCGCATTACGCAGTGGAAAAATGAGTGGAACCATAATCATAGTCATCTACAAAATGATAAAAACGAATAAGTTACAACCAAGTTCGAAAGCCCCGTCCATGACTTCCTTCGAATGGGTCTCCAGTCGTCACGTCTCGCAAAGCTCGCCAAGGAAAGAGGAAACCTCTCCGAGTCTCGTAACAATGGTCTCCTCGCTTGAATGGGCCTTAAGGGAAAGAAGGGATTCTTTACGGCTTCAAGGCACTTGGGAATATGAGATACAAAGCTTCGGCCCTTCAAAGACTATCGGCCTTTCGGCCCTTCATCGATGGATGAAGGCTATATTTATAGAGGAGAGGAGGTTGGGATCCCTACAATAGTGGAAGGGAGGCCTTATCCCTTGGGAGGTTCCCCATAAGGTGGAAACAAGAGGCCAAAGGAGGAAGGTCGTGGTTATTCAGTCGAAACCACTCCTCATGACTCATCCACGAAGTTGTTGTAATCGAAACTTCGCCTCTTTTTTAAAAAACTTTCCATAAACAGTGGGCGCGGGTACAACAACAGGACGGGCGCCACTTGGCGCGGGCTCGTGTTAATTTTCCCCCATTAGGCGCGAGTACATAACGGGCACCGGCGCCAATGCAAAAACATGTGTTTTTAGGGAGATGCATTCGGAAATGATAAACGGGGAGAAATGTTGTCCTCATGGAAAGGGATGCAATGAAGGTATTTTCAAGGCTTGACATTGCTCACGGGTCACATAATGGGTCCTCCATTGTGCGGGATAAGGGGAATGGTAAGGACGGTGACAAATTACGTAACAGAGATGCCCCCTAAAGAAATGAGGGCAGGAAGGAGAGAGGGGTGGAAATGGCACACGGCAACATGTTCAGAAGTTTGAAGGCCCGCCGTCGGAAAACCTGCACAGAAAGATACAACTGAAATCTCAAGTACATGATGTATATATGGTATGGACGCAGCCATCCGAAACAAAGTATACGATAATCCGGATCCAGGGTATGGGCGCAGCCATCCAACTAAGATCAAACAAATAGACTCGGGTATGGTCGCAGCCATCCAATCAGTGAGTCATGTACATAATGATAATAATCCACAATCGCAGCCTGGATTACAACAGACACAATCCAGGGTCTTGCGCTCCATCTCGACCCAACAAAGTACAAGTTCAAGCATGTGAATATGTGAGCTGAAGTCGAACATGCAAGAACATCGTCGGATTACCAACCAATGATGAAAGCTGTTAACCGACGCGAGAGAAACCACCAATAATGACAATGGTCCTCAAGGTACTACAGGTACAATCCACGGCGTGCGAATAAATGAGTTGACGTCGAACACCCGCAGAATCATTCGATCGGAAGTCAATGATGTAAACTTCACGTCGAATGCGACGAACCTGCCATTGAGGCATGCAGGCTCCAAGGTACCATCAAGAGTCTCTAGACCAACTTCCTGGATAATGAGTTGAAGTCGACAGGAAGTGACCTTGATCGAAGGTGGGCCATAATGATTCCCACATCATCGACACGAGACAGAGGAACATAATTTTTTGTTGTGAATCAGGACCATATGAGAAACAGAGGAAGGTTGATATTTGCAGAGGCCAACTTCTCTTGAACACATGAACGGCACGACGGTGAATTTGGCAGTATTTGACATCAAACGGATCAGAGGTCATGGTGACGAGGCAATGAACAGATGAGCGGTCAAAAGAGATTACCCAAACCCACGGAGGCAAAGTGAAATAACGAGATGAGATGTCCCCAACCCGACACGAATGCAGACAAGTGCCATGTTCAAGAGCGACATACTGCCGACGACAACGACGATGGTTCCATTTTTCCCCACCATCTTGGTGAGTACCTCTTTATTTTTACACAAGCTTGAAGAGGATACCATATGCTTGTCATATAAGCCCACCCTTCGGGCGAATCCATCCTAGTACATTTAACGAGCCCTAGGAAGGAGCGACTCGAATAACGTCATTTCGACTGGATCCGATGTCATCAGGGTTTAACGAGTCTGACAAAGGAAGAACTCGGCGTCTTTTCATGTTTAGAGAGTTTGAAAAGACAGCGAAAAAGAAAACTCCACAAGTCCCTTTTCGTAAATAGTTTCCTAGATCCGAAAAGGTAGAAAACAATATCCGGGAAAACCTCCTAGTCGCGATAGGCTAGGGTATTCCTTTTTCGTAATCAATCCATCCCAGCCCAAAAAAGGGTTAAACTTATACTGGGTGAATGTCGATTCGTGTCCATTTTAACGAGATCGAAACGACAAGGGCCTCGGAAATCTTTTCATGTTTAGAGAGTCAGAAAAGAGCTGAAAGATGACTCCTCCTGGAGGAACGAGTGGTATAAAGGGTAGCAACTGGTTCCAGTAATGGTGGAACTACTCTGAACAAATAAAGGTCGAGAGGCTGGCTAACAAGACCACTCATAGCAGCGGTTCCTCAGGAACAGGTAAAACAACCAAGTGAAGGCATATGATCGGCCAAGCAGATAGTGACAATGGAGTGAGAAAACCAAGGCTCATCTGGTAAAAACAGGCTGATAAAATGACCATCACAAGAGGTAAAATGGGCAAGGTTTCATTTTTACACAAGCTTGAAACAAAGATAAACTATGCTTGAAACTGGTTTCATTTTTACACAAGCTTGAAACGGACATAAACTATGCTTGAAAAGATAAGCATGCCCCCAGCATGGTGACTCAATTCGAGGTACATGCCCCCCAAGCTTCAGTCCATATGAAAGGTAGATGGAGTGAAGGTTCAAGTGACGAGATCAAGAGAAAGACTCGACTGGGATTTTACGAGATCTAAACAAAGACTCGAATTGAACGGGAACGTGTTTCATTATTTTAACGAGGTTGACACATTAAAAGAACTATCCTCAAACACCTTGTTTCATGGTTTAGGGAGCTTGACACAAGACCGGGAACTGTGCTCCGACAAACCTTGTTTCATTTTTTAAGGAGCTTGACACAAGACAAGGGACTATGCTCCGACGACCTTGTTTCATTTTTTAAGGAGCTTGACACAAGACAAGGAACTTTGCTCCGACAACCTTGTTTCATTTTTTAAGGAGCTTGACACAAGACAGAATGAACTGTGCTCCGACCAACTTACATCAAAATGAAAAAGAAGGCGGTGCTTCCAAGAGTTCCACTCCTGATGGAAGGAAAACATCCTGGAAGTCAAGACCCAATGCCCCCATCACATTATGCACAACGACATCATCACTAAGCACAGGCACGGGGTAAGTAGCCACATAGTTGACCTGCGGTGGAGCAGATACAACGGGTGGATAGAAACCAGGAGGGGGTGATGGCGGACCAGATGCCATATTAGGACCAAAGAATGACAGCTGATCAATGGTCACGATCCTTCCTTCATGCGGAAAACAGGCCACACGAAAGAGGGAGGAGACGAGCACTCCCATGGCATAGGTGTAATCGCGCCCCAAAAGCAGATTGAAATCCAAGGGGCCTGGAACGACCATCACGTCCATATGGACGGTTTTGCCTCCCAAAGTAACAGGTAACCTTGGAAGGATCCCCAACGGTTGACTGGTCCTTCTATTGAATGACAACAGATTCTGCGTAACAGGTGCAAGCGGTGGTGAACCGAAAGCTTGCCAGGTAGTTGAAGACAGAATACTAACAGACGCACCTTCGTCTATAATGGTGCTGGGTACAACCAGACCAAGAGCCTGTACTGTGATCTCGAAAGGCACATAAGACGAAAGGCGAAATCCTGCAAATCGATTCCAGTCAAAGGAAGCGACCAAACTACTCGGAGGGGCTACCATCGACAAGCGAAGGTCTTCCCCTGATGTTACGGAAGCAGAAGCCTCCTCCATGACCTCCATCTCGAAGGTGGGAGGAATATCCTCTGGAGCCTCCATCATAGGAGGCGGAGGAGCGGCTTCTTGAAGCACAGGGACAGGAGAATCTTTCTCCAAGTCTGACGAATCTGAAGAAACCAGAAGGACATGAGGAGTGTGAGATCCACTCTCGACAGAAAAGACCTGGTGCACCGCGGACGGGGCCAGTTCAACCGATCCTACGACCAATGGTTGGTCAGGGCCGGATTCATGAATTTTGAATTTCTGGGGGAGTGGGATCGACCAAGGATGACTCTCGACCAACCATAGGATCGGCTGGTAGAGGACTCACAGAAAGCCGATTATAACCAGGTGGAAGGCGTGGTGTAGAACCGACTGGGTTGTCCAAGACTCGCTTGGCTTCATCCATATAAGGACAAAGGTGAATGGCATGGTGCCCTTCGCACAATTTACAGGGATTGGTGATCTTACCCTGCTTCTTAGAGTCCTTATCAACAGCAGCTGAAGACGTGCCCCCAACTTGACTCCCGGAAGCCAAAGGAAACGGTGGGCAGCCGTTGGACCATACTTCGAGCACCTTGGGAATGCCAGGGCAGTCTCGAAGAAGATGGTCTCCCGTGCACAACATGCACGGGAACTTGACTTTCCGAGGAGGGTTGGAAGGACTATCGAGAGGAGATTCCTTAGGGACAGTAGCTGTACATTTAGCCTCTCGCTTATCGGACTTCTTCTTCTTAGTCTTCTTCTTCTTCTTCTTAGCCACCTGGTTACTCGAATCCAGACTTTCACCAGGCGAAGTAGAAGAGGAAGACGCAGAAACAGGCGAAGAAGGGGAGAGGTCCACCTTGGAATTAACATGATGTTGTTCCGTCGGAGGAACTGATTGAACAGTAGTGGAGACATTCGGAACTACAGAGGTCGAGAACAACCAAACAGGCAACCCGACCATTAATCCAGGAAGGGACAACGTCGCCATGTAAGGAGCACCAACATTTCCAAAAGGAGGAAAATGACCAGGATTCCCTTCTGAGGGGATTCCTTGGTTGGTGAACTCTGGAAAAGTTGCCATCAAACTCAAAACCACACACGGGCTGAAAACGAGTTAAGACACACGATCAAACGGTCAACAAGCAACGTCTAAACGGGTGTGTAATCGTGGGCGATTGATTTTACCACATTGGAAAATAAGAAATTCTATCGTTTCATATTTTAAGAGTCGAGAAACGATAAAAAGATGACTCTATCTCTTTCAGAGTTGATACAAGCGTGAAAGGACAAGCGCTTGACGGTCTTTTCAAGTTTAGGGAGTCAGAAAAGACCAAATGACTGCTCAGGAAAAACTAGGCACAAAGGGTGTACCAAATATCCGTGAACCGCAATATACACCTTGGTTTCAATAATGAAACAGAAATCGACCAAGGACTTTCCGTACGTGCAGGTAGTCTCCCCGAATGCTGTGTTCGGTGTATCACGGGTATAGGGCGGCAGACTCGGCTTCCTGTGGATAAAGGATTGAAAACCTAGAGGGATCTCCCTTTATATACGCGACGGTACGGGGAGCGCAAGTCCGTACTAGCGCCGTCTAAAGCCAACAGGCGAACGACAGCTGCTAGGTTTAACGACGCCGGAACACGTCTCTAGCCTAGACCTTCTAAATATGTTTCGTTAAGTTCCAATGCTGCCTTAGGTTAATTGAATGAATTTTACAGTTGATCTTCAATTAAGTTTCAATTTCCAGGCCCTATCGTATGTAGTGTCTCCTAAATGCAAGCTATATGCCACGGTGCAACATTTCGTTCGATGAAAACTAGTTAAATGAGAGTTGAGAGCTTTTATACAAACGAAATGAACGGAATACAAACAAGAATATCTCTAATGTAACTAATGCAATTGCACACTTTTCATTCAAACACTAATCACTAGCAATATGGAAAAGATCACAATTTGCACTAATTTAACAAAAGCAAAAGAGATTATATATATATTTTTTTTTGATTTTCAATGTTTAATGGCTAATGTGCACTGAAAACAAAAGGAACAATTTGAGAAATGATATCTAAGAGAGCGAAGCAAACAACATTCACTCAACGAAGCAAGCAACCAAATCTCTAAATTGACCCAAAGTCCCTCAAAGCAAAGAAAGACTCGAAAACTTCCGATGGACCGTGTGATCTAGGTCCAAAGCAAGGCAAACGAATTCTGAATGAAGGAATGAACAATCACCCAAAAGACGCAGCAAAACAATCAAAGACTGGTAAGAGAGCGTGGAGAATCAATCAACAAGTTGACAGGACAATCAGAACACCAAAACTCCCAATGGAGGGCTCGATTCACTAAGCTACTAGATGCCCTAGGGCTCAAATCGTGAAATCGATAGACAAAGGCAAACAACCAAAGGATAGCGGTGAATTCCAGTCAAACAAGACTCCAACACACTCAGACAATCAGAAAATCAAGAAGAAAAGTACTGGTCAAGCTCAGAAAGCCAAGAAATGAAGAAACTCAAAAAAGTCACAGGGATGGCGCGACTGTGGCCTTGAAACTGGCGCCAGAGGCCGATTGGCGCGAGACAGACAAATGCAACAAGCGCCAAGTGGCGCGACTGTCGGGTTAAAACCCGCGCCAGTCGAGTTCTTCAATAAAAATTAAAAACAAGCCAATCTGAAAGCAGACCAATACAAGCTAAGCAAACCAAGAGACTAAAATAATGAAAGAATCCAACCCAGAAGGTTCATCAAGCAAGGAGAAACAATCAAAGCGAACCAATCATAAACGAGACAAGGAAAACCGGACGATCCCCAGTGGAGTCGCCAATTGGTTGAGGAGGTAAATCCCCTCTGCGGACAGAGGCGATCCCTACTAGCCCAGCAGGGGTCTAGCAACAAACAAACAATGCTATGACGCAAGCTCCTAGTTATGAAATGAAAGACTTGGGATAAGAGCCTACCTGGATTCCAACGCTAGATCCGAAGAAGAAGATGTCCCCGTCCTTCAGCCTTGGCAGATCACAATCCTTCCACGATCTCCGTGGATGAACACCTGCACACAGAAGAAACGAACAGATACATGCATAGGAACCAGCATACGTAACTAAACATCGGTCAGAAAAGATATTACTCGCATTAACATGATGGAAAAAGGAGTGGAACTATAATCATAGTCATCTATTAAAATGATAAACGAATAGAAGTTACAACCAAGTTCTGACGTCGCAGCTTCCTTCGAACGGGTCTCCGGTCGTCCACGTCTCGCAAAGCTCGCCAAGGAAAGGGAAACTTCTCCAGAGTCTCGTAACAATGGTCTCCTCGCTTGAATGGGCCTTAAGGGAAAGAAGGGATTCTTTACAGCACAAAGGCACTTGGGAATAGGGAGATGCAAAGCTTCAGCACTTCAAGACTCTCATCCTTTCAGCCCCTTCATCAATGGATGAAGGCTATATTTATAGAGAGGAGGAGGAGGTTGGGATCCCTACAATAGTGGAAGGGAGGCCTTATCCTTTGGGAGGTTCCCCATATGGTGGAAACAAGAGGCCAAAGGAGGAAGGCCGTGGTTATTCAGGCGAAACCACTCCCGATGACTCATCCACGAAGTTGTTGTAATCGAAACTTCGCCTCCTTTTTTAAAAAACTTTCCATAAACAGAGTGGCGCGGGTGCAACACTGGGACAGAGCGCCAAGTGGCGCGGGCTCAGTGTTAATTTTCCCCCATTGGCGCGAGTACATAACGGACTACCAGCGCCAATGCAAAAACATGTGTTTTTAGGGGTCTGTTCAGGAAATGATAAACATGAGAAATGTTGTCCTCATGGAAAGGGATGCAATGAAGGTATTTTCAAGGCTTGACATTGCTCACAGGTCACATAATGGGTCCTCCATTGTGCGGGATGGGGAATGGTAGGGACGGTGACAAATTACTGTGTAACACGAATACATAGATACAGTCTTAAAATGCATGGGTTTATAATTGAATAATTACCATTGAGCTATAGCACTACAAGCTGTGAGTCCAGATATACAAGTAATGCACGAATATCGAGGTTAACAACCTCATTTAATCATTCCAAAACGACACTACATTCCGTGACATTATTCATAGTAGGCCCTAGAAAAACACCTTGTAAATTAACTAACTCACCAGCAGGATTGTAAATTACCCAGGTTTCCGAAGACAGGTTTCTGGTACTACGGGAGGCACCATCCGTGAAACCGACATAAGGATTAATAGACATCTGCACAACCAGGAAGACCCAATGAGCAGAAAAACGCTTACAAAGCACACCACACCACATGCACAAAAATGAAAAAATCACCTATGTACATATACTATGCAAGAATGATTCAAGCATAATACTTCTTTAGGAAGAATCCATTTCTGGGTTTTTCCAAAGGAAGACCTTCCTAATCGATCAGCTCATAAGCCCCATTTTTCAATACGTGTTTAACGATATAGGGCCCATGCCACATAGGTTGGAATTTTCCTACCCCAAGCTTGTCGTGAGCTTGATCATACAAGAGGATGAGGTCCCCTTCGATAAAAGAGCGCAGAGAAGCCATTTGATTGAAATGAGCTTTAACCCACTTTTTCTGTGCCTCGATGAAAAAAGCAACCAAGTGGCGAGTTTCATCCAATATTTCAAGATATAGGAGACATTCTTCCTCCGGGGAAGTATTGGGTAGTAATTCCACAACCAACTTTAATGAAGGGATCTCACATTCAACCAGAAGAGTAGCTTCCAGACCATACACCAACTGAAATGGTGTGAATCCGATCGCACTCTTCACTAACGTTCGGTAGGCCCAAAGAGTTGAAAACAACTGGAGATTCCAATTCGATTTGTGTATACCAATTGTTTGTTGAAGCATCGTGACAAGAAATTTGTTCACAGCTTCAACCTGGCCATTTTCCTGGGGGTAATATGGCGTTGAGCTGTCGTGATGCAAGCCCAACTTCGATGTCAGATATTCCATCATGTATTCCTAAAAATGAGAGCCATGATCAGTGACGATGGCTTGAGGAATGTTGAAATGCGTGATCACATGGTTGAAAATGAACTGAGCGGCTGTCTTACCATCTTCGGCCAATGTAGGCATCACTTTGGCCCACTTGGTGAAGTAATCTATGGCAACGATGATATAAGCATGCCCCCCGGCCGAGTGAGGGTTACATGTCATAAAATCAATGCCCCATTTGGAAAAAGGGCCCACAGTAATGAAAATATGTAATGGGAGGGGTGGCGCACACATCTTGCATTGGAAGATCTGGCACGCATGACACTTTCATACTACAACAATACAGTCTTTAAATATAGATGGCCAGAAATATCCCGCACGAAGGATACTCTGTGCGGTAGCATAACCGGACATGTGACTGCCACAAGCACCACTATGACAGTCATTCAGAACTTTCTCAGCCTCTTCTAAGGTCAAACACTGGCGGAGTACAAAATCGACTTCGACCCAATATAAGGTATCTCCGACAATGCGATATGGTTGCGACTGGTGTCGAACACGGCATCGAGCATCCTTTGTTAACTTGGACTGGAAGGTAGATTTCTGGAGGTACAAGATGATATTGTCATACCATGGGTCAAGAGTGCTGATTAAGAAGAGATTTTCGTCCGGGATATGATCCTTGGATTGAGACGGAACATAGTCGGTAGGGAGGGAGCAAATGAGATCAACAAAAACCAATGACTTCTTCGATTTGGTAGTAGTGAACTCCAAATCAAACTCTTGAAGGATCACAATCCATTTTGAGTACTTTCCCCCCAACAATTGTCGAGACAAAAAGTAAGTCATGGTGTTGCAGTCGGAAATCACGGTTACCGTACGCAGCAGGATGTAATAGCGAAACCACTGAACGGCCTGGACCACGGCCAACGCCAACTTCTTGACATGGGCATAACGTGTTTCAATGTCGAGGAGATTCTGACATAGATAATAAACCATGCGTTCTTTACCGTCATCGTCATCCTATACTAGAACCATGGCAATTGTGCTGAATGCGGCAGCCAAATAGAGGGTAAAATCGTGATGATAGTTGGGAGGACGTACTAATGGAGCATTCACAAGCAACATCTTAAGGTTATCAAAATATTTCTGAGCAATCTCGTCCCAACAGAAAGGGACATCCTACTTGAGAAGACGCGTAAACCCTTTGGCAACCTCTGCATAGTTTGGGATAAAGCGACGTAAGAAATTCGCTTTCCCTTGAAGACTCTAAAGTTGATGCAGCGAGGATGGGGAGGGGAGATTAACAATAGCCTCGACCTTGAGAGGGTCAAGGCGAATTTCGTCCTTAGAGACAATGAATCCTAAAAGTCAACTAGAGTCAACGCAGAAGACACACTTGTGAGGATTAAGCCTGATGTTGTAACGTCTGCAACAGAGAAAAATCTGGCGGAGATGTTCGGGATGGTCTTCGTGCAGAGCTGAATGACCTGACAGGTCATCCAAATATAGCTGAACAACATTACGTATGTCATGAAAGGCATAAGACATGGCACGTTGGAAGGTAGCCCCAGCATTTTTTAAGCCAAAAGGGAGCTTCTTGTAGGCGAATGTTACCCACGAATAGATGAAAGCGGTCTTATGTTGATCAAATGGTAAGACATTGATTTGATTATAACCCAAAAATCTGTCCATAAGGGAATAGATCTCACTCCCCATACAATCATCAATGATCTGATCTATAAAGGGGGTGGGATAGTTGTCCTTAGGGCAAGCCCGATTGATATCTCGATAGTCAACACAGACTCAAATTGTACCCTAATTCTTATCCACAGGGACAATATTGGAAACCCACTCTGTCAGAGGGATCAGATATATGAAGCCCGCTTTAAGAAGTTTCTCAACTTCGCTTTTAAAGTAGTGGCTTTTCGAGGATGCATTGGGCGCAGAAGCTGGTGCATAGGCTTCGCACCAGGGTAGGTGGGAATTTCATGCACAATGATACTGGGATCGATCCCAGGCATCTCTTCATAAGACCATGCGAAAACATCACGGATTTCGAGTAAAAGGCTAGTGTACACTTGAATCTCATCAGGAGAACAAGTGACTCCCACATGGATGTTCTCGACGACCCCCAGTTTAACGGAGATGTTGATAGGCATCGTTTGGGTAATATTACTCAGATTTCCTTCCGAAAATACTTCATGAGTCAATATTTGCATTTGGAGAGGCGAAGAGGGAACCTAAGATGCAAAATGCTCGAGACAATTAGACATTGCCCACAGGCCGGGCATGAATGAGGAACGATGATGTCCATCGCTCCATGGAAGATCTTTGAGAGACATAGTCTCGATGATAGCTTCATCAGACAAAAAAAAATTCTCTCAAAGGATCAGGAAAATCTACATCGCCGAGCCAAGGGGATTGAGAATAAACATCAAAATCCATGCTCAAAGGAGCATTATCAGCAGGAGGAGGATCTAATGCAGCAACGATCTCACGATAATTGATTTCAACTGGGGTTAGAGGCATCAATTATCCAAAAGAGGAAACTTGTTCAGGAGAAAGGATGATCCACGGGTCATCTGACCTAGAGATCATGTTGACTTGAACGGTGTTCGGTGGTGGAATGGGAAAAATACCCATGAGAATAGGGTCCTTGAAAAGAATTGGCCCTATACTATTGAGGGGATTAGGAATTTGATCCATGTATGGTATGTTTTTCTCGGAGGATGAGGTAAAGAAAGACAACTGGTCTACAGTAACAATCTTGCCCTCATGTGGAAATTTCAAAATCTGAAAGAGGGTGGACGGAGCGCACAACATGGCATGGGTCCAGCTGTGACCGAGTAGAATATTGTAGTTGAGTTTGGCATCAACAACTTACACTTAGACATTGACTGTCTTACCTTGCAATGTAATCGATAGACTCGCGAGAACACCCAAGGGTTTTGATTTTCTTCCATCGAATGCCTCGAGGGCATTAGGAGATGAAGTGAGGGCTAGAGAGCCAATGGCCTTCCAACAAGCAGATGACATAACGCAGGTAGTGGCACCTTTGTCCACAACAACTCTGTGAATATTGAGGCCATTGACACTAACTTGTATAACAAGCGCGATCTGGTGCTGAAGTCGAGGGACGAAATTCTCTAGATCGAAGGTGAGAAGGCTAGAATCGGCAGGGTCAATGCCGCCGATTGTAGATAAAAGAGCTTTATGTTGAGATGGGAAAATGTGAAGCACTTCCAATGCAAACATTGCAGAAGGCACTTGTGCCAAATCCTCAACAATGCTATAATGCTGAGCGGCACGGGCATTTGGATTATAGGAAGACTTGCAGAGAACACCTTTGGAAGGTGGTCATACAACGGGTTCAAAACTGGGCTTCTCAATCTCAAGAGGACCAGAGGCAAGGGTGGAGGAGGACCATCAATGACTTCCTTCCTAGTTGCTTGGCGTGATCCGGCATAATCCTTCGACCGAGTGGCAATAGAAACAGGTTTAGCACCATTCATCATGAAAACCTGATACCCAAATGGGGTAGATGGAGAAGGCTATTCGACCATCTAGGTATGTTGAGATGGAAATGGTTCCTTAAGAACTGTCAAAGTTCCCTTAGAGCCCTTAAGAGGTTGACTAACCTCAGATCGTCTGGGAAAATCTTTGGTGTAGTGGTCTTCATCACAGATCAGGCAAGGGTACTTCGGTTTGCGTTGTGAACCATCATCAGCACGTGGTTTGGAGGATTCTAGTTTCGAGGCATCGGATTTGGCTTTTCCTTTGCCCTTCTTCTTCCCTTTGGAAGTATTTTCCACAGGATTGGCCTGGACAGCATTGACCTCTGCGGTTTTACCAGAATCCGGAGTAGCTGGAGCAGCAGAATTGTTGGAATAATTCGATTTCTACTTCCCATTAGAAGACTTGCAAGAATTCTAAGAGACGAAACCAATAACACCATCAACCAATGGGGTAGCTGATGCTTTAGAGGTCCCTGGTCACGAGGCATCATTCAAGATATCGTATAACATGCTAGACTGAGAGTATACTAAATCAAGGTACTGGGCACGAGCAATGGCTTGTTCCTCGGTTACACATGCCCCCATAGCAATGTCTTGTGCAATCTTGTTGACAAAGGAGGTATTGAACCAGTGAGTTAGAAGCTGATCAGGAATGTCAAACTTGATCAGATGATGACGATGTATCCATTTGTGAATATGATCTGAAATATGGGTGGATTTATCATGTTTCAGATATGTTAGGAGATGCGTCCTGGCCTCATAACAAACTGGTAACTGGGAATGTGTCAGGAACGCCATAGCTAGAGTATTAAAATCTTGAAAAATACCACGGGGTAATTCTATGTACCACTTAGCAGCAGCACCTGTGAGAGTGCGCTGGAAAAGACATAGACGAATCAAGTCATCTATCTAAGAGTTCAAAGAACACCACAAATGGTATGTCATGACATGTGCTTGGGGGTATTCTCCAGATTTTCCCTTGAATTTAGGACAATCACCAGGCACCTTCGCCGGAACTAGAGGTTAATATGGATTATGAAGAATCAGATCATTGGTCAATTTGGACACATCCGGTAATTCCAACATGGCGAGAAAAGGAAATTGAGGGTTAAAATGCATGCCAGGTCCTTGATAAGGACATGTACCTGTACTCCAGCCTAGTTGAGCATAAATCTACCCCCATTGGTTCTCTCCCAAAGGATTCTGACCATAGGGGGTATAAGCCTTATAATTGGTTTGATATGGTGGCTGAAAACCAGGATATGGGGGTTGATGACCAGGGTAGTGATTGTGATTATATGTGGGCCCTGATTGATCAGTGTATGGATTTAACTATGGAGTATAAGTATAGACTCGCTGTTGAAGGTAATAACCAGAACCTTGGGGCGAGTTGTAAACTGGTCGAGACTGACCTTGAAGGTAATAGCCGCCCTGGGATCGAACAGGCTGCTGGTAAGTAGGACCCTGCTGAGTCTGATAATTCGAGTGCACAGGTGGATTTGGCTATGGCATGGAATAGATCGGTTGCTGAGTAGGGTTAATGGGTTGTGCAGGTTGTCTTGGTGGAACAGGTTGACTTGGCTGTGCAAGTTGCCCTGGTTGAACAGGTTGACCTAGCTGAACAGGTTGCCCTGGTTGAGCAGGTTGACCCGGTTGATGAAGGACACTAGGCTGCCATGGCTGAGTAGGTTGGCCTGATGGTGGGAGAGGGCTAGGTTGTTCCTGATAAACAGGTTGACCTGTGACAGGACCATAATATGGGCCTGGTTGTGCAACATTTTTACCAATTGGAAAATGAGGTTGCTAAGGTTGCACCAATGGTTGAGAAGGATGGGTTTTCCCCCTAGGACCGTACAATGGTCCAGGTTGATACCTCGGTTTCACTGCCAGTCCTTAAGGTTGCCTTGGTTGGACCATAGGGTGAGGCTGCAGAGGTTGACCTTGAGGATTGTAAGACTGCCCTTACAGACTGTAAAACAATCCCTGTTGGATCGAAGGTTGTCCCTGTAAGGGTTTTCCTTGTGGGTCATACGCATAACTTGGCTGAGCCAAAGGTTGTCCGTGGAAGGGTTTTCCTTATGGGCCGGAAGAATATCCTTGCTGAAGCAAAGGTTGTCCTTGAAGATTTTTCCCTTGTTGATTAGAAGGTTTCCCAGGTTGGGTAGACAGAAAATCGTTAATATACTGATAAGCCTCAGGAGCAGGAAAAAATAGAGGGTTACCTTGCTCATCATATTGATATGGAAATACATAAATCAGGGCACCATCCACTCCATAATGGGAAAAGTAAGGATGGTTAAGATCTTGAGAGGACTGACCAACCTCGGAGATGGATGGTTGTAAAGATAGTCGATACTCCTCAGGAGAAATATTCTCCAGAATAACAGAAGCTATATAAACGTCTTCACGAACTCACGCGGTCCTAGCTGACTGAGTAGTGACAATAGGTGTAGACGTAGCCACGTAGACAGTAGGTCTAACAGGTGCCAATGTAACAAAAGGAGATGCCGTGAGAGGCTTCGATGGCGACATCCCCAGCGTGGGAATGGTCAGCCTCGTGGACAGAGTCGATACTTAGATGGAGTCAATAGCGGCCATGACCTGACTTAAACACCTATATCTAGCTGGGAGCAAAGGACCAGGTGAAGACATAACAGAAGGTTCGGGGATTTCTTCGGGAAAAAGTTGGTAATCTTTACTAGAAGTAGGAATTCCCTTACTAGGAGATGGACCGGACGACTCCATATCTGACCCTGCTATAAGATCTTCTAAAAGACGACGGGGACTAGGAGGTATGATAGCAGCCAAAAAGGGTGATCCCGATGTAAGAGGAGGGAAGTGTTCCCCTAATCCAAATCCAAACCAAGCGTTGGACAAGGGCCAATTGAAGTCAACTGGTCCTCCAAAGGGAAGCTCAGATATAACAAGTCCCCCGTCGGGAAACTCAGATACAATGGGCTAGTGATACTCAGCAGAGGATTGAGAAACCTCTGATGAATCGTCTTTGTAAGGACTACTAGTATATGAAACTGATGGTTCCGCCACTGTGACTATAACAAAAAGAGGAAGATATTAAAAACAAAGACACACGGGAAAAAACCAAGGCAAACAACAACAGGCCGAGAAATCAATCTCTAAATGGGCGTGTGATCGTAGGTGATTAATTTTACCACATCGAAACTAGAAATTTCACTGTTTCATGTTTTAAGAGTCTAGAAACAAGTAAAAGGTGATTCTATCCCTTTTAGTTTGGAAACAAGCATGAAAGGACAAGTGCCTAATGATCTTTTCAAATTTAGTGAGTCAGTAAAGATCAAAATGACTGCTCTGGTAATCTAGGTAAATGGGTGTACCATATATCCGTGAACTACCATATACAACTTGGTAAAAAATGAAAGAGAAATCAACCAAGGACTTGACATACGTGCAGGTAATCTCCCTGAATGTTGTGCTCGGTGTATCATGGGTAAAAGGCGGCAGAATCGGCTTCCTAAAGATAAAGGATTGCAACCTAATGGGGTCTCCCTTTATATACGCGATGGTACGAGGAGCACAAGTCCGTACTAGCACTGTCTGTAGCCAGATGGTGAGCAACAACTACTAGGCTTAAATACGCCAGAACATGTCTCTACCTTGGACTACTAAATGTTCCATTAATGTTTCAATGTTGCCTTAGGTTAATTCAGTAAATTTTAAAGTTGATCTTCAAATTACGTTTCAATTTCAAGGCCCTATCGAATGTCAAATCTCATAAAACCTCTAAATGCAAACTACATGTCACAAAATATCATTTTGTTCAATGAAGAGCTATCTACGGGAGAGTTGAGAGCTTTTCAAATGACAACAAAACGAAGACACAAAAACATCCACTACTGTTTCAAATGCAAGCTAATGAAACTAGAAAACTTCTCTCTAGAGTTATATAACATGAGCAATGTGAAAGAGCTTTCAATTTTCACTATGCCAATCAAAATGAAAAATATTTATTTTTTGTATTTTTCAATATATTAGAGCGAATGCACTAAATGAATGAAAAACTAATGAAAACACCAATTTGAGAAATGAAAAAGAGAGAGCTGAAGTGAACAAGTTCACTCAATTCAAACGCATACAATCAAGACTCAAACCGATGACGAAATCCCTCAAAGCGGAGAAGAATATAAAAATAGACTCAAACAAACCGTGTAATCTAGGCTTGGAGTAACACAAAATGAAATCGAACGAAAGAAAGGACAATCACTTAATTAATGATATGATTCAATGGGATTGAACGAAATGAATGTAGAGAAGAAAAAACAAAATTGACCGGGCAAGCAAGGACCCAAAACTCCCACGGGTGGCTCAGCACACTGAAGCACCTAGAAGCCCTAGGGCTAGAATGAAAAACTAATAGTAAAGGGAAAAAAACCAGAGTACAAGGTCCAAACATAGTCGAAAATGACTTAAAGGCACTAAATCAATCGAAAAAATGACACTAGGACCAAAACTCAAGCTCAGAGAGCCCAAAAGCAAGAAAACCCTAACACCAAGCAGAGTTGGCGCACTTGTTTGGCTGTAATCTGCGCAAAAAAGGCATTGGCGCGGGGGCCTAACTAGCAACAAGCACCAGCTAGTGAGACTGTCAGGTGCAGAACTGCGCCAATCGAGTTTACCCTACAAAAATGATAAAGAAGGACAAATAGAGACTGGATCTAGTCTTCTGGGGGCTGAACATGGGTTTAACACCAAGGAAGGTGAACCAGAAAAGAAAATGAATCAATCAAAAGCCAAAAAAAAAACCCAAAGGAGGAAGCACTAACTCCCACTGATCCCTAGCAAAGTCACCAAATTGTTGAGGAGGTAAATCCCCTTTGCAGATAGAGGTAATCCCACTAGCCCTAGATTGGGTCTAGCAACAATCTAATCACGCAATGACGTTGGTTCCTAGTTACAAGAAAGACAAAGACCACGATAAGTAGCCTACCTCAAATCCCATGCTGTTGTTTTCGATGAAGAAGTGGTGCTCCTTGTCCCTAGCTTGACAGATCACAATCCTTCTGTTCGTCACGTCTGGACACCTGTACACACGCAGAGAAACGACAACATACAATGTAATACTTAAAGCATGTAACTATATATCATTCAGAGAGGATATAATTCATTGCATCACATAAAAGAGTAAACAAAAGGATGGAACCAAAATCAGAGTCGCTTATAATATAAATGAAAAAAGGGAGATTGCAACCAAATTCTCTAACGCTATGATCTTTCTTCCGCGAGGCTTGCAGTAGAGCGTGTCTCAACAAAGCCTGTCGGGAATATGGATGAAGCTCTCTCTCTTACGGGGTTCTCTTTGGCTCTGCTCTCAATAGTTTCCCGGCTATAGTTTCCTTCCTACAAGTTTAGCTCACTAGAAAATGGAGAGGGCAAGATTTTATAGATGGAGGAAGGGAATTTGGGATCCCTATAATCATGGGATAGGTCCTATCTCTTAGGAAGGTTCCATGAGAGGTGGAAAACCACTTCCTACACATGGAGATCCAGAGCCAAACCACTCAACTTATTTTGATGATTCATTCTGGAGTTGGTTAGAATCAAACTTCCACCATTTATTTTTAAAAAACATCCCTTAATAAGCTTGGCGTGAGTGAAACACAGGGACAAAGCTCTAGCTAGCGTTCCCTCTAGTGTGGATTTCCCCCATTGGCGCGAGGGATGAAATGGCTAGTCATGCCAAGGCTAAAACATCTGCTTTTAGGGCTTTTTAGAGGAAATGTTCTTCAGGAGAATGTTTGTCCTTATGCAGGAGGATTCCATGAAGTTGTTTTCAGGACATTTTACTGTTCACAAGTCATGGTAATAGTCCTCCAATGTATGGGACGAGGGATTGCAGGGACGGTGACAAAATGCTATGTAGCACAAGTATGTGGGGAACAATTCCTTCGAGCTCAGTATTCCACCATTCCTTGGTCTACACCCAGTATTCAAAGTGGAACACCTTCTGCCCTACTTCCCACTTCTACTAGACACCTCCAACATTGTAGAACAACTCACACCAATAGAGTTAAACCCAAACTGCATGGAACAAGCTAACACATATTGTATCATGGAAATGCAAATCAAGAACACTCTCCAGCAGAAGATCCAACTGTATCGGGTTGTCAAAGCTGGCCAACTCCTACACCAAGGCAAGTGGTTCACCAGGCACTAATTTCAGAAAAAGTTTCCTCATCTCATGGAGGAATTCGACGCAATGGGGATCATTGCTTCCTAATGGGGGAAGAATGATCCAGGTGGATATTGGTGGTCACTCGCCTATTCCACTTGGGGCCCCACCATTGTTTCTTTCAGTTTTTCAAGGGCTTCATCAAGAAATATTTTAATAGGATCTCCTGCTATCTCATCTTTCTTTTTGTCCCCCTGGGCAGTCATCGGATTTTGCGAGGCTAATCTTGCAAAGGTTCAAATAGATCGAGCCCTAACTCCTTATATCCAAACCTCTTTGGGGATGTGAAAAGAAGGATCGAGAAAGAGCAGACCGCTCTAATTTAACTGATCCGGATTTATGCAGGAACGCAACAGAACACACATATAACCATAAATATAAAAATGTATTGGAAATAACACTCCATTTCATTAATATCAAAGAACTGAAATTTGTTTATAGACAAAATGGAAATAAACTAGCTAGGGCACTTGTAGATTATATCTAAGAAGCGATGTGGTGGCTATAGGCCTCTAAAATATGTTACAAAGAGGCTTGAGGGCCTATTTATTATTGAGAAATAATGGAAAACCATAAACATCCAAAAACCTAACCCTAGGAGATGAAGCACCAAAACTATGGGCCCCATTTGTGTAAATTTGTACACCAACTTCTCGAGGACGTAACTTTGGCATACGATCTCCGTTTGACGTGCTCCATACCTCGTTAGAAATATATATCTGAGGAAAAAAACTCTTGAAAACAAAAAATCAATATAAAATTCATGTTGTTCCTGATTTTCCCAAAAAATGTCGTTTAGGGCCTCAAAACGGCTCCGGAAGTTCAGCACCCGAAAAACTGCTAAAAATAGTAAACTGTGCTATAATTAAGAAAACTGAAAAACTAAAAGAAACAATGGTAGGGCTCCAAGTGGAATAGGTGGGTGGCCACCAATATCCACCTATATCATTCCACCCCCCTTAGGATGCAATGGTCCCCATTTCATTGATTTCATCCATGAGATGATGAAACTTCTATTGAACTTGGTCCCTGGTGAACCACTTGCCTTGGTGCGGGAGTTGGCCAACTTTGACAACCTGATACAGTTGGATCTTCTGTTGGTGAGTGTTCTTGATTTTCATGTCCATGATACAATATGTGGTGTCCTGTTACATGCAGTCTGAGTTTAACTTTGTTGGTGTGAGTTGTTTTTCAATGTCGGAGGTGTCTAGTAGAGGTGGGAAGTAGGGCCGAAGGCGGTCCACATTGAATACTAGGTGCAGACCAAGGAATGGTGGAATACTGAGCTCAAAGGAATTGTTACCTAAAACCTTGGTGATGTTGCATGACCCATATCAAAGCAGGAGAAACTTATGGTGGGGTCCAATGAGGCACTCCATCTGCAAACGTAGCCACACTTTGTTGCCCACCTTGAAGTTGTGTGGCACCCAATGTTGATCATGTCATTGGTTGTACTTAGCATTGGATTTATCCAATATGTCATTAACCTATTGGAGGATGTGTTGAATGTGATCAATGAAGTTGTTCACTTTGTCAGATTCAAACTATACATGAGCCAAATCGGCCTGAGTAGCCACAAATGGCATGGCTACGCCAATGGGACATAGTGGCTAGAACCCCAGGACCACCTGAATGGAGCTGTGGCCGGTTGAGCTGTGGAGAGCCCAGTTATAACTATGTTGTACAGAGGGAAGGCTCTCATCCCATGTGCATGGATGCTTTGAATTGTACATGCACAAAATGTGTACAATCATCCTGTTGAAAACCTTTGTGTGGCCATCAATTTGGGGATGGAAAGTTGTGGACTTGGTGAGATTGGTGTCCAACATTGACCAGAGTATGGAACAAAATGTGCTGAGGAACTTGCTATCCCGATTTGAGATGATATACTGTGGGATCCCAAAGTGCACCCACACTCATTCAAAGAAGATTTTAGCAATGGCTTGTACCGTGATATTCTTCCTAGAGGTCGACATAATGGGAATCTTCGAGAATCTATCGAAAACCATGAAAAAATAGTCATTTCCATGCTTAGCAGAAGGAAGGCCCTACATGTAACCCATGGAGATGGATTCCCAATGTCGACTAGGGGTAGGTAGTATAGTATAGAGGCCTTGCTTCTTGATGGTCGGTTTGGAAATGTCGCAAGTAGTGCATGATATGATGTACTTCCCAACATCCTGTTGAAGGTTTGGCCAATCAAAATACTTCTGCTATACTGCCACTTTTTTCTCGACCCCGAAATTCCCAGGGAATCGACTATAGTGTGATTCCAAAATAATCTTGGCACGCTTTCTTGAAGAAACACAAAGGTGTCCTAGGTGACATAGCAGTGCATCTTGGAGGTGAAAATTTGGAACTTGTGGACCCTCCAAGGGTGTCTTGTATGTGTGGCCAAATTCAGAATCGCTCTAGTAGAGAAGAGACCAATCAGAGGTCTCGTGCCCACTAGAGTTGAGAGCGATGGTTAGCGCCATGATCAATGGTCGGCTAAGATAGTCTACAAAATTATAGGTGCTTCCATTCTTATACTTGACGTTCAAATGAATTTTTTGTAGATATGTGGACCACTTATGATGGAAATTGTTCTACAAAATCCCTTTTGTCTATATGAACTGTAGGGGTTAGTGGGCTATGTGGATGACTGTTTCCTTCCCCAAAATGTAATGATTCCATTGGCGGCAAGCCTGCACAATGAGATACATTTGTTTGTCATAAGTGGGATACTTGCGGACTGTGTCAGACAATGTATCACTGTGATATGCCACTAGATGCCCCTATTGAGGAAGAACTGCACCAATAGCATAGTTAGGGGCATCTACCTCGATCTCAAATGGTTATTGCAAGTATGGTAATGTGATCACTGGGGCAGAGTAGAGGCAATGTTTCAATTCTACGAATGCCTTCTATTGAGATTCCAACCAAATTAATTTTTCTTTCTCTCCTCCCTTGGTGACTTGACTAAAGGGCCAAGTGATATGAGAGAATCCCAGCATGAACCTGCAGTAGAAATTAGCAAGACCCAGAAAGATGTAAAGCTCTGTTAGAGTGGTTGGGGCCATCAAATCCCGAATTACTTGGATCTTGGTTGGATCCACATGCACCCCTCATTCATCAATAATGTATCCCAGATACTGAACCTGGGTCATGCCAAAAGTTCACTTCTCCAAATTTCCATACAAATTGTGTTTCTGCAGTGTTTGGAGGACTTGTCGAATGTGGTGGAGGTGCTCTTCCCAATTCTGGTTTAATATTAGGATGTGATCCAAGTACACTACTATAAATGAGTTGGTGAATGGCCGCAAGATGTCATCCATCAACCTCATGAATGTTGTGGGAGCATTCGTCAACCCGAAAGGCATGACCAGCCATTCAAAAGGGCCCTCCTTGGCTTTGAAGGCAGTCTTCCACACATCGGAGGGTTTGATTGGTACCTGGTGATACCCGGACTTCAAGTAGATCTTGCTGAAATATTTCAGCCCCTTGAGTTTATCCAGAAGGTCATAAATCCGTGGGATCGGGTACCTATTCTGGATAGTGATATTTTTTAGCGCCTGATAGTCAATACAGAGTCTCCAAGTCCCATCCTTCTTCTGCACCAACACGATCAGACTATCATATGGTGATGAACTCGATCAGATGTGACCTTTCTACAACAACTCCTGAATCTACCTCTTGATTTCATTGTTCTCTAGAATAGAGAGCTGATAGATCATTCCATTGGGAATCAACACACCTAGGGTCATATCGATGGGGTGCTTGAGTGCAGAGACACCCCTGTGGGTGAGGTGAAGATGTCCTCGTAATCCTCCATGACCTTGTCCATTTATTATTGTCATGCGGAGAAGCCCTGTCTGGAGGTGCCACACAAATTCAAGGTGGGTGATAAAGTGTGGCTACATTTGCAGAAGGAGCACCTCATTAGACCCCACTGCAAGCTTTACTCGCTTTGATATGGGTCGCAAACCATCACCAAGGCTATAGGGAAAAATACCTTTGAGCTCAGTATTCCACCATTCCTTGGTCTACACCTAATATTCAACGTGGACCGCCTTTGGCCCTACTTCCCACCTCTACTAGACACCTCCGACATTGCATAATAACTTACACCAACAAAGTTAAACCTAAACTACATGGAAACAAGCCACCACACATTATATCATGGAAATGAAAATCAAGAACACTCGCCAATAGAAGATACAACTTTATCGGGTTGTCAAAGCTGGCCAAATCTTGCACCAAGGTAAGTGGTTTACGAGGGACCATGTTCAGTAGAAGTTTCCTCATCTCATGGAGGAACTCAACTTAATGGGGACTATTGCTTCCTAATGGGGGAGGAATGATATAGGTGGATATTGGTGGCCACCCACCTATTCCACTTGGGGGCCCACCATTAGAAATCAACATCCACACTGAAATTAATGCATCTAGTGCAAGAAAACAAATAGGATTAGAAATCACCATCTACACTAAAATCAATGAATTTATGTGATAAAAAATATAGGATTATAAATCACTTACATTGAAATAAATTCACCTAGTGCAAGTGTTTAAATATTATTAGAAATCAACATATACAGTAAAATCAGTGCATCTAGTGAAAAAAATCAAATAGGATTAGAAATCACCCTCTACACTGAAATTAATGCATCTAGTGCAAGAAATATTCTTCCCTCTCTCCTCCCTCCAACTCCATCTCTCTTTCCCTCCCTCTCTCCACTCTCTCACTTCCTCTCTCTTCCTTCCTCTCTCTCCCTTTATTTCCCACATCTCTCTCTCTCTCTCTCTCTCTCTCTCTCTCTCTCTGTCCAACAATGTTACTATATCCCTCCTTCTCTCCTTTTGTCTTCCATTCTCTTGACACTCTACTTTGTCTCTTTATCTCACCCTAAAATATACACACTCTCTCTCCATTTCTCCCATGTCACTCCCTCTCCCTCTCCACTTCTCACTCTCTATGTATTTCTTCTTCCCCCCCTCCAAATACATCTCTCTATCCCTCCCTCTCAGCTCCTATCTTCCCCCGTTTATCATCCTCTCTCTCATCCTTCCCCTCCTTTTCTATCCTACCTCCCTCTAATTCTCTCTCTCTTTTCCCTCCAATTTTCTCTCTTCCCCCATCACTCTCTCTCTCTCTCTCTCTCTCTCTCTCTCTCTCAACATATATACTAAAATCAATGCATAGAGTGAAATAAATCAAATAGGATTAGAAATCAAAATCCACACTAAAATAAATGCATCTGATGCAAGAACTATTCTTCCCTTTCTCCCCCCTCCAATTCCATCTCTCTTTCCCTCCCTCTCTCCACTCTCCCACTTCCTCTCTCTCTTCCTTCCCCTCTCTCCCTTTCTCTCCCACCTCTCTTGTTGAGTCTCAATTCTGCATCTTTTCCATACACTTTTCTATACCTTTTTTACTCACCTGAACCTCCCAAGTTGTCAATATCATTGTATGTTAATTGCAAAAGAGCATGTAACATGGTTTTTAACTATATTTTTGTGTCTGCTGTTTGATTTAGATTTTGTTCATTTAGCTGCGGAATCTTGCCACTTTCCGCAGCTGCTGCAACTTTCCGCAGCTATTTTGTGAAACTCTATGTTATAGGTGTCTACAGGAGAAACAAGCCACATGGGCAAGTCAGAAATGATGTGGACATGGTTCGTGTCCTATTGGCTCGAGAAAACTCATCTAAAGAAGCCACGGTCAAAGGCGTCCACATGGAAGTCAACCATAGAGTCTCACGGTGACAGGACTCTGTTCCATGTCACGTGAAGGTTCGTATGGCTATTTCTGAGTTGCCGAGGACAAGTCGACATCTGTACATGGCTCCATAGCCGAATTCAAGCATCCACTCCTCATAGATTTACTTTCCAACACGGCCATGATCCTAGATCCGTGGACGTAATGGTCTACGTGTTCTCCACCAGCATAAACTTTAGGAGACAGTTATATTTCTTTTGTTATATATAACGCATTTGCATACGCATATAGAGTTAGTCTTGATTAGTCTCTGTTATCTTTTATTAGTCTGCTCTGTAATGTAATTACGTTGCACTTGTGCCGTAATACTACCATACTGTTATGACTGTATTTTAGTATAAGAAGACTTTGTTTTCCAACTTAATTCGTACTTGAAGATCGTTGCCAAGGCTGGTGTAGAGGGCCCCTGCTCAGATAAGGTTTTGTGCATTAGTGTATAGTTCTTGTTTTATTTATTTAAAGCTCATTGTGCCATAATCCATTCACATGTTGATACATTGCATCTTTCATAGTATATATGTTTCATTTCTGTTTATAAACTTTTATGCTTTCCATTTCACTTCTGTCTTTCATGTTTTATGTTATTAATCACTGATCAGTGTTCTTGTTTCAGGTTATAGATAGGCAGCCCGGGCATTTGCATAACTTTTTGACTAATGACATGGAATTAACATTGTTCTGCTGCTAATTTGTTTTCTTAGTTTCTGTTTAATTTCAGTACTGCTTTGTTTAATTCAGTTTTGCTCATTTGCTTCAGTAGTTAAATTTAGATATATTAAACTGCTCATAACATCTTCAGTTGCCTCCGAAAGCCACAGCTGGACTGATGGTGAGGGATTGTATTATGAAATGTGTAGTTTAGTATTGGTTTTCTTTCTGCAAATTTAGATATATTAAACTACTCATAACATCTTCAGTTGCCTCCGAAAGCCACAGCTGGACTGATGGTGAGGGATTGTATTATGAAATGTGTAGTTTAGTATTAGTTTTCTTTCTGCAAATTTAGATATATTAAACTGCTCATAGCATCTTCAGTTGCCTCCGAAAGCCACAGCTGGACTGATGGTGAGGGATTGTATTATGAAATGTGTAGTTTAGTATTAGTTTCCTTTCTGCAAGTTAGAAATTTTAAATTGTGCATGACATCTTCAATTACCTCCGAAAGCCACAGCTGGACTGATGGTGAGGGATTGAATTATGAATGTATGGTTTGATATTAGTTTACTTTCTGCAAGTTAGATATCAATTACTCAAGTTGTTTATGGTTACTTCCGAAAATCATAGCTGGACTAATGATGAGGGATCAGAAGACAAGTTGATGTAATTTGATTTAGATTTACTTTATTGCAAATTTTGGATTTCTTTCAGCATAATTTATTTTGTGTTTAGACAGCAGCAAGAATAGTTTGGTTTCATGCTCACTAGTTCACTGTTTTGATTTATTAGACTAGCAGCACCTTTTCATTTCAGCAGCATATTTTCATTTCCTTTCAAGTTTTGTCATTGTAATTTTCAAATTCCTTTTTAAGTTTCAAGTTGGTAAATTGTTATAGAGGATATAATTTCCTTGAACAAACATAACCACACTTTTTTTCATTTTAGAATTTCCATTTCATTTTAGAAAACCAAAAACGACAAAAAGTTAAGAGATAGGTTATCTTGCACATATAGTGTGCCGCACTTCATCAGCTTATGAATCCCGGATTGACAAATTAAATGCAGCAATTTAGGACACACTAAATTGACCAAACATTTTGGCGCCATTGCCGGGGAAGTGTAACTAGGTAGCCAATTTCTTAAAAAAAAACATAAAATCATAAAAGAAGGGAAAACTTGATAACTTCTTGAAGTATGCTCTCCTCTTGCACCTAGTGTGATCTGGAGGATCAGAAAAGAGAGTTATTGGTTCAGTAATTTCTTAAGTATGCTCTCTTCTTGCACCTAGTGTGACCTGGAAGATCAGAAAGAGTATTATTAGCCCAAATTTTTAAAAAATGACATGCATAGAGCAAGAGATTCTAGGGGGAGGTTTATAGCTAAAGCCAAGAGTTCGATTTTCACAACTCCATCTTCTTCAAGGCATAGACCAGAGTCACCACCATCTACCCCTAGCCTTAATATTTTTGGAACTCAAGGAGCAGCTGAATTAGAGGATTCTCCTATACCATCTACTAAATCCCATTTAGAAAACAAAGAGACTCTCTCTCATCCTCCCTTGGTAGAAGAACTAGAGGAATTTAAGGACTCTAAAGAAACTATCATGGCAGAGGAAGTAATAGATGGAGGTAGAGGTACAGGTAGAAGAGGAGGAAACAATGGAGACAACAATGGTGAAGGAAATAATGGTAGAAATAGGGAAGGAGACAACTTGTTTGGATTCCCTATAGTTGATGAGGAAACTCATGCAACAATAAAAAATATCTCACCATTTGTCCTCCCTAACTTTTATGGATTGCGAAGTGAGGATCCTGAAACATTTCTGTTTGAGTTTGAAATCATGTGCCGAACCTATGACTATATGGAAGACTCTCAAAAAATCAAACTGTTTCCTTCAACATTGAAGGGATCTTCTTTGAAATGGTTCATGGGATTAGCCACTCAATCTATTAGGACTTGGAATGATATGAAACAAACATTTTTTGATAGATACTTGGACTATTGTATGCCCACCAATCACAAGGATGAGGTATTCAAAATGATGCAAAAAGAAGATGAAAATTTGGAAGACTTACTTGAAATATTTCAATACAACTTGAAAAGAGCAAAGATGAGCAATTTAGATGATGAAACCTTGAAAGCCCTCATATTAAAAGCCATTAGAGATGAATGGATAGATATTTTAAACATGATGGGGAAAGGAGACATTTCTCAACTCCCACTTCGTGACATAACATAACTATGTGTCCATCTCTCAAGAGGAAAATCTAAAACAGGAAAAGGGCCTAGGGATCCTTCTCTTATTAGGGCTAACAAATCTGCAACTAGATCAGTAAGTAGGGCAGAGATTGGTAATATGCTTGATGAGTTCAAAACTGATATCTTAGGGAGCCTTAGTGAACAAATAGACACCCTTAAAATCCAAAACAAGCAGAAAGCAGAAACAGATGCTTTAGCCATCTTTTGTCCGAAATGTAGGAAGAAACATGCTTTAAGGGAATGTCCCTTGGATGCAAAAGTTGTAGAAACATGTATGGTTTGCTCAGAGAATCATGAGATCAAGGATTGTCCTTCAATTCCTGGACTCAAAGCTGTCTTTCAAGAAGACCCAAATTCAGTAGAATCTCTCTGTTTTGTTGCAAGAAGCCCTTGGTAGGGACAACAAACTCAAGGGTTTAACAACCCTATGAATTTTCAAACCCCACCAAATTGGAATCCTTGTCAACAACCTTGGATCCAACATCAGAATACATATCAGCCATGGGTACAAGGGATGCAAAATCCTTATGGGAGATTTGCTCAATTTTATCAATATCCTCCATCTTTTCAAAATCAACAAGCTCCACAACTTCCAAATCCAAATCCACAACTGTCATTGCCATTTCCACAACAACAACCTTCTCAACAAAATCCAAATCCTCAACTCATGCTTCCATACCAACAAAAGACAAATCAACTTCCACCTCAGCCATTGCCAAATCCCAACAATAAGAATCCTCAGAATACTTACATGGTAGAAGGACAACAATTTCCTACCTATATGATTGTTCCTCTCAACGATGTACAACTCAGATCTGGTAGAGTTTTAGAAAAACCTTCTATAGATATTCAAGAGCAAGATACCTCTTAGGAGGATTCTCTTCAAGTCAATAAGTATTCTGAGGAAGAATCTCTTCAAAATTCAAACATTCAAAAAGAAAAAGAAAAGTCAACATCCACAACTCCTATAGTTGAGCAACCTGCATCTTTATCTACACCTCCTTTTCCTGAAAGACTACAAATTGACAAGGGGGTGGAAAAACAAATCTTGTTGCCTAACTATGACTTTCTAGATGAATTGAAGAATGTTTGTATCAAGATTCCCTTGTTACAAGCCATTCGAGAGATTCATATTCTAGCAAAAACCATAAAGGAGTTGAGTTTCAAAAGACCAGGAAGGAAACTAAAAGACACAAGAAGAATCCACCTGGTAGGAAAGATTGCAGATATTATGATGGAAAAATTACCATGCAGAAGTATGTAGATCCAGGAAGTCCAATTGTCAAGACACATATAAATGGGATAGAAATTCCAAACACATTGATTGACTTAGGGGCCGCTATCAACATTATGAGTAGACAGACTATGGAACAGTTAAAACTTCCTAACCTTCTCTTTACACCTACTTTACTGCAACTTGCAGATCGATCGGTTATTAAACCAGATGGTGTATTAGAAGATATTTCAGTCTCCTTAGATTCTTGGGAATATCCAGTAGATTTTATGATTTTGACTCCCAAGAGTAATCTAGGAGGACACCCACTTATCTTAGGAAGACCTTGGCTAGCCACAGCTGATGCTTTTATTAGTTGTAGATTTGGGGACATGTACATTTCTAATGGTAATTTGACAAAGAAATTCAATTTGTATCCTCCAGCAAGAGCAATCACAGAAGTAGGAGACAATGAATGGGTTGATGATGAGGACACTATACAACCTGTCTTTACCATTTCTGAAATCAATGAGGATAGTCAAATTCTGAACACATTAGAAAATTTTGAGACATCTTCAGAATATGACCCCACACAATTTCAGTTGGAATCTGACATAGAATATTTATCATCAAGACAAATGTCTCTTTACTCTATGGAAGAGTTTGGTAGTTCTACCATTGAGATTTTTCCAGAAAAACATTGAATATCAACAAACATTTGGAAAAGTCACAACAAGAAGAACTAACCAAAATCTTGCAAAAACATTCTACTGCATTTGCATGGGAGTATACTGACATGAAGGGTATTGATCCTAAGACTTGCATCCATCACATCTATATTGAGGAAAACAATAGACCAATCAGACAACCTCAAAGAAGGATGAATCCAAATCTTAGGGAGATAGTGAAAGAAGAGCTCCAAAAACTACTCAATGTAAACTTCATTTATCCAATTTCAGATAGCCGACGGGTTTCTCCTTTGGTTATAGTACCTAAAAAGAATGGTAAATGGAGGGTATGCATTGATTACAGGGAATTGAACAAAGCAACTTTGAAGGATCACTTTCCTTTTCCTTTTATTGATCAGGTATTAGACACATTAGCAGGTAAAAAGTACTTTTCATTTTTGGATGGTTTTAGTGGCTATAATCAAATTCATGTAGCACCTAAAGATCAAGATAAGACCACATTTACTTGTCCATGGGGAACTTTTGCCTACCGAGTACTTCCTTTTGGGTTATGTGATGCACCTGCAACATTCCAAAGAGCAGTACTAGGAATTTTTTCTGATCTAATCCATGATTGTGTAGAGGTTTATATGGATGATTTTACAGTTTATGGTAACTCATTTGAAGAGGCATTAGAAAATTTGGAAAAAGTTCTCATAAGATGTAAAGAAACAAACCTTTCATTAAGCCATGAAAAATGCTTTATGATGTTTACTGAAGGGATTGTTTTAGGACATCATATTTCAGGAGATGGAATTAAGGTTGATAAATCAAAAGTTGAAGTCATCTCCAAGTTGCCTATTCCAAATTGTCAAAGATATGTTAGAAGTTTTCTAGGATTTACTGGTTACTATAGAAGATTTATAGAAAACTTCACTAAAATAGCATCTCCACTCTTCAAGTTGCTTACAAAAGACTGTGAATTTAAATGGGATCCTGATTGTCAATCAGCTTTTGAAACTTTGAAAACAAGAATATCTTAAGCACCTATCTTGAGAGGACCAAATTGGAAACTCCCTTTCCATATTTCTACGGATGCTTCAGATACAGCTCTAGGAGCTGTGTTGGGTCAAAAAGATTTAGTTCCTTATGCCATTTATTATACCAGTAAAAATTTGACTCCCACAGAGTTGAACTATACCGTGACTGAAAAAGAGTTTTTAGCTGTTGTTCATGCAATTAATAAGTTTAGACATTACATAACAGGCTATGAAACTTTTATTCATACTGACCATTCTGCAATTAGATATTTAATGAACAAACCTGTTACTAATGGCAGAGTGACAAGATGGCTTTTATTTTTGCAAGAATTCAATATTACTGTGTTGGATAGACCAGGAAAACAGAATACAGTAGCTGATTTCTTGTCTAGGATTCAGAATACTAAAGAAGATTCTCCTGTAGAAGATAACTTTCCTGATGAATACTTGTTTGCAGTAACCATTAAGACCCCTTGGTATGCAGATATTGCTAACTATTTGGTTACAGGGAAACTACCTTCACATTTATTTCCAAGTGAAAAATGAAAAATTATTCAGGAGAGTTCAAAATATTCATGGATTTCTAATGAATTGTTTAAAACAGGGCCAAATCTTGTGATCAGAAGATGTGTCAGGGAAGATGAAATGCCTGATATTCTTAAGGCATGTCATGATGAACCATGCGGCTGACACTTTGCAGACAAAAGGACGGCCTATAAAATCCTCTCTTTAGGATATTATTGGCCTTCCCTCTTCAAAGATGCAAAACAATATGTCAAAAGGTGTGATAGCTGCCAAAGAGTAGGGAAACCTACCCTTTCAAATGAAATGCCATTGCAAACATAGGTACTCATTGAACCCTTTGAAAAATGGGCTTTATATTTTATTGGACCTATTAATCCACCATCTAAGCAAAAGAAGTATATATTGGTTTGTACTGATTATGTTACTAAATGGGTAGAAGCCAAAGAATTAGTATCTGCTACTGAAAATTTAGTTGTTCATTTTCTTTATGAGGATATTTTTACTCGCTTTGGTGTTCCAAGAGAAATTGTGACAGATCAGGGGAGCCAATTCACATCCAATTTGGTGGAGAAGTTGATGGAAGAATACAAAATCAAGCACAGAAGATCTACTCCTTACCATCCGCAAGAAAATGGTCAAGTGGAGTCCACAAACAAAGTTCTTGAAAGTATCATCACCAAAACCGTTCATCTACATAGAAGAGATTGGGCAGAAAGGCTTCCAGAAGCCTTGTGGGCCTACAGAACTACATGGAGGAATACAACAGGACATTCTCCCTATGAACTTGTTTATGGGAAAGAATTCTTGCTCCCCATTGAGTTCCAAGTCAAGACCTTCAAGATAGCAGTTCAGTTGGGGATGGACTTATCAGAAGCCCAAAAGCATAGAATGGAGCAGTTGAATGAGCTAGATGAGATCATACAAGAAGCAATTTTAAGAACTGATCTAGTTCAATATCAAAGAGATAAATGGCATGACAAGTACATCAAAGAGAAGAAGTTTCAAGAAGGAGATTGGGCATTGTTATTTGATTCCAAGTTTAAAGATTTTCAAGGAAAATTTTAGACTCATTGGCTTGGGCCATATGAGATTGACAAGATCTTTAACAATGGAGCGGTAAGAATCAAGACCATTGATGAGTTTCAAACTCCTCTTATTGTGAATGGCCATAGATTGAAAGTTTATCATAAGCCACTCTCAAAAGAAGATTTTGTCAAAATGTTTCAAGAAAGTTCTGCAATCAGGCTGGTACAGAAGAATTCTTCTTCTCCACCAGCCTAGCTTTTGTTCTTTTCAATTAAAAAATAAAAAATGGTCTAAGCCTGAAAACCAATCACTGATTGGTAGTCTTATACAGAAAATATAGGGTGAAAATCAAGAACACCTGACACTCTATATTTTCCAAAAAAAAATCTCTCTTTCATTTCACAAGCCTTGTGACCACCCACTCCATTTCATTCCACTTCATTCCATTTCATTTCACTTCATTTCACCCCATTCCACTTCATTTTATCCATTTCATTCCATTCCATCAATAAAAATCTTTTTTATGACCATTTCCATCTGGTCATTTGTCATCTGTTCATTTCCATTCATCCAAGTAATAGCTGTGTCAGTTTCCGCAGCTGACATCTGTTTCCGCAGCCAGAAGCAGATTCCGCAGCTACTACTATGTTTTCAAAGAATGTACAGTCAGATGTTATTTCCATAATAATGAAATAAAATGCAGGAGAGAGGATCAAAAATGAAGATATGGAGCATTCAAGACACCAATGAAGAGCAATTAGTTGAAGACCAAGGGAAAAGGCAAAGATTCCAAAGGTATGAATAAAATTTATTTCAAATAGCATTGAAAAACACATTTTTATATAGTTCTGAACCATAAGCTCTATCCATTATGTGCAATGATTATATTGAAAATTCCGTAACCTTTCACGTTCTCCATATTATCCTCTCGCATTCATTCTCAAACGGTTCCATCATTAAACCCCCGATCTTCACTCATGTTCCAATATTCCACCGGTGACAATGAGACGTATTTGATTTGACCACAGACTCTTACAGCCACATAAATCCATAACCGTTGTTGAAACGTGCTCATATTTATTGTGCAGCCACCAAAATTCAAAACGCTGCCGAATGTGTTATACTCTGTTAATCTCTCTGTCGTGCTCTCTGTTGTGCTCACGAAAACCCCTCTCTGTTCTGTTCACTCCATTCCGCTCTCCATTACGCTATAGTCTATATACCACTCTCTGACATTTACCCACAATCATTGTGCTCATCTCCGTGCATTCAGCCGTTCTATTTCCATTAAACCCTCACGCAGGCAAATTTGTGAAGAGAAGAAAAGAAAAATGGGTAAGTTGCTAAGAGCAGAACCGGAAGGACCTAAGTTTATAGAGGGATATCCACAAGTAAAGGATATATTGAAGAAAGCAAATTGGCTACGGTTTATCCAGAAATTCAGAGGTTATCATAAAGAAGTGACGAAGGCATTCACAAGGTCGTTTAATGGCTTGGAAGCAGAGATTGGAGACCTTAAGTTTGCGGTCAATGAAGCATCTATAGCAACATCCATGAAACTTCTTCAGGAGGGTGAGCGTTGGTTTAAGAATAAAAGAATCAGTGATGAAGCATGGAGAACAATCTTACGAAACCAAGGTATGGACATAACTGTTTTTAAAAGAGGAATTCCTGTGCATGCATTGAAAGAGGAATGGGCTACTTTGCTGCTAGTTGTTCAAAAATTCATTACATGTGAAGGCCATTTTGGGTCCATGTATATGTACCATACCAGGTTACTGATGAATTTTCTAGATAATCAAACTCTCAATCTCCCATATTTTCTATGCAATAGTTTTAAGAAAATGTCTGTGACTGTTTAGAAACATTTAGGAGATGTAGAACCCCATCTATATCACCACGGCCTTGTAAAAATTTTGATTGAAAAGGAGTTAAAGGAAAAGAAAGACACATGGGAACAATTTCTGGTTAGAAATTTCTTTGAGGAACCTCAGGAAATTCCTGAAGGTAGTACAACAAGAAGAAGTAGGAGAAAAAGAGCAATTGATGAAATTCAAAATACTCCTCCTACTACAATTGAAAGAACTGATAGGAAGAGAGACTGTCAAAGAGGAAGAAGAAAGAAATCAAGGGTAAGAAGCCAATAAGACCAAAAGAGAGAAAAACTATTGAAGCTATACATAAAACCCCTTCTTCTGAAGAAGAAGATCATCAAGTGTTATCTGAAAGATTAGTTTATCTTCAAAAACAGTCATCTATGCCCAAGAAGACAGAGAAAGGAAAACAAAAACAAAAGGATAGTGCACCACAGCGTGTGAGAAGAAGCAGCAGACTTAAGGGGAAATTGAGAAAAACGCAAATGAAGGGTCCTCATTTCATTGACTTGGGAGAGGAAACATCTGAACAGTCCCCAGCTGACCATAGTCCATCTCAGTCAGTTAGTGAACCTGGTTCATTTCATTCACAGTCAGACATTGAACATACTCCATCCTATTCTCAGCAAGATGTTGATGTAAGCCCTTCTCAGCCAGATTTTGAAAATAACTCTCCTTCACGGCATTTTGGGGACAACCCAATAAAAATGACACCTGAAATAGACCCCAAGTAGCAGGAAGTATATGACTATATAGAATATTTGGAAAAGGCAGCAACAGGTCCTAGTACTTCGTCCATTCAGCTTCATACAGTACAGGATGATTTAGTCCAATCATTAAAACAGGAAATTTTTGAGCTAGGGCTTTTAAATAGGCACATCAAAAATGAAAATGAGACATTGAAGGAACAAGGCAAACTGGAAAAAATCATCCATGATAATACCATGCTACATCTGGGAATATGGCAGAAGAAGAACAAGAAATTGAAAAGGAAATGCCAGAAGTTGAGCAGAGCACTGGTTAATATCAAATTTAGGTGCTTAATGAAGAAACCCAGAATGTTGGCAGCACCAAGGAAGAGGAGGAGAGGATTGGATGTGCTGGCTGAAGTGTCAAGGCACATGAATTAAGGAAGGAATATCAAAATTTTTGTTGCATGAGGACATGCAACACCTTCACAGTGGGGGTATGTTGAGTCTCAATTCTGCATCTTTTCCATACACTTTTCTATACCTTTTTCACTCACCTGAACCTCCCAAGTTGTCAATATCATTGTATGTTAATTGAAAAAGAGCATCTAACATGGTTTTTAACTATATTTTTGTGTCTGTTGTTTGATTTAGATTTTGTTCATTTAGCTGCGGAATCTTGCCACTTTCCGCAGCTGCTGCAACTTTCCGCAGCTATTTTGTGAAACTCTATGTTACAGGTGTTTACAGGAAAAACGGGCCACATGGGCAAGTCAGAAATGATGTGGACATGGTTCATGTCCTATTGGTTCGAGCAAACTCATCTAAAGAAGCTGCGGTCAAAGGCGTCCAAATGGAAGTCAACCATAGAGTCTCACGTTGACAGGACTCTATTTCGTGTCACATGAAGGTTCATATGGCCGTTTCTGAGTTGCGGAGGACAAGTCGACATCTGTACATGGCTCCATAGCCGAATTCAAGCATCCAATCCTCATAGATTTACTTTCCAACATGGCCATGATCCTAGATCCGTGGACGTAATGGTCTACGTGTTTTGTATTAGCATAAACTTTAGGAAATCAATTACATTACCTTCAGTTATAAATAACGAGTTTGCATACGCATAGGAGTTAGTCTCGATTAGTCTCTGTTATCTTTTATTAGTCTGCTCTGTAATGTAATTACGCTGCCTTTGTGCCGTAATACTACCATACTGTTTTGACTGCATTTTAATATAAGAAGACTATGTTTTCCAACGTAATTCGTACTTGAAGATCATTGCCAAGGCTGGTGTAGAGGGCCCCTGCTCAGCTAAGGTTTTGTGCATTAGTGTATAGTTCTTGTTTTATTTCTTTAAAGCTCATTGTGCCATAATCCATTCACATGTTTATACATTGCATCTTTCATGGTATATATGCTTCATTTCTGTTTATAAAATTTCATGCTTTCCATTTCACTTCTGTCTTTCATGTTTTATGTTGTTAATCACTGATCAGTGTTCTTGTTTTAGGTTATAGATAGGCAGCCCGGGCATTTTCATAGCTTTTTGACTAATGACATGGAATTAACATTGTTCTGCTGCTAATTTGTTTTTCTTAGTTTCTGTTTAATTTCAGTACTGCTTTGTTTAATTTAGTTTTGCTCATTTGCTTCAGTAGTTAAATTTAGATATATTAAACTGCTCATAACATCTTCAGTTGCCTCCGAAAGCCACAGCTGGACTGATGGTGAGGGATTGTATTATGAAATGTGTAGTTTAGTATTAGTTTTCTTTCTACAAATTTAGATATATTGAACTGCTCATAACATCTTCAGTTGCCTCCGAAAGCCACAGCTGGACTGATGGTGAGGGATTGTATTATGAAATGTGTAGTTTGGTATTAGTTTCATTTCTGCAAATTTAGATATATTAAAGTGCTCATAACATCTTCAGTTGCCTCACACGAAAGCCACAACTGGGTGATGGTGAGGATTATGTTATGAAATGTGTAGTTTGGTATTAGTTTTCTTTACGCAAATTTAGATATATTAATTATGTAGGGACATCTTCGATTACCTCCGAAAGCCACAGCTGGACTGATGGTGAGGGATTGAGTTATGAATGTATGGTTTGATATTAGTTTACTTTCTGCAAGTTAGATATCAGTTACTCAAGTTGTTTATGGTTACTTCCGAAAATCATAGCTGGACTAATGATGAGGGATCAAAAGACAAGTTGATGTAAATTGATTTAGATTTACTTTATTGCAACTTTTGGATTTCTTTCAGCATAATTTATTTTGTGTTTAGACAACAACAAGAATAGTTTGGTTTCATGCTCACTAGTTCACTGTTTTGATTTATTATACTAGCAACACCTTTTCATTTCAGCAGCATATTTTCATTTCCTTTCAAGTTTTGTCATTGTAATTTTCAAATTCCTTTTTAAGTTTCAAGTTGGTAAATCGTTATAGAGGATATCATTTACTTGAACAAACATAACCACACTTGTTTTCATTTTAGAATTTCCATTTCATTTTAGAAAACCAAAAACGACAAAAAGTTAAGAGATAGGTTATCTTGCACATATAGTGCGCTGCACTTCATCAGCTTACGAATCCCGGATTGACAAATTAAATGCAGCAATTTAGGACACACTAAATTGACCAAACATCTCTCTCTCTTGCTTCACCCTCCAACTCTATTACTATATACATCCCTATCTCCTTCTCCCCCCTTCCCTCCATCTCTCCTTATTTTTATCTTTATCTCACCCCAAACATACACACTCTCTCTCCATTTATCCCTTGTCACTCCCTCTCTCTCTCCAATTGTCACTATTTATGTATTTCTTTTTCCCTCCCTCTCTTCCCCTCCAACTAAATCTCTTTATCCCTTCATCTCTCCTCCTCTCTCTAAAGTCCTCTCCCTCCCTTTCTCTCCTACCTCCCTCTCTGTTCCCCTCTCTCTCCCTCTCTATCTCTCTCTCTCTCTCTCTCTCTCACTTTTCCCTCCAACCCTATCTCTTCCCCAATCACTCTCTTCCTCTCTCTCAAGTCCCTCTCTATGTATTTGTTCTTCCCTCCCATATATATCTAGAGTTAATATATATTAGGGATAATAATTTTTTTTCATGGTATTAATAAAACCTATTTTTTGGATGTTCGTAAATATAAAGAGGTTTAATTACCATGGAATTTTAGCCATAGGTTTGGTATATAATTAGATTTTGATTTATAATCCTATTTGATATATTTTTATATATTTATCATGCTTCTTTATACCTCTTTCATAATTATTTAGTTACCATACCTCTTTTATAAATATAATATTTGTCCCATGATATTTGGAGCATGGTATTAATAACCCATGGTATTTTTCCTATAGGCTTCACCTAAATAAAACCTCTCTTTTGAGTTTTTGTAAATATAAAGAGGTGTATGGAGTAAATATAAAAATATTTTTTCCCTGATGGGGGTGTCCAATCATAGGGACAAGTGGGCTACATATAGTTAAGTCTGGACCAGCCCTCAGACATGTGCTCGCTAACTCACCCTCCTATGACACTCGAGCGTTAATGGGCCTTAGGGCAAGTTATCCTATGACATCGGTGATTGCAGTTAAGGGTGCAACGGACGTGATGCAGGAAATTCAGTATCCATGGGTGTTGGTTTGAGGGGTATTGACCTAGGTTCGGTTTTAAGGTTTACCAAAAAACCCCTGTACTACTGGCCCTTTCGGCAATGGCCTACTTGTGCAGGTCAAGGTATCACCCAAAATATTATCGGAGGGTGATGGAACTAGGTTTCCACACCCTGAGAGAGAGAAGGTTAATTGAAGTGGGTCCCTTTAGATCTAATAGACCCATGCTGGAGAAGCCTAACAAAGAAACCCTTAACAATATATTTTCATAATAAGTTAAGCGAAGCTCATAAACCATCAAATAACATGTGAACAGAAGAAAAGTGACTAATCATAATCAGATCTATGCAATTATTTCCTTCTTACAATATTTCATCCATGTGCCCATCAATAATCAACAGTATTCAGTAAACATATCTAACTGCGAGAAATAACATAGAGCGCAACCAATAATCATAACATAAAGATACTTCAGCTATCAAAAAACAATATTCTCATTCATTCATGTTCAGATCCAACTTACAAACTCTAATTACCAGCCTGCACACATAGCCAGCGGGGTCCACACACAGCAGGACTTAGGGTCTCCACGCACACAACCAACATGAGCCCTTACCCAGACAATACACAACACATCTCTTACAATTCGTACGTGAGCTTATCTAGTTCCAAAAATTACTTCTAGACTTCAACTTATCTATCTATTTATATCATCTTAGCATGTGCTACTCTATGGTCCGAAAATCGTGGTTTGTGGACTCTTGGTCTACCCTTTGACCCATTACAATTCATTTGGGGCTTTGACCTGCCTCAAAGCCCCTGCATTAGACTAATTATTACAAAATATTACAAAAATGTACCAAAAATGCGGTTAGGGGACCCTGCTCCAACATACCCCCAACACAATCTTCTCACTCCTCCCGAGTCACAACGGCAATGGGGTCTTCATCTTCTCCTAGAATAGCAGTAACCATCTAAAAATATTCCCCCCCAACATAGGATTATTGACCAGGTATTTTAAAGTGGAATGATCAGTGAAAATCTTGAAGTATCTACCCAATAGATAGTGCATGTATTTCTACAGGGCATACACCATTGCCAATCCTTCCCGCTCAGTAGTCGAATAGTTATGCTCCTTGCTAGAGAGTTTCCTACTAGCAAATGCGACCAAGTGATCAATGTATCCTTCTTCTGGATATGCTAAGAAAACTCCCAGGGCTATCCTTAATCCATCCACATGTACATGAAATATCTTCGCCCAATCTGGAAATATGTGGATTGACGCAGTGACCATATTTTCCTTTAGTAGCTCAAAACTCTTCTGACACTCCTCATCCCAGAAAAAGGATACATCCTTCTTTAGCAGCTTTTCCATTAGCGCAGTGATCAGGGCATATGCTTGAATAAACTTCCTATAGTAGCCGGTGTGTCCCAAGATGGAGCGCAACTGTTTCTCAGTGTTGGGGACTTCTAAATTGATGAAAACTGCAATATTAGTTGGGTCAACCATTCATCCCTACTGACATACAATGTGCCCCAAAAAAATCCCAAATGGCACGCAGAATATGCATTTTTTTTATGTTTAGTGAATTATGGTGTTTCATTGTAGGCATCCAACATCATGCAAAAGTTTGACACGTGCTTCTTTACTAAGACAAAAACTGTCTAGTCATCAAAATAAACCTTAAGAACTTATGAATGAATTATTTGAATACTGCTACAACTATGTGCAAGAAAATGGCAGGGGCATTCTTAAGTCCGAAGGGCATGATATTGTACTGAAAGGAGCCCCATTCGATCATGAAGGTTGTATTGCTGTGATCTTTAGGTGCTATTCTAATCTGATGGTAGCCTGAGAACCCATCAGTGAACGAGTATGCATCCTGACCTCCCACATTATCCAAAATCTCATCAGATAACGACATAGGGAATGGATCATGTACGCAGTCGTCATTCAACTTGCACAGGTCTATGCATATCCTTATTTCTCCTTTGGTTTTCTTTTCTTGGACCACCATAAGTCTTACCCAATCTAACTTCTCTACTAGATCAATGATACATGCGGCCAACATCTTGTCAATTTCCTCATGGAATTTATGTTTTTACTTAGGATTCAACCAATAGGGCCGCTGTTTGATAGGGCATGCATTCGGCTTCAAGATGATTCTCATGACACCCATATCTACCATGATTCCATTTATCTCAGAGAAATTTGTAGGGAAGAGGTCCTAATATTCAGTCAGCAGTTCTGTGATCTTGCCAATTGTATCATCATCCGAATAATCCCCAATTTTGGCCATCTTGGGCTGCTCCTCCATTCCAATGTTGAATTCCTTCAAATTTAATGGCTTGGTCACATATACTACCTGTAATAAGGGTCTCTCAACTGTGTGTCTCCTTCTAACTCTGGGATAGTGATATTTTTGGGATCCTCATCGCAGTATTCTACTGAAAAATTTCAGGAGTTGACAATATCCTGCATTTGCATATCCCATGCTGGCGTAGTGCATTATTTCTGTGGTAAGGACTCATCAAAGACAAGAGCATCTATATCTTGCAATGCTTCATCTAGTTTCTCTGTTCCTCCTACTAACCCAAATGTCACCATGAAATCTTTTGTCATTGTACCCCAGTGATGAGTGCATTGGTGTAGCTCTGCATCCAAATAATAGGTAGTGAGGATTGGCCCTAAGGTGTGAATAAACATATGGACCTATTCATTCCAAGTCCTTTCATTCCACACTTCCATCCACATAGCCAAGTGCTTGCGTGTATCCCCACGACTAGATAAGAGCTCCATGGGTGGGTTGAATGGAGGTTCAAATCATAGGATCATCATTTTTCGCCATTCCTCCCAGTCCTAGAAAGCCCCCTTATGGGTTTCCCACCACTTCACAGGGATCATGCACATAGCCAAGTCAAGTGCCCAAAATCTCCGTTATTTATGGAAATCTGCTTCGAATGCTTTAAGAAAGTCCTTAACACTACCAGAACCATCAAAGTAGGGCATTTCTATTTCCTCTGAGGAGATGCGTCAGAAGATATTTGTGATATTATTAAGGCATCACAACGTAGATACGTCATGCAATTTGTTCTGCCTATTTTCCGTCTCACCATCTGAGTCTAAGAGACATGTGCTATCTTTATCCCAACACAACATTCCATCAGTTGTGGGGTTGATCCAAAAATCATCTTGGGTAGTCAGTTTGTAAATGTGATCAACATCCTCCTCCTCGCGCACCGGTTCTGTATATCGTTCACCTTCTGCCGGATCTAAGGGAACTATTACCCACGTACCATCATTCTCAAAGATAGTGCTTCTCCTTTTTAAATTGATGATACCTCCCATGTAAATAGCCCAATCTAGACCTAAGAGCACAGGATAAGGGTCTGCATCATCCACTCTTTGGATTACCTCAAAATCCACATAAAATTTAACTCCTACGATGTCTACCACGACCTTCGGCAACCTTCCTAGTGCAATGATCTTTTGTTGGTTAGCCATTCACAACTGAATAGTACACCATTATATCTTGGGTTCTCCCATCCTCAGTTAGGTTTGTTTGGGTTGGACATTGGCATCTGATCCTAAGTCAAGGATGACTTGATCCATTTCATAATCTCCAATCTGTGCAGTCATATGCATTTTCTGACATGTCCTTTTCATTTTCTTATAAATATTGTTTACAGCTTTAACCTCTATCTATGGGGAAACCTTATTTGCGCAAATTTCTATTAATTCTTGGAGATTCTCCACTACCTTTTGGTTTTCCATTAACTTCATACATGCGTGAAGAAATAGCTTAACCGCTTCATCTGATTTTGGATCCACTAAAGTCCTTGAGGTGGAGGCTTTATTCTTAACAATGTCTTTCCTAGCTTTGATGGAGGTCTCTTTCTCCTTCTGTAAGTCCAGACTCTCCCTTTTGTCAGAATCCTTCCTAATCAATGGTTCAGGCACAAATTTTTCCTTAGTTCCTCCGATGGAAATGCCACAGCACGTAATTACATTGATACTTGGCCCATCATCCCATGGTTCTGCCTTAACTCATTGTACATTCTGCATGGGTGTCTACTATTTCTCCTACATATTTGCTATCAACACTGGAAAATATTCAATTACATGATCGAACTATCTGCAATATCTCCAGGATTGGTGCACAGGGTTTGGGAAATCTCTTGCATAATGTCCCACATCCCCATAGTTGTAGAAAACTAGTTTCCCCCATCCTCGACCTGTGCTTCCACCTCTCCCTCCTCTCCGTTCCCTTGTCGGGGATCCTCCCTGCCCTGAGGGAGATAGTGGTGATGAAGGGTCAGCCTGCACCCTGTATAGGTTTCCCCTATCTACCATCAGGTTGAGTGTTTAGTAGTTGTGCTCGTCATGACCCACTGACGAGCAGAATCTACACCACTTTTTTTTTAGCTATGGACCATAGGCACCTATTCGTGGGTAGTGATTTGTATCATGTCATCTTGCTACCCGACAATCAGCGCACCACAATGTGCGGGTACTTGGTACAGCCATGTCTCTATGGCATAGAGGACTTCGTCCCCCAGCTGCATATAATCTGACAATAGACGGCATTGATCCTTAGTGTGGCTTGACACCCTGAAACGTATGCACCATATATCTGTGTTATCTTATTTACCCCGATCCCTTCACAATTTTTGAATTTCTAAGTGCATCACCTCTAGCTGGCTCTAGATCTGTAGTGCTGCAAATTGAGTAACATCTCTTGGCACAAATTCTAGCTACATGGAAATCTCCAGGGCTTCTCCCTGGGAATTGATCTTCTATTGACCCATAGGTTCAAGAAGATGTGGTAGCATCATGGTGATAAACCACTCCTTATGTTGTTTTTCCTCATAGAAAAATCCTCCATCACTGATGACTTTCTTTAGCCACTGGTCAGCTTCCGAGACAGACTCTGTAGGTCCCTATGTAAAATATTTCAACTCGTTCACGCATTGAGAGTAGGACTTTGGCTTCCAGAATTGCTAATTTAGTGCATACATAATTTCTTATATTGAAGGATTTGTGTGCTAACCAATGTATCCCATGAAACAATCCAGGGCCCTCCCTTCAAAGGCTATGGATAGTTGCTCTCTCTTGACAAAATCATTATTGATATTCTACGCAGTCCATGCCGAATTGGCTACAAACCAGAATCGATCCATATCCTCATCCCCCATACCCTTAAAGGTGGGTAACTTCATGTGCGTAGCCATATCGTCTGTAGGTGGTGGTGGAGGTGGGGTAGGATAATTCTTACCCTTGAGTGGGTTCGATGGTGGCATAGCTAGGGGACTGGTTTCTACGTCTTCAGCCCCACCCTGGTTGAAGTTAGGTGAATCCCTTAGATGATTGTATACCGATCTATCCCCTTCTTGATTAACTTGGTAGTATTTACCGTTTCGTGTTGTGCTTCCACTTTGGTCAAAGGTCATTCACTCGGTGTGGCTAAATAGGACACCATTTTAATGCAATAGCATTTTAATCAACATTGACAATGTTTGCAAGAAATTACCTCTAAACCCTTTGAAAAATATTCGCTCAGCTTCAGAATAGGACACAAACTGATCGAATGAAAATACAGTTACAAATCCTCCCAAAACACTATCAAGCCAATGATCTACAGTCCAAGTGATCTTGTTATCAATCTTCTCCAAAGGTTGGATCAATTCATGGGTCCACTGTGTGATCTGGTCATTCTTCCAATAGGTTTGGAACTCTGTAAACCTTGCCAGCCATTCCTGCAGTTCATGTGCGAAGGTTACGAAGAAGATTTCGTGCACCTTTGTAAAAATGTACTTGCTCTTCCACTTTTCGGCAGTCAGCTTCTTACTTCGATTCTCTTTTATGGAAAACTCCTGAATTTTCTTTTCAAAGTAGTCCTTTAGTTCAAGCTTTAATGGTTGCTAATGACCTTGTGTCATTACCCGATATCTCTCTCAAAAATGCTCCGGGTCCCGACAACATAACCATTTGTTGGTTTGAGGGGTCTTGACCCAAGTTCATTTTTAAGGGTTACAAACGAACCCCTATACTACTAGCCCTTAGGTCAAGGTCTCACCCAAAGTAGTATGGGAGGGTGTTGGAACCAATTTTCTACACCTTGACGGAGAGAAGGTTAATTGAAGTGGGTCCCTTCAGATCTAACAAACCTGCACTGGAGAAACCCTAACACAGAAACCATTAATAACATATTTTCTGAATAACTTAAGTGAAGATCATAAACCATTACACAACATGCGCACATAAGCAAGGTGAATAATCATAACCAGATCCATCCAATTATTCCCTTCTTACAGTATCGCATCCATGTGCACATCAATAATCAACAGTATTCAGCAAATAGATCTAACCACGAGAAATAACATAGAGCGCAACCAATAATCATAAAAAAAAGGTACTTCAGCTATCACAAAACAATATTTTAATTCATTCATGTTCAAATCCAACTTACAAACTCTAATTACCAGCCTACATGCATAGCTAGTGAGGTCCACACACAACAGGACTTAGGGTCTCTGCGCACACAGCCAACAGGAGCCCTTACCCAAACAATACACAATAGATCTCTTACAATTTGTACGCGAGCTTATCTAGATCCAAAACTTACTTCTAGACTTCGACTTATATATCTATTTATATCATCTTAGCCTACGCTACTATATGTTCCATAAACCGTGGTTTGCAGACTCTTGGTCTACCCTTTGACCCATTACAATTAATTGGGGGCTTTGAATCACCCCAAATCCCCTGCGCTAGACTAATTATTACAAAATATTACAAAATTGTACCAAAAATGCGGTTAGGGGACCCCTCTCCAACAACGGGCGATGGTGAAGGTTGGTACTTTGGATTTCACAGACGAGTAGACGCTGGCTCTCAAGCCTTTGCTTGAGCTTCGCTAGCAAGAGACGATGTGGGTGAAAGTTCAGTTAGGTAGCCGTGGTGGGAGTCTAGTAGCCAGGAGGAATCTTGGAAATGGAAAGATCACACTACACCAAGAGGTAGACAACGATAGTGAGGGTGAATTATCTGTGGAGGAAGCATATCTGGACAGGTGGTTCTGGTGTTTAGCCTGTGCACCTGCAGAAATTCCGCGAACTATGTTGGAAGGGTCCTTCACTAGCCAAGCCCCAGGGTGGTTCTGCATTGGGCTTACAGAGCACTCAAGCTCTCCTACGATTATCATCTATGGGTCGTGGCGATTTTGCACCTCATCTGAGGGAAGGGTTGTGGCTAGTGGCGGTATCATGTCTGTCATCCACGGTGCTTGGGACGTGGTAAGTAAGCATGGGTTTTAGGGGTTAGTGGACCTAGAGTGACTTGGCATTACAGCCCAAAAAAGGGTGAGCGAGTGGTTGATGACTATATGTCGTGCGAGCGAAGCCGGGCACAATGTGGAGGTCCTAGAGGCAAAATGGAAAATCGCCAGGTATCTAGGGACTCGAGTTCACACTCAGAATCTACTGAGAGTCAACATTGGGTGGCGACCATGGAAGTTTCTCCGACTCAGTCACCAGGCCCGGTTGAGGCTCTGTCCACCCTTGAAGCAATTTCTGCCCAACTCCAACAGATCCAGCTCAACCTGGACACTTTGCGTGAACAAAGGTATGATGATCGTAACGAAATATTTTTTTACATTAATGCAGTTCGAAACCTATAGAATGAGACCCTTGAAGCTCTAGAGAGTCTGCACCATCTTCTGAGGCTCTCTCATGACCACCTCCGAGCTCTAGAGGCCGAAGTGGACCATATCAACTACCACATGCACAATCAGGGACGTCTCTTCGCAGCTCCTCCGGAAGGTCCCCTAAACTGTCCTCCATGATGCCAATTATGTTTTGTTTGTTTTGTAATTTTGTGCGGCTAATAACCAAGAGCATCGGATGCTTTGGCAAGAACCCAAGTCTTTCTAGGCATTGCATGCCTTCTGAGATTCCTGAATGTAATACAGCTATGCTGGCTCCTACTGTAAATTTTGATTTTGATAATATATACTTGACTTTGACCGACAAAATAAATAAATAAATAAATAAATAAATATATATATATATATATATATATATATATATATATATATATATATATATCTTTTATTTATTTACCATACCTAAACCTGTTTATATTTTAAATTTATATTGTGTTTATACATAATAATAATTAGGTTTATTTTTAAATAGGACAATATTGGATAAAAAATATTAAATGTTAAACATTACATTTACATGTTTACGTGTTTACTTTTTTACATGATATCTACCCCCATGTTCGGTTGTAGAGAGCCTGTGGTGCAATAATACATAGTTTTATTTTAATAATTAATCTTAGCCTATAAATAAGATTAAAAAGTTATATATGATTTAATATTCAAGTTAATGTTTTGGCCGACATTAGTGATTTTTTTATTATTATTTTTTTAGGACGTTACATAATTACACATCGGGGTCATAATGGGTTGTATAATGCGCCTCTCAGCACAATAAGAACACAATAAAGACAAATAAAGAAAAAATTATACAGAGTGTCTATATCTGTAAATATGATCATAAAATAATTTCATTTAAACCAGAGATATGTTGTCCTCTATAAGAAACCAAATAATGTTAGAAAACAACATCTACACTGAAATCAATGCATCTAATGCAAGTAATCAAATAGGATTAGAAATCAACATATACACTGAAATCAATGCATCTAGTGAAAGTAAGAAAATAATATTAGAAACCAACATTTACATTGAAATCAATGCATATCGTGCAAGCGATCAAATAGGATTATAAACCACCATCTACACATAATCAATGTATTTAGTGCAAGCAATCAAATAATATTAGAAAAAATATACATCAAAATCAGTGCATCTAGTGCAAGCAGTCGAATATAATTATAAATGAACATCTACACTGAAATTAATTCATCTAGTGCAAGCAAAAAATTAGGATTAGAGAGAGAATGGAGGGAAAATAAGGAAAGTGTTGAGAGAACATAGGAAAAAATGAGAGAAGGAGGGATATAGTAACATAGTTGGAGGGTGAAGAGAGAGAGAGAGAGAGAGAGATGTGGGAAATAAAGGGAGAGAGATGAAGGAAGAGAGAGGATGTGAGAGAGTGGAGAGTGGGAGGTAAAGAGAGATAGATTTGGAGGGGGGGGAGAGGGGAGAATATTTCTTGCACTAGATGCATCGATTTCAGTGTAGAGGGTGATTTCTAATCCTATTTTATTGTTTTCAATAGATGCACTGATTTTAGTGTAGATGTTGATTTCTAATGATATTTAAATGCTTGCAATAGATGCATGGATTTCAATGTAGGTGATTTATAATCCTATATGATTGCTCACACTAAATTCATTGATTTCAGTGTATATGGTGATTTCTAATCCTATTTGTTTGCCTAGATACATCTTAACTTCGGATCTATCAAGCACTGAGAGGGATCGAATCTCTTGAGGTGAAAACCTATTTTTTGAGTGAAAAAGATGAGGAAAGTTTTGGATATCGAGAGATTTGATCCCTCTCAGTGCTTGATAGATCCGGTGTTAAGATGGATCTAGGCTGGTTTCACTCATGTGCGATGAAGGAAAATCTATCCAACATATGATTAATTTTATGAATAATATGTAAATACACCTAATATTAAGATAATCATTTTATATATGCTAACTATGTTTGATATTTATCTGTCATTTTAATTTTAAATTTTCTTAGTTACCTTAGTTTGTTGAGATGATAAATATTGTTAATAACTTAAGTGATGAAAAATGATGAAATAAACTTTTTGAATGCAAAGTGACAATGTAATAGTGTTGAATGATAGAAAACACGAATAATAAGAATGAAATAAATTACAAAGAGTATTCATTATGATCAATCTCAAACTATTTTCTTCTACCATTCTTATTCTCACCCTTGTTAGTTTTGTCATCTTTTCATATGGATTATATGAAAAGGATAGTTGAAACCGTAAACCATTTAAATATTTAGCTTGCGATATTGTACTAAACATCATACCTTGTCTCTCTTGCTCTCCAATATTAATAGGTTTAATAACTATAACACAAAAATCAATGTACATTGTCATTACTTTTTTGTGCTTACATTGAAATCAATGCACATTGTTAATCGAATCACTTTAAAATTAATGTACCATGATACATCCAATTACATCAAATTAGAAATCAATGTCTACACTGAAATCAATGCATCTAATGCAAGAAATCAAATAATATTAGAAAACAAAATCTACACTAAAATCAATTCATATAATTCAAGTAATAAAATAGGATTAGAAATCAACATCTACACTAAAATCAATCCATCTAGTGCAAGTAAGAAAATAGGATTTGAAACTAACATCTACACTGAAATCGATGCATCTAGTGCGAGCAATCAAATAATATTATAAATCAACATCTACACTGAAATCAATCCATTTAGTTCAATAATTCAAATATGATTATAAATCATCTACATTGAAATCAATGCATCTAGTACAAACAGACAAATATAATTAGAGTTCAACATCTACACTAAAATCAATGCTTCTAGTGCAAGCAATCAAATATGATTAGAAATCACCATCTACACTGAAATAAATGCATTTAGTGCGAGAAATCATATAGGATTAGAAATAATCTAAATTGAAATCAATGCATCTAGTGCGAGAAATTAAATATCATTAGTAATCAAAATATGCACTAAAATTAATGCATCTAGTGCAAGCAATCAAATGGGATTAGAAATCACCATCTACACTGAAATCAATGCATCTAGTGCAAGAAATATTCTTCCCCCTCTCCCCCATACAACTCCATCTCTCTTTCCCTCCCTCTGTCCACTCTCTCACATCCTCTCTCTTCCTTCCTCTCTCCCCCTTTCTTTCCCACCTCTCTCTCTCTCTCCTTCTGTCTCTCTTCACTCTCCAACTTTGTTACTATATCCCTCCATCTATCCTTCTCTCCATCCCTCCTTATTTGTCTCTTTATCTCACACCAAAACATGCACACTCTCTCTCCATATCCCCTCATTTGTCTTTATCTCACCCCAAAACATACACACTCTCTATCCATCTCTCCCTTTCCACTCCCTACCTCTCTCCACTTATCACTCTCTATGTCTTATTCTTCCCTCCCTCTCCCCCCTCCAAATCTATCTCTCTATCCCTCTATCCATCTCTCTCTCCTCCTATCTCCCCCCCTCTCTCCTCCTCTCTAATGTCCTTCCTCTCTCTCCTTTTATCTCATACCTCCTTCTCTCTTCCCCCATATATCCCTCTCTCCCTTTGCCCTCAAACTTTCACTCTTCCCCCATCACTCTCTTCCTCTCTCTCAAGTTCTCTCTCTGGTGCTTCCTCTCTCTCCCTTTCTCTCCTACCTCTCTATATCTTCCTCTCTCTTTCTCTCTCTGACCTTGAATCCTCTCTCTTCCCCCATCTCTCTCTCTCTCTCTCTCAACATCTAAACTAAAATAAATGCATCTAGTGCAATAAATCAAATAGTATTAGAAATAACCATCAACAATCAATATATCTAGTGCAAGAAATATTCTTCCCTCTCTCCCCCCCAACTCCATCCCTATTTCCATCCCCCTGTCCACTCTCTCACATCCTCTCTCTCTTCCTTCCTCTCTCTCTCAAACTCTGTTACTATATCCTTCCCTCTCTCCTTATCCCCCCCTTTCCCTCCATCTCTCTTTATTTTTCTCTTTATCTCACCCCCAAAAACACACACTCTCTCTCCATTTATCCCTTTTCACTTCCTTTCTCTCTCCACTTATCATTCTCTATGTATGTATTCTTCCCTCCCTCTCTCCCCTTCCAACTCCATACTTCTATCCCTCCCTCTCTCCCCCTCCAAATCCATCTCTTTATCCCTCCCTTTATCCTTCTATATCCCTCCCTCTCTCCTCCTCTCTCTCCTCCTTCATCTCTCTCCATTTATGTCTTACCTCCCTCTCTCACCCTTTCTCTCCTACTTCCATCTCTCTCTCTCTCTCTCTCTCTCTCTCTCTCTCCAATTCACTCTCTTCCACCATAAATCTCTCTCTCTCTCCAAATATGTTACTACATCCCTCCCTTTCTCCTTCTCTCTCCTTCTTTCCCTTTTCTCTCTCTCTCTCTCATTCTTTGTCTCTTTATCTCATCCCTAAATATAAACTCTCTCTCTCCATATATCCCTTGTCACTCCCTCTCTCTCTCCAATTCTCACTCTCTATGTATTTCTTCTTCCATACATCTATCCCCCTCCAACTCCATCTCTCCATCCCTTCCTCTCTCCTCTCTCTCATTCTCTCTCTCTCTCTCTCTCTCTCTCTATGCCCTCCAATCCTCTCACTATCTCCTTCCCTCTCTCCTCATCTCTCCCCCCTCATATTTGTCTCCCTATCCCTCTCTTACTTCTCTACCACTGTCACTCCTCTCCCTCTCTCTCTCTCCCTTCATTTCTCCTCTCCCATCTCCTTGAGTTTATCCCCATCTCTCCGTTGTCACTCCCCCTATCTCTCCACCTCTATCACTCTATGTATTTGTTATTCCTTCCCATATATCTATAGCTAACATATATTAGGGTTAATAATGTGTTTTTTCATGGTATTAATAATGATTTGGCCCATTGTATTTGGCCCATAGGCTTCACCTAAATAAAACCTCTTTTTTGAGTGTTCGTAAATATAAAGTGTATGGAGTAAATATAAAAAGATGTTTTTTTTTTCCCATACCTCTTTTATTTTCCATGGTATTTGACCCATAGGCTTGGTATATAATTAGATGTTGAGTTTTAATCCTATTTGATATATTTGTATATATTTATCATGCCTCTTTATACCTCTTTTATAAATATGGTTTTTGACGCGTGGTATCTGGCTCATGGTATTAATAATAATTTGTCCCATGGTATTTGACCTAAAGGCTTCACCTAAATAAAACCTCTTTTTTTGAGATTTTGTAAATATAAATAGGTTTATGGAGTAAATATAAAAGGATGTTTTATTTATTTACCATACCTCTAGTTTATTTATATTTTTATTTATTTACCGTACCTAAACCTCTTTATATTTTAAATTAATATTGTGGTTATACATAGTAGTAATTAGATTTATTTTTAAATAAGACCGGAATTGGATAAAAAATGTTAAATGTTAAAAATTACATTTACATTTACATTTTTACGTGAGATCTACCCCCATACTGGGTTGTAGAGTGCCATAATACATAGTTATATTTTAATAATTAATATTAGCCTATTAATAATATTAAAATTCTATTTATAATGTAAAGAATCAAGTTATATATAATTTAAGATTCAATTTAATGTTTTGGCCGACATGCGAAAATTATTTTTATTATTTTTTAGGACATGACATTCTTACACATCAAGGTCATGTTGGGCTATATAACGAACATAAAGGGAGGTAGGAGAGAAATGGAGAGAGAGGAATTGAGAGAGAGGAAGAGAGTGATGGGTGAAGAGAGAAAATTGGAGGGAAAAGAAAGACAAAGAGGGAGGTATGAGAGAAAACAAGAGAGAGGAAGGAAGAGAGAGAGGAGGAGAAAGGATGGAAGATAGGAGGAGAGAGGGAGGGGTAGAGAGATGGATTTTGAGGGGGAGAGAGGGAGGGAAGAAGAAATACATAGATCATGAGAAGTGGAGAGAGAGAGGGAGTGACACGGGAGAGATGGAGAGAGAGTGTGTATGTTTTAAGGTGAGATAAAGAGACAAATAAGGAGAGTGTCGAGAGAACGAAGGACAAAAAGAGAGAAAGAGGGATATAGTAACATAGTTGGAGAGAGAGAGAGAGAGAGAGGGAGAGCGGGAAGGAAGAGAGAGGATGTGAGAGAGTGGAGAGAGGGAGGGAAAGAGAGACAGAGTTGGAGGGGGGATAGAGGGAAGAAGATTTCTTGCACTAGATGCATTGATTTAAGTGTAGAGGGTGATTTCTAATCCTATTTGATTGTTTTCACTAGATGCATTGATTTTAGTGTAGATGTTTATTTATAATGATATTTAAACACTTGCACTAGATGCATTGATTTCAATGTAGGTGATTTATAATCCTATATTTTTTATCACACTAAATGCATTCATTTCAGTGTAGATGGTGATTTCTAATCCTATTTTTTTCTTGCACTAGATGCATTAAATTCAGTGTAGATGTTGAGTTCTAATTATTTTTGACTGCTTGCACTAGATGCATTGATTTCAATGTAGATAATTTATAATCCAATTTGATTGCTTGCACTAAATGCATTATTTTTTTGTGTAGATGGTGATTTATAATACTATTTGATTGCTTGCACTAGATGCATTGATTTCAGTGTAAATTTTGGTTTCTAATATTATTTTCTTAGTTGCACTAGATGAATTGATTTCAGTGTAGATGTTGATTTCTAATCCTATGAGATTACATGCAGTATATGCATTGATTTCAGTGTAGATGTTGTTTTCTAATATTATTTTATTACTTGCATTAGATGCATTGATTTCAGTGTAGACGTTGATTTATAATTTGATGTAATAGGACGTATGATGGTACAATAATTTAAAATTGATTGGATTAACAGTGTGCATTGATTTCAGTGTAAGCACAAAAAATTATTGACAATGTACATTGATTTTTGTGTTATTATTAATTCAACCTATTAATATTGGAGAGAAAGAGAGACAATGTATGATGTTTAGTACAATATCTCTAGCTAAATATTTAAATGGTTTACGATTTGAACTATCCTTTTCATATAATCCATATGAAAATATGACAAAACTAACAAGGGTGAAAATAAGAATAGTGGAAGAAAATAGTTTGAGATTGCTCACAATGAATACTCTTTGTAATTATATGCATTCTTATTATTTACATTTTTAATCATTAAACACTATTACATTGTCACTTTGGATTCAAAATTTGTATTTCATCATTTTTAATCATTAAATTTATTAACAATATTTATCATCTCAACAAACTAAGGTAACTAAGAAAAATTAAAATTAAAATGACCAGATAAATATCGGACATCTTGAGCATATATAAAATGATTATATTAATATTAGATGTATTTACATATTATTGATAAAATTAATCATATGTTCGATATATTTTACATGGACACACATGAATGAAACCAGCCTAGATCCATCTTAACTCTGGATCTATCAGGTGTTGATAGGGATCAAATCTCTCGAGATGAAAACCTTTCCTCAATTTTTGTACTAAAAAAATAGGTTTGCACCTCCAGATATTTGATCCCTCTTGAAACTTGATAGATCTGGAGTTAAGATGGATCTAGTACTATTTATTTATCTGTAATTGATGATGTGTTTTTCCCTCTATTTAGAGAATGAAAGTGATTTCATCTATTTCGTTCAATGTAAATCTCATTCACTCATTTTTAACTTCCAATTCACAATTCTTTCCTTTTATATATATATATATATTTATTTATTTATTAATTAAAGTTGACTCTTTTTTTTTTTTTTATAATTCAGCTAAGAGCCTTCGATTCTTGTAACAGGTTTTGATGATTTCTTCTACTCAGTTCATTCTCTACCTTTATGGATTCAACACTCATCATGATTTCCGAAAATATAACATGAATTTCCAATTTGTCCTCCTAGGTTGGAATCAACTCTTCCACGAAGTTCTGCACTTTAATGCTTTATAGATTCGTTTCCAGTTTTGTATTGTCATTGGTTATGGAAAAACTAGATTTTTGCTGAAGAAATTTTTATCTTATATATATTTATTTTTATAAGAAAGGCTAAGGCCTAAAACCATTACCGGTATTCTATAATTGTTTCAAGAAATTTATCTCAAGGGCGTTCGATTGACTGGATTAATTTATTAATTATATTTAGTTACCTGAGTCGTCTATAGTTGTATTAATATGTACCTTCTCCTCCCACATATATATATATATACATATTAAATTAAAAATTTCAATTTATACGTATTCCACTTTTTAATCATTTGTGCGCCCTTGTGAATACTTTTCTCTAGAATAAATCCCTTCTAGTTATTATGCAAACCATTATTCTTTATTCATGATACTTAATATGCTTTTGGCACAACGCCTCCTTTAAATTTTACTTCATCCTTCACTGTTTAACATGATTTTTTTCTACTTTTCCTTTAAATTACTTCTCCACTATGATTGAAATAGCCGAAAGAGATATTCAAATTTCTCATGTGCCTAGTTTATTGAGAATTCTCGATACCATAATTTTTGAAATTTACTTCTATGAAGAACCTCTTAAATTCGTGTATTAACATGATGATGGTTCTACATTTTTACATAATTTATATTATATTGTATTTTTTCTTTTGTTCAGTTTTAAGTTTATAATAATAATGCAATTTATGTTTTTTTCTAAAATTCTAGCCTATCTTATTTTGTACATACAAATCTACTAAAGTCATGTGGTAATAGGTGTTATATAGTATTTTTTCCCATTCCTTAGTTCTTATTCCAAGTGTCGTCTTTTGTTTCACTCATGTCACAAACATCGCAAAGTGACAAAAGCTGTATAAACTTGTTCATCCCGGACAACATGCTTAATATATCCCTAAAGACCTAAAAGAGAAATGCCCTGATCCTTTTCTGCAAAATTTTGTAAAAAACCTTATTTTACAAGCCCAACGCAGTCCTCCCCTTAATAATCTTGCGCTTGTCACCATGTCCCTATATTGTGAAAACCACTGCCATCGAAGGAATTCAAAATTAAAGTTGTGTTGGTCCTCTTCAAGTAGGTTCTCCAAAAATAGAGCAGAAGCTTCAACCTCAAGAATTCTTGAGAATAGAGTTCTGGTACTTGTTGGTTGAGGATATGGTTGAATCCTCCCATGTTTGGCCCTTGATCTTATCTCCAAATATTTTCATCTTAGAGATAATACCTTTCCCCCTCGTTAGTGGATCCTTAACCTCCTCAGCTATGCTATAAAAGAGTTCCATTCTAGTGAGTCTTGGTTGGTCATTGTTGGTTGCCTTAGATCTGCTTGATTCCACTCATATGCTGCCAATTTGATGAAGGAGAAGAGATTGAAGAGTGTGGCTTGGATTTGGATTACCACTTCGAAGGGGGCATTCAAAATCAAGACACCAGTTGTAAGCTTTCCTTTAATCATTTAATAATACAAAGTATACTTTTATTTCCATAAATCTATTAATATTAATTGGTCTTGCATGATACTCCTTGATCTGTCATGTAGCTTGCTTTGAAACACATATACTATGTATCTTTCGTCTTTTATCGTGTGATATTATTTACAGGTATTCAAACGTAGAAATCATAGTGAGGAATGAGCCTGGAAGTGAAATGATCGACATCAGCACCGAGGAAGTGACTGCATAAGGAGCAAGGTAGTCTGTCTCCCTCTCTCACTTTAATTTTCAGTCTTAAACTAGGAAGGCTTGTATCCTTTGTCACGATTGTTACTAGATCCACTCATTGGCCTAGAGGGACAACTTATTGTCGAAGAAGGGATTTGCCTGTGTAACAAATTAGAGACTCCACTGGGGAGCTTACACCCTGTTCAACCTCTTATTTTTTTTTGTCTTCATGCTTAATTTCACCAGTCGTTGAATGACCACTTGTTTGGCTTTTTTTTAGCCTATAGTCTGGCTTGTTAATGTTTTATAGTATCAAGTCTAAGGTTATATTTCATATATTGCTTATTTTATCCATTTTTTTCTTTCCCAGTGCGTACTTTTACAAACATAGTCGTGCTCCCAACGTTAGTATTTTCTGGCACAACTGCGCTACAGACCACTGGTGTTAACTAGTGGACCATGCTGGTCTTCAAAAATAGAGATTTTTGGGTCTCTTTTGGAAAACACTTATTGTGTATTAATATTTTGATTGTTTTTTTTCCTCGATTACACCATTTTTTTCTTTGAGTGATTGCAGTCTCTCTAAGAAGCGCAATTGGTGTTGTGGTCTAAGTGGAATTTTTTTGTTTTAGTTGAGTCTTGTTGTTGCAAGTCAATTAAAACCCATGTTTACTGCTTGTGTCAATCAATAAATATTGATTCTCTACTATAGGGTAGTAGCTACCTAAGTTATTATTCAAATAAATTGGTTTTTCTTCTGTTTAGATTTTATTTCAAGAATTACTTTTTGTTAAATGCATAAGATCACTCACATTGAAAAACTAGTTTTTGGAATTTCTTATTGAAAATAGATTACAAATTTTTGATAAGTGAAAGATTTTTAAGTGCATTAATTGCATCAGTTGCATTTTCATCATTCACAGTGAAAAAAAAATTGATTTAAGTGCATCTTAGTGAAATTAGAAATCATTTTACTTTCGGATAAGGTGCATTTGAGATAGTGAAAGTGAAATCGCTTTAATTTTTAGAATTTTCATTTTTGAAAAGTGAAAAGTGAAAGCTAGTTTGGAGGGGAATTTTGTTTGTTGCATTTTTTTTATGCGTTACTCTTTGTGATCTGTTCCCTTATTATTTTATCTTTCAACGAAATCAAAATATTTCTATTTCCTCATTTAGCTACATCTTAGGTATTCAGGTGACATTTTAAGCCCAAAATCGAAAGTTAATTTCAGATCAAGATTAAAATAAACCTCAATTAACCTAGGAAAAATTTAAATTAATGCAAATATCTATATTTCTAGGCTAGAGACGTGTTTCAACGTCGTTAAGTGTAGCAACTGTCGCTAACAACCTGTGTTGCATTGTCGGGGTGATATCTCGTCCCATGTATGGAAGATATAGGAATATGCTCCACATATGGTAATTATATGGGGATGCTCTCATCAAACGGTTACACATTAGACATTTCTACTATGGACTGAACTCCCATGTACCGTCGCATATACTTTTTGAGACCCAACTAGGTTTCAAACCTGCCATAGGTAACTGAGTCGGTCACCTTGCAAATGTGATACACCTAACACAACATTCGTGGATATTGGCTCTCGCATGTCAAGTCTTTGGTGCACCAAGGTGTATATTTCAGTTCACAGATACATGGTAATCCATTTTCCTAGATTACCCCTTTTGATTTATTTTTTTTATTTCTAAAATTTATTTCCCACGGTATAAAATATGACCCGTGCACAACTCCTGAGTAGATCTTAGGTTGAGACTAATGAAAACAGTTCGTGAGCTTACTAATCAAGGAAATATCTCTGATGGGAATCCTAGTCCTTTTCCTTCCTTTGGAAATATTGGTGGTCTGTATATGGCAACGTTGTCCCTGTCGAGATTAACCATTGGTTTGTCAGTTTGGTTATTTTCAATGCCCATGGTTCCAAATGTCCAAACTTCTTATCAAAAAAGTTCACCTCCACTTGAACAGTGTAAACCTCATGTTGATCCTAAATTTGACCCCTCGCCTTCTTCGCCTATTTCTTCACCCCATTTTTCCTCTTTGGTTGGTGAAAATTTGGATTCTAGTAACCAAAAATCCAAAAATAAGAAGAAGAGGAAGCAACATAAACAAGGGGGAAACCAAGAAACCATTGCTACCCGTGCATCTGATGTTGAGAAACCTTCCATTCAGTCCCAAAAGGTCAAATTCCCTTGCAATTCATGTAAGGGTGACCACCTTCTTAGGGATTATCCTGGAATTCCTTGGATATTATAAGTATGGTCCATTGATTCAAATCAAACTTTGTCACTCAACCTCTGGAGATCATATTGGTGATAAACCATCAAATAGTGATAATACGACCCATGGGAAAAAGGGTAAAGTCAAATTTACTTGTAACTTATGTGAAGGGAATCATTCCATTCACCTTTGTCATTATATGGATGAAGTATCCAAAGTGTTGGATAACCTTACCTCTTCTCAACCCAACCTTCCTACTCGATACAGGAATATTTCCTCTTATCCTCCACTAGTTGATCAAGTGATTGATCATATTTCATCTTTGTTCAATCTCACTTTCTCTGAAAGTGAATCCCACGAGTCCATTCCCGACCAACTATCAGTTGAAAAAATGGTTGACCTAATTCCACCTTCATTTGATTAGGTCTTTCCTATAGAGAGTGAACCCCATAGCACTCAAGTTATTTTTTTTTCTTTATATTCCCATGAATTGGAGGGAAATGATCCCATTATCTCAGTACAGGAGGACGATCCTCCCATTCTCGTAACACAAGGGGGAAGTTCTCCCATTTCCACGACACCCCCTCCAAGTAGTCTGGTCGCTTCCTTTGATTGGATTCAACCGACAAGATATTGTCTTCCTTCTTATGTGCCCTTAGAGATCATAGTACAGGCCTATGATGTCACCATACCTAGCACAATAATAGATGAAGGTCCATCTGTTAGTATTATGTCCTCAATTTCTTGGCAAGATTTAGGTTTTTCACAACTTGTTCCTGTTACCCAGAATTTGTTGGATTTTAACAAAGGAACTAGTCAACCATTAGGGATCCTTCAGAAGTTTCCTATTACTTTAGGGGGGAAGAATTTCTATATATACGTGACAATTTTCCAAGTCCATTTGGGCTTTAACTTACTCCTTGGGAATGACTATACTTATGTCATGGTTTGTCTTATCTCTTCTCTCTTTAGTGTGATTCGTTTCCCGCATGAAGGAAGAATCATGACCATTTACCAAATTTAATTCATTGGTCCCTCTTACACAATATTTTGTCACCATCCCCGAAATCCCCATCCTGCAGATTGGAGGAGCATTTCTGTGACTTATGTAGTGTCATTCCTTGAAAAAATTGTCATTTCATCCCTTGCCATGAGAATTAAATTTCCTCTGTTGACTATTCCTGGAACAGACCATCAATAACATGTGATTTTGGGTCAGCGCTGGCAGGCAGTTATGGCCTCACGCCAATTAGAGAAGTTAGCACTGGGCCCCACGCCCATTCGAGCTCTGCCTTAGTGGACTGCCCACGCTGAGTTGTTTTTGGAAATTTTTTTAAATATAGAAGTGAAGTTTCCATTTCCAACCACTTTGTGAGCAGATTCAGAATGAGTTGTTCAACTGAATAACGCCGAACACCTTCCTTTGGCTTCTTTTTTCCTACTTTCGAGCAACCTCCCAAAGGATAAAGCCTCCCTTCCACCATTTTAGGGATCCCAACCTCCTTCTCCTCTCCTATAAATACATCTCTTTCACATAGATGCTGCTAATTGAACATTCTGGAGAATAGCTGAAATAGTCTGATATAGCTGGTGTGAGATAGAGAAGAGAGAGATCCTTGTCGAGAGAGAGTCTAGGATGATTTCCTTGCCAAATCCCATTCCCTAATGAATGCTCGAGATACGTTTCGGTTGGACCGACTGAAGGAGGCTGCGACATCAAGGCTCATTTGGTTGTAATCTCTTTCTTTATATTAATTAATATATGACTGATGTTTTGGTTCCTGTCTTGCATTTGATATGATTAGTCTTGTGAAATATGTTTGATTCTCCTTGACCATTTAGATATTTATGAATTTAAATATTGTTTCGTATGTTGCTATCATTCTCTGATCCTTGTGCAGGCACCTAAGTACCATTGCTAAAGGACCGTCATGTGCTGGGACGAAGATTAGGAGACTTCTGCCATAGCTACGACAACTACGTTGGAACAAAGGTAGGACATCTATCCTGACTCAGTTTCATTCATTAACTAGGAATCAACACATTAGCATGTCCTCTTGCTACTAGACCCACCCTAGGGCTAGAGGGATCACCTCTATCCGCAGAGGGGATTTACCTACACAACAAGTTGGTGACCATACTAGGAATCAATGTATGTTTTTCGTCTCTTTTTTTGTCGAGCGTTTGGCTTGTCGAGTCAAATTTGGTCGTTTCATCATTTTTTTCTTTGCTTGACTTACCTGACTATTTTACCATCCTATTCAGTTCCAGAGTGTCAATTCTGACCTCTACTCAATGGTTTTATTTTTCCCATAGTTTTCTAGCTCAATGCGGATTTTCTTTGAACAACCGTAGCGATTGTCGCATGTTTCTTTTTTCACAGGTGCACCAACCCCTGTTTAGCATGAATTAAAGCTAAGCGGTTGCGCCAAATCCTATAGGATTTGATTTGACCACTTTTCTGAGTTTTTTTAAATATTTCTTGGCTCTAGATTGGTTTTTTACCTTGCAATTAGTCTATTGAGATTTTTTTGACTCTGTAGTCTTGGTCTTCTCAGCTATTTTTCCATCATCTTCTCAGTGGAGTTTTTAGCCCTAGGGTTTCTAGGTGTCTTGTGCTATTTTTTCGGCCCTTTCCTCACTGAGCCTTCTAAGTTAAGTTCGAGTCGCTTTGATTTTTGTTGTTTCAATTTACTCACTGATTGTGTTAGTATTTCTCTCAATTCTTTGTGTCTTTGGTTTGTTGGATGATCACTTTTGTTTTCGTTTGACTCTCCATTCATCACTTTGAGCATAGATTACATTGATCATTGGATTGTTCCAAAAGCCATTTGTTTGCTTGGAAGAGCGCATCCTTGTTTTGGGTGCATTTTATGTTTGTATTGCAATGGTCTCTTTGTTTTATATCGTTACATTCGTAGTTCTCAAAACTAGTGTTTATTTTTCATTTTAGTATAACAATGCACTGCGTGCCTCATTCACTTTAAAAGACAAAAAGTTGCATTCTTTCGCTTAAATTGAAAATGAAAACGTTCCTTTTCATTACTAGTCCTTAGGGAACTTGGAAAGAGTTTTCATTTTCTTGTTTGGGTTGTATTAGATGCATTAGTGAAATTATTCTTATGTTTCAATTGATTTCTACTTCGTCATATATTCCTATCCTTCTCTTACCTAGCATTCATTGAATGGAAATGATGCTCTTTTGCATGTAGTGTGCATTTATGAATTCAAGATCACATTCGGTAAGGCCTTGAAATCACAACAATAATTAAAGATCAACCTTAAAATGGATTCAATCAACCTAAGGAAGCATTGAAACGTAATGCACATATTTTAGAGGTCTAGGCTAGTGTTGTGTTCCAGCGTCATTCAAACTAGTAGCTGTCATTTGTTGTCTAGCATTAGATAGCACTAGTATAGACTTGTGCTCCCCGTACCATCGCGTATATAAAGGGAGACCCTCATAGGTTGCGATCCTTTATCCATAGGAAGTCGAGTCTGCCACCCTGTAACCGTGATACACCTAACACAGAATTCGGGGAGACTACCTGCACGTACATCAAGTCCTTGCTCATTTCTCTTTCATTTGATTACCAAGGTGTATATCGCAGTTCATAGAAACTTGGTAAACCCTCTTGCTTAGATTACCTGAGTAGTCATTTTTTGTCTTTTTGTGACTCTCTAAAAGTGAAAAGATCATCGAGCACTTGTCCTTTCACGCTCGTTCAATCTGAAAGTGACTAGAGTCATATTTTGCCTGTTTCTCGACTCTTAAAACATGAAACAACAAAGTTTTATCTCAATGTAATAATATTAGCTGCCTACGATCACATGCCCGTTAAAGATCTTTACTTGGCTTGTTTTTAGTAGTTCCTTAGTGTTTGGTATTGATGCCTCGAGTAGACTATCTTGTTTCCTTTTCTGTTTTAGAACATTTTCATAGTGGCGGAACTACCAGTTTCATCATCCTCTTCATTGCCTCCTAGTGGTGATTCTTCTCCTAATGTTTCTTCGGAAACACCTCAGTCCACTAGGTCTATCGAGTTTTGGCAGTCTATCCTTTCAAGTATCTTTCCTCTCGCTACCTGGTATCCTCCTGAGGGGTCATTTGATATCAATTGGAAACCTCAAGTTGCTTGGTCTAGTTTTGGGAGCAAGGAAGAATTCCCTCCCCTTACCTCAAGATCACCGCTATTAGCCGCTACTTTACTTGCAAATCCTCGTCTTATTTTTGATGATCTTATAGCCTCGTCAGACATGGATTCTTCGATTCCTGTCAGCAGGGAAGAGCTTCATGTTTCTACCAAAGAGTATCAACTCTTCCTAGAATATTTCCCATATGTCTCCAGTCAACCTTCCCCACAATCGGTGTCTCTTCCACCTGGTTATCATACTTTGGGTCAGAACATTTTTGGTGTTGCATCCATGACATAGTCCAGTACATCGACTCCCACAGGAAGCTCGTCTATTCCTGTATCAAGAATACTACCTTCGACACCCATCTCGTCGACCATTGTTACATCTGTCTCGGTTTGACCCACCGTTTGTTTGGCTTCACCTGCACTAGTTGTTAGTATGACTCCATCGTCAAGGTTTGCTACTGTTTTTAGGTCTATCTTTATCAATCCCATGATGCCTGTTAGGTCCGTCGTAAGTGGATCATAGCCTCGCACTGTGGAAATCCCATCGACTTGTACTACACCTATGGTTTCTACTTCTATTCCTAGTGGTTATACATCCGATGACTATATTTTGGCTATTCAGTAATGATATACTTCCTCTTCAGACCCTCAGCAACAGAATTCCACACCTCAGGGTTCTCAGCAGCCACAAGCTTCTAGAAATCCTCCACATCATTATGATGTATACGGTAATCCCATATATTTGCCTTTGATTGATCCCAATTAACCCATTTACTAGTGAGGAAAACCCTCGGGCCTACAAGGACAACCCTTTCAGGGACAACCTTCAATCCAATAGGGACAACCCTCTACTCCACAGGGAAAACCTTACGGTCCGCAAGGATAGCCCTTACAAGTGTTAGTAAACTATAAATATAGGATTCATAATTTTTATTTGACTAATGGTAGTCTTGTAAATATGTACAAACTTTTCTTTCTACAAGTTATTTTCCCATATTTTGTAAAAAATAAAAAATCAAAAAAATCAAAAAGAGGGTAAAAAGTCCTAAAAGAAAAATCAAAGGACTTAGAAAAAATAATATACCCCAAAAGAAAAAATATGAATAAAACATGAAAGTGTGCAAGTCTAAATGCCACTAATTTTACCTTTTGCAGTTGATTATGGCAAAGTGTCAATAAATGCCATAATCTGTGATGAGTTGAACAATTTAATCTTGACTTGTCATCTTTCAATTTCAAATGTTGTAGATAGAGAACAAATAATTGTCATACAGTTTAATCATGACAATTCAATAGCTAGGTAGAGAATAAAAGAATCCAATAGTCTAATCTGTATTCTTGGATGCAATAATTGCATAATTAGGTAGTTTACTATTTTCAAAAGAATAAAATGTTGTACGGTCGCTAGCTCAAATGCACCTGATTAAAATAAAAGGAAAAAATGTTAGAAGATAATGACTGGGTAGGTAGAAGAAGGTTGGAAACATCATTGTAAATATATTTCACCAAGCTCTAAATAACTAATTTCCCCTCCCCATAGCAATTTGATATTCTAAACTATCATTCAAAGAGGCTCAAGGAATTTCCTTGACTTCTGTTGGGACCGGACCCAAGGCTCAATGACTGACTAGTTGAAAGTGTTAAGTTTCTATATTAATCCCAAAAGTTTCATCATTTACCCCTTCATGCACTCATCACCATTTAAATTCATAAGTGAGAACTCTTTTCTTACTTAAATATTACATAAAGGTCCATTTGATTAACTTCCTCCACTTTATAAAGCATAAAACCCTCAAAAAACATGATATACTAAGTAAAAGTGAATGAGTTACGAAAATGAAGCTTTACTCTAATTTTCACTTTCCTTAGTTTTATTTATGAATTTTTGAGTATTCATTGTCCCTTTTCATATTAGCACTTAACCTATATTATTAACTCCCTATTAAATATCCTAGTCCTATTAATATAACTTCGTTTTATTTAATATCCCAAAAAACCCCTTATTATATGCTTTTGCGTCAAAGATATTAATCACATGTTGAAATAATATCCCGAAATTACCCCTTTGACACAAAACTACCTATAAAAATATTCCCGCCGCCCTATAGTTTTAGAACTTGAAATAAATCTAAAAATATACAATAAAGTTAAAATGAAACAAAGGTGTAGAAAAGAAATATCGTTACTCCCGTTCCCACATTTAGCTTTACCCAAGGTTAATGCTTTAACCTCACCCTTTTTCCCTCGGTATATATCCCCTTACATCATATTAAACCTCGGTTAATCATTTAAACCCACCCCATTCTATGTATAAACCCATTTTATACATAAACTTCATCAAATAACTATGCACCTGAGCATTCATTCCCAACCCTTCGATCATCCTTATATTTCCAATCCGATGATCTATTCTCAGCGCGATCATTTGGCCTCATGCCCCACCATTCCTCATCGCATTAAAACATGACCGTAGATCTTCGCTTATCAAATCAATGGTTGATACTTAACTTAGGTCCCACCTTTCCTTACCATGCAGCTTCCCGAGAAATCTCGACCGTTCGCATCAGGCGATCAAATCTGACGGCGCGTATTCAATATCGCATAACAAAAGTGATTAGACAAATTTTGTAAAAAAATTTGCGATGAAAGTTGTTTCATGAAACCACCATATGCTACATGTCGCAATTCTACTGGATCACATTCCAAAAGGGAAAAACTACTTACCGCTCAAGAGAAATGCGATAACCACTAATGGTTTTGCCTTCAATGCAAAAACCACTCTCACCATTTGAGTTTGAATTGTAATTAATACTCTGCATATCAATAAAACCTAAGGTTTTAACCTTAGTTCTGCATTGTTTCCATATCATTTTCACCTTCTACCTTCAGAAAAATTAACACAGACACCATTGCTGAGCCTCTACTGACCAATTTTCCCACCTGAAGCCGATTTCCCCTATGAAATTCACCTCCAAATACCCTCTATGCCTTCTATCAAACAACTACAACCAGTTTGAAGACTGGCACAACCTGGAAACCCTCTTTGACTGCAACCATACCTGTTCAAGGTATTTTTCAGTAATCTAACCTGCAAATGCTTAATTTCAAAGAACAAAATTAAACCAATTTGAATATATAAGTCAAAAGTACTCAAACCTTGAAGAAACAGGGGGAACCCTGTCAAAATTTTCCCAGAATTTTACACTTCCGCCTGAAGAGTTTTTGACCATCCAAAAGATATTTCCACGGTCAAAATCCATTTGAATTATTGAAAAAACCATCAAGATCCCTTTCTAGTTTTCTGCACATTGTAAGTCTACATTTTCATCATAAAACCCTCACCCAAATTCTGAATTCTTCCCAAAGAAGCTCAATTTGCCTTCTATTTCCCAAAAGAAACTAATCAAATAGTCTAATCTTGCTTAGTTTTATTGAAAATGACAAAAAAGTAGGTCACCAATAGGACTGGAGGTCCCAAACCTCAGAAGCCTATCTCCATCAAGCTTCCAAACCCTAAACCTTCAAAAATTGATAAACCTACTCCTACCCTAACTTCAGATTCCACTAAATTAGTCAGACCATTGCAGCAACCTGTCACCTTTGAAGAGAATAGTCCCTTGATTGATTTAGAATATAGAATTGTTGATGCTATCTTAGAGTTCAATCTAATTGAAGTACATATCTAGTGTCATGAAAATTTTGAGAAGAAAATGGAAAATGATATACCTGTATGGGACTCCAACTTGCCTAAATACATGGTTCCCATCACACATCCAACTCAAGATTTCATTAGGTTGTTTCAGTTACACTATATCCCTGACCAGAGATGCATGGTGAACAAAGATAATGAGGTCTTGTTTTACATAACTACTGAAGCCATCAATGATATGCTCCAACTAAGTCATGATCCACGAGCGATATCATTGTCCATTGAAGATTTGACTCAAATGTATTTAGATCTAGATTTCCCTAGGAAGTTTATGATCCTTAAAATCTTCATGCCTAATCATATTAACCTTCCTAAGGTAAATCCACCTTATGATACTTTTGATTTCCCTGAGGGCTCTAGACAAATCATTTCCATGGTTTCATTCATATTAGGCTATGCTAATGATGAGTTTACAGAAGCCTCCATTCTAGGTTTCCTCTCTACCTTGTCTCCAGGACAACATCCAGAACTAGTTTTCAACTTTGCCAAATTCATTGCTGATAATATGAATTATCAGTTGATTAAATTACCTGATGAAGGAGTATTCAGATATTCATCATATCTGTTACATCTCTTCCTATTTTTTCAGGCAGATAATTTCCCAATTGCATTACAAAATATGGATGTGGAAGGTAAACCACTTTCAGTGATATTTTGGACTTCTCTACTAAGGAAAAAAAACAGTGAATACAGCTACAATAACTTCAATGATTTTTTTATTAAACCTACCATGAGTTTGTTGAACAAATCAGAGCCACCAAGGATTAATGAAGACATCAAAATAATTTTACAGTTGTCTGAAAACTGTAAGGTAGGAGATTGGTATTTTTATGAAAATCACACAGAAGTTAGAGTGTATGGTGCACTCCTGGCTCCTTACAAATTACCCAAGTTTCTAACTACCAGGATTTTTGCTTTAGAGTACTTAAGACAGATCTTGAATGAAGATGCAGTGAATTTCATAGCCTCCAAAAAGAAAGCACAGTTCAAGCTAACAAGTCAAATTGGCCCCTTCATAGTCAATAGCAGAGATTCTTTGAGAGACATGGTCAGAAAATTATCACAATTTAAATTCCAAGAAATATTTTACTGGAATTATGATCCTCAAGGTGTTATAAGTAACCTCAGGGTCAAGTGTAAGTTAACCCCATTCCTCCATGATTCAAAACCACTAATTGAGAAGAATTCTAATCAGATTAAATGGGTTGCAAACACATTGATTGATGATACTTAGGAGATGCAAACAGATAACCTACAGGAAAAATATATGGATAGTACATAGGTGGTTACAGTTGGCCAACAAGCAGCTAATAAAAGACCTAGAAAAGAAGAAGGTTATTTAGCAGAAACAATTATAGAAAATAAATTTAAGACAATTTGCAACAAGAAGGCTAGAATTATTACTGAAGAAGAAGAAAAAACCATATAGATAGATGGCAATGAAGATCAAACAAAAAAAAATGATCAACAAACAGATGATGAGGCCACAATAATTGTCAATGAAACACTTAGAGAAATTTAGAATGAGCAGGTACTATCATAGGGAAAAGGAAAAGAAATGGTTGAAACATAGATAAATACAGAATCTCCCTCCTCCTCTAAAGCAGCAGAAGAAACTAATTCTGAGATCCAGAAAAAGTTCAATCAGATCAGAGAAAATAATGAGGAAATTAAGAATGAGGTCTATTCGAAACTTCTTAAAGAAAAACTAGGAGACAAAGACAGACTTGTGACAACTTTTTATTATTCAACAAATAAAATGATTATGTCTTTTCTCCAGCCAATGGTTATAGACCCAAGGTCAACTACAGATTACAGGGAAATAGAGTTTGAAGTAAATGCAGATGCCATACATGAACTTGACCAGATAGAGTTCCATAGAAGTGCTTCAGAAATGCTGTATTCAAAGGTAGTCAACAAAACCATGAATGCTACCCTGCTTCAAAAGATAGTATCTAATTTACAAACTCAAATGAAAATAGATAAAGCATATCTTCGTGCTAATGATTTGAGGATCAAGTATTTATAAGTCTTGGTGATAGAAATTGGAGTGGATCCTTCCAATATTGAAGTTTCTAAAACTCTCATAAGGCAAAAGAATGAGGATATTGCTGTCTTGAGAAAGAAACTTAAACTTCCACAAAGTGAGCACCCACAGGCTAAAGAAATTCTTCAGGAGAAAACAGAGAAAGATGAATTAATGCAGCTAGTGTTAAAAATGACAACTCAGATCAAATAAATGGAGAATCAGACATAAATTCTAATGAAGGAAAATGAAACATTGAAAAAAGCACATGAAGTCTCCATTCCCACAGTCATTCCAACTATCAGTACATCTATTCCTTCTACATTGGCGGAACATTTACCACCAAAAGGAGTATTGGAAACTGCAGTGTCAATTACATCTAAAGATATTTCTGCCTCTTCATCATCTACATCATAAGTAAATCAAGCGGGTGAAACAGCTGACATAGTCAAGGCTATGGAAGACATGTCCCTAAAGAATAAAGAGATAATCAACTTAAAAAGAAGCATTCAAACTCTTGAAACATCAAATAGAGATGCATTGATTACATCCAAGGGACATGAGAAAAGAGCCAACAGACTTCAGGAGTAGGTGAAGATTCTACAACAACAAGTTAATCTCAGTGAACAGGTATCATATATCAAGAATTATCTATGGAAAAGCATAATTCAAGGCATACATCTACAATGGCCTTCAATCCAAATTATTTATGAACAGAAGGATTTACTCAAGGCAGCACAAATAGAAATTCAGAAGACAAAAGAAGAACTAGCTGAAAAACCTTCTCAAGCTTTGAAACTAATTACATTTTTGAACAACAAAAACAAAGAAGAGCTTGAAGAGCTGAAAATTCAAGATAGGATTGAAAGCATATTACAAATCAAGAAAGTCCTGAATAAGAGGAATATGATGAATACTTTGGAGGAAAGATGTAAAGACATGAACTTGTCAATCACAAGGTTTTGGGCCAAATATACAATACTAACACAAGCAGGCCTTCCAGACATTCATGCCTTGAATGAAAATTTAATGATGCAGAAGGATTATGATAAGAAAATCAGGGCTTATGCCAAAGAGAAGGTCAGCAAACCTTTACCACAAGGATCCCCAATAGGCAAAGTTATTTTGGAATATTTTGAGAACTTGTTCTTTCTAAAAAATGAAATTAAACACATCCTCATTGTCAAGCCCAACTTTTCTAAGTATATAGAGGCAGATGAGAGCTACAGGAAATTGAAGAACATGAGAATTCCCAGTGTAGAACAATGGCAGGAATTCACTGATTTGATATAAATGTTTGCAAATAGAGCACAAAATTACATGAAAAGCGGAATATTACTATTTCCTAAAGGGTAAGATTTGCAGTTAAAGTGTATCAGGGTAATGATCAAAGTCAAAGAGTATCATTTAAAACGATTTTTTACTACAGATTATTCCTTATTTTACAACAATAAAGCAATATGAAAATAACGTAAAGAGTATCAGAGATAAAGCATAGGTTAAAGAATGTGAATTGGAAAGAGTGTCTTCCAAGTTATCTTCTAACAGATATTGTTTCCAGGTACTAGCAAGCAACTACAACAAAGCAATAAGTTAAGATAATTAGTCCTATTTTTTATTGATAAGAGGACAACTTGGCAGTTTGTTTTTCAGCTGTCCCTCTTTCTATGTAATAATATTTATTTTTGTCTAGAGATATTCCTACATGTCTCTCAGATATTTTGTAATAATTTTTGTATAAATACTTCTCTTTTTTAAGTATTAAAGGTGGAATAAAATTTTTCAAGACTACTATAGACATTTTTGTTGAATACATTGGAGTTTCTATGAGTTGATTTGTAAAGAAGCAGACTGGAACTAAGTCAAACATACATCATAACTCAAGATTCATGTGTTGATCAGATAAGTCAAGTATTTTACTATTTTCACTGTTTATCTTTCTCAAGTTCCATACATACATTTAAATGTTTTATTTCTTTAATGATTGACTATGAAATCTTAAACAGGATTAGTGTTAAAAGCTCCCTGTTTTTTACTATTTATTCATTGATATGTTTTTTTTTGATAACCGGACTTAAGAATTCTGAAATTTTCTTAGTCCATGTTTGACCCCTTTCTTTCATCTTCATTTCTATAACTTAAGGGTTCTTAATTTCCCTTTTGTTCAGATCCTGCCATTTCATCAAAAAGCCTATTCCAAACCCTTTGAAGGTCATCTACTCTTCCCTTAGTACATTTTCTCTTTTGACCTTATTTCCTAGCTCTGCTTGCCAAGAAGTTGACTCCATAGCCCAATGGTCTGGTAGATCCCTCTGTGGTTTACCTTGAAGTACCTTTTATTCCCACCAAACTTTCAAAACAAACCAATTGTCCAATCATACCTAGCCTAAAATCTTATAACAAAATCAAGCTAAATCTTGAGGAGAGATCCCTCATCGGAATTTAGGAAGGCTATATCCTAGATTTCAAAAGAGGTTCTTGGTTACCCCTGGTTTTCTTTAACTATAAACCAAAATCCCACGACCTAAGAATTACTAGGGTGATAACATACTGGCGACCATACTGGGGAACTAACCACTCTCCAGTTTTAAGTTTAAACTTGAAGGAATATTTTTAAAGCATATATTTTTTACTTTAAGGTTAAGTTTAAAGGTTGTGGGTATTAATACAATAATCATTCTTGCTCCAAAGAAAGTCTATTATACTAGATCCAACCCTGATCCCAACCCTGCAGATATAGTAGACAATCCAAACCAGATAGGAAAAAAGAAAAAAAAAACTGTTAGTTCAGAAATTGAAGTGCCCCTGAGAAAGGCTGATTCTTTACCCAAAGAATTAGTAAGCTTATCAGATATTGAATTTGATTTCAAATTTGAAAATTCATTATTTAGAAATAAATCTGAAACTGATTTAAAGGAAACTGTTATAGATCATGTTTTTACTTCTTTTGTGAAAGAGAAACCGAAAGTTATTTCAGCACCTATAAAATCAGACAAAACTAAAATTCAAAGTCCAGTAGAGAGGGTAAGTGTTACATGAATTAAAGACGTTGATGAAGCTATTAAATTAGCTAATTTTTTGTCTCAATTTAAACCTCCAATTTCTCAATTATCCACCAGCATCTTTCCAACAGCAGATTCTACTCTATATGCTGCACTTCATTTATAGATTCCACTGTCATTTCACCCCCAGAACCTGTTAGTCCTGAGTTGCCTTTGCAGCCTAGGATCATATATTCATCATATCCTCAATCCACCGCCAGTACATCCACAAAATAATTCATCCTTGAGCTTCCTTTACAGCCTAAAGTAGTATTTCCATCATTTAATCAGTCCACTACAACCACTACCACTGCACCCACTAGCTTCATAAGCACTTCATCTATATTTCCAAGCCATACCACTTATTTTTCATCCTCTTTTCCAAGCTCTTCAATTATAGCCTTCAACACATCTACTGTTATAACCAGCACTATCCCTGCCACTACTACTGTATCTCCCAGTTTAGCAAAAGTCCAAGCCATGGCAGCCAGATATGCTCCCCTAGTCTTACCTCAAAACCTCCATGACATGTACCAAAATTACCAAAAGGATATCCCATTATTTGATAATGGTTCACAAATTACTGCACAACAACATATCACCAGAATGAATTATTTTTGGGAAATTTATGAGATAGATGAATCTGATGTCCGAATGAGGTTGTTTGCATAAAGCTTAATTGGAGAAGTAAAAACATGGTTTAGAAATTTAGGTGCTGGTAGTATAGCAGACTTAGCTGCATTTCATAGAGCTTTCCTAAATAAATGGGAAAAGAAGAAGAATCCCCTACAAATATTATCAGAGTTTGATGTTATTAAAAGAGATCCTACTGAGTCTGTCCAAGATTTTTGCACTAGATACAACAGTATCTACAATTCTATTCCTGCAGACCTTAAACCCACTCCATATTCCGTGCTGCTCAAATTCCCTGATTGTTTTGATGCAGACATTGCCTATCAACTTAGAGAAAGGGATGCAGAGACCTTAGAACAAATGAAACTGAATGCTTTTGGTGTATAAATCAATCCTTTCCAAAAAATCCAGACTTAGAAATGAGAGGAGGGTCACTATCAAAGAAGAGACTTCAAGCTTAGATGGTAAAATTGATTTTATTAACAAAAATTTAGAAAAAATAGTTGAGATATTAGACCACATTGAGAGGAAACCGCAATGGGATAATCAATCCCAAATAAAAAATCCCAACTACAGAAAAAAAAAAATCCAGGGAAAGGTAAAGAACCCTCCCCAGATCAAAACAGTAGGCCTCCATTCCAGGAGAACTTTGCTAAAAGTTCTCAAAAAAATGTTGAGGATGAGGAAGACATCAACATAGTAATGGGGATAGATGAAAGAAATACAATTTTCCTCACTTAGGAGGATCAAGAACTCTTTGAGCTACAACAATTCAAAGTGGAATCTGGTGAATCCTTTGACTATAAGCAAGGTTATGACTTCGCAATCAATGAAATTCATAGCCAATATAACCTTCAGAGAAAGAAAACAAATGAGCCTACTACAAAAAACAATGCTCCAAATCAAAAAAATCAAAACAAAAGGAATATAGAGACTCCCAAAATGAAATTTTGCAGATTCTTCCCAGAGAAAATAAACAAAATTCAAACCCACCTAGTCCTAAAAAGAAGCTTAGTCCTAATATTGTAGATATCACTGATGAAGTGGCTCAATCCTCCAAAGATTCCCAAAAGGCTAATACCACAAAGGCCACCAATTCAACAACAATTACTGATCCAAAAAAGAATCCAGCTGACTCAAAATCATCAAATCCTAAATCTTCTATTGAGAATTCCAAATCTGACAAAGCATCTGTTAACACTCAAACTATTCCTGAAAAAATAATCAAAGATAGTAGAAATTAGGAAACTCAAACATAAGATAAAATAAAATCTCAAGCTAAAGGTAAAACTACTGAAACTCAAGAAAAATCATCCCAAACAATAGTTCCAAAAGAAGAAATAATTCAATATATCAAATCTCAGTCAAGATTTAACATTCAATCTGAAATATCTAAGTTGAAGATAGTCATTCCCTTAGTTTAATTGGCTAAAAATGACTTGTATAGATCTATTATTACTGAAACATTGAATGTAAATGAAAATGAAGATTCAATTAATATGAGTGATGATAGACCTGAATTAATCTTTGGTCCAAATGTAGATGGTAAGCATTCAGATGGGTCAGTACCTCCATTTTACTTGAGTCTTACTATCCATGACCAGATATTACATAATGCAATGCTAGATACTGGAGCTTCCCATAATCGAATGCCCAAAGCAATAATGGAAACCCTAGATCTAGACATAATCTGGCCATATAAAGATTTATTCTCATTTTATTCATCTAAATTCCAATGCATAGGATTGATTAAAGATTTATGTGTAAACTTAGTCCAATATCCTGGTAAAAGCATGATCATGGATGCTGTGGTAGCTAATATCCTGCCAAAGTATGGCATGCTTTTGTCTCGCTCATGGGGATCAAAGTTGCAGGGATCTCTACAACTTGACATGAGTTATGCCACTATCTCGGTATTTGGACAACCCAAAAAGCTTTACAGAGAAACCTTAATGAAGTTTATGATCAGTAGTGCTGAAAGACGTACCAATTACCCAATCTATTCAACTCATACTAATCTTGATTCCTTTATTCTTTGTAACTCTAATCATAATAATATCCAAACTGAACTCACTGATATAGAGCCTAAAATAATGGATGATTATATTGGTCATGAAGCTTTATGGAATTTGGATTTTGATGGATTAGTGAATAAATCAGGAGCTGGTGCTGGTGTATGGATCACCAACATTGAAACTAGCCATTCCCAAGGACATGCATTTAGATTGAATTTAAAATGTACTAATAACATGGCTGAATATGAGGCTTTAATCTTAGGTCTTAAAATCATTAGAAAATTGGGAGGTCAAATAATTTTGATCATGGGAGATTTAGAGTTAGTTATCAAACAAATAAACGCAGAATACTCTGTTCACAATCCCATATTGGCCAAATACAGGGACACGACACATGATTTGGTTGAGGATTTGTTAGAAATAAAATTTTCTATCATTCCTAGAAAATATAATATGCAAGCCCATTGTATAGCAACCTTTTCCAGCACTTGCAAATTTCCATTTTCACCAATACAAAAATACACTGCTGAAATCAAACAAAGACCTATTGTCCCAAGTAATGTAAAATATTGGAAATTTTTTTCAGAAGATGAACAAATCTATCACTTTTTGAATAACAAGGAAGAATTTCAGCATTGCCAAATTGATAATGATTGTAATATAGATTCACTTTGTAACATAGATTCAAATTTTTGTCAAATAGATGATTTAGATGTACTTAATTTTGATAAACCTACTATATTTACTTAGAGTGACATAGATGACTTGGAAAAAGTAGATATAGAGGAAATGATGGAAGATGAACCAGATTTGATAGATTTAAAATATAACATTTTACCCAGAGGTTTAAATCACTTAGAAGACTTGTTTGATTCCAATGATGTGCCCAAAAGGGAAAAAATGGAACCGAACAGCTCTGATATAGAAGAGTGTAACTTAGGAAAAAATTAAAAACAAAAAATGATCAAATTATCAAAGTCCTTATCATCAGAAGAAAAGGTTAAATATATATAACTTTTGAAAGAATACCAAGATGTTTTTGCATGGGGTTACGAAGATCTGAAAAATTACAACAAAGACATAATTCAACATAAGATTCCTTTGAAAGAAAATCGAAAACCTTTTTAGCAAAAACTAAGAAGGATTAATCCAATTTTGTTACCCTTAATTGAAAAAGAGGTTAAAAGGATGTTTGATGCACAAATAATTGCACCAGTCAGGTATTCCAATTGGGTTTCTAATTTAGTTCCCACCAGAAAGAAAACAGGAGAAATTCAACTGTGTATATACTTTAGAAATCTCAATAAAGCTTCCTTGAAAGACAATTACCCCTTGCCTAAAATGGATCATATTTTGCAGAGGAGTGCAAGTTCTTCAAGAATTTTTTTACTAGATGGTTTCTCTAGTTATAACAAAATCCTAGTTCATAAAGATGATCAAACTAAAAATTCATTTACCACTCCTTGGGGAACTTTCATGTACGTGAAAATGCCTTTTGGAATAAAAAATGCAGGAGCTACTTTTCAGAGGGCCATTGATATTGCCTTTGCTAAGGAGATCCATGAATTTTTAGTTATCTATCTTGATGATATTACTGTCTTTTCAAAAACAAATGATGAACACTTGGATCACTTGAGACAAGTATTTATCAAGTGTAGAAAATATGGTATATCCTTAAATCCTAAAAAGACTCTTTTCGGACTAGAAGAAGGAAAACTGTTAGGTCACATAATCTCCAAGGAAGGCATTAGAATATACCCTGCAAGAATTGAAGCTATTTTTAACATTCAACGACCAAGAAAAATAAAATAACTTCAAGAATTCTTGGGTAAAATCAAATTTTTAAGAAGATTTATCTCTAATCTGGCTGAAATCATAAAAGAACTCAACAATATGCTTACAAATGACTTTGCAATAAAGTGGACAATAAAGGCCAAACAATCTTTCGAATCCATAAAACAGGACTTGACAAAAGCACCAGTCCTCATCAGCCCAGATTATACAAAGGATTTCATAATATTTTTCTTTGCATCTAAACATACCATAGCTATAGTTTTACTGCAGAAAAACAACCAAGGTTTTGAACAACCAATTGCATTTTTTAGTAAAGCCCTCAGAGATGCACCTCTGAAGTACAATATAATGGAAAAGAAAGCTTTAGCCCTAGTTAAAGCCATAAATGATTTCAGAGTTTACATACTCCATTCCCACATCATTGCATATGTTCCCAATGTTTTAATTAAAGATATTCTGACACAAGATGGATCTGATCGTAGGAGAGGAAAATGGATTGCCACTATCCTTGAGTACGATCTGGAAATCAAACCAACAAATCTCATTAAAGGACAAGGTTTAGCCAGATTGATGGCTGAATCCAATCGTAATGATTTAGATATAAATTTCATTGCACAAATAGATGACCAGGAGCAAATGGCGACTCCATTGATCAGTGAGGCCAATCTAGACTCACCACGATACTCTGATATCATCTTTGTACTCACACATTTACAAGCTCCTCCTGGGTTATGTTAGAGTCGGTCTTTACATCCCTCCGTCAGAGATCATTTCTCTTATTGCATTTCATTTTTAGGTGTCTCATTCTGCTCATTCATCTGCATTCCGTTAGGAGCATGCCATCATCTAACATAAGGGATTTTTTTCTCTCATTCTTCCTCATGTTTGTACCTGCTGGGTTGGTCGAAATTTATCAAAATTAATTAAAGTTGATTTCAATCATTTACAGTCATAGATGACATTTTGGTCGAACAATAGTCATTTTAGTTTTTAGGTCTAGGGTTTGGTCTTCAGAATGTCAAATAATACCAGCAGATCATGGGGAGGTTCTAAATAAGTTTTCGTTTCAAGATTTTCATCATCAATAATGCTCAGGGATGATTCTTCTTCAAAACCCTGTTTTGAGGAAGAAATCGTCAAATTTGTTGTTTGTAAAAAATATGTATTTTTAAAGTCTTCCGTCATGAAATACTTCAAATGCAGCCCTGGTCATCCTTTGCTTAAATCCAATGCCACCATCCCTGCAAAAAATCAACCAAGAAGCCATCATTTCAAGCCAAAAAAAAAATCAAAGAGGAAACTTGAAAAAACAGAGTTGTATTAAAAGTAAAAAAGTGCCAAGCCAAAACATTACAAAGTGGGTTTTTGAGAAACAAAAAATTAAACCCATCACTATTTGAGATATTTTCATTGTTTGAATAGCCATTTGCATCCAAGAGATCGATTGAAAGTCGAAGTTTAGTGGTGAGAGGGCGAAACTGTAATTTTGAAGCCAAGACTGTGTTTAGAGTGTGCGTGGCACATTGGGTAAGAGCGCGGCGCACATAGGATGCGCGACGCACTGTGCCTCCTGCCATAGTGCATTTTTCAACTGGTGTGGTGCATCCATGGGGCGCGATGCACTGGGCTTGTGCGCAGCACACAGAGCCTCCAGGACAAAAATTCATCACAACTTCAATAAAAACCAAAACAATTTCATTTCTTCTGCTCCAAGTAAGTTTCAAAATTCTTTCCCATCGATTTTAGGTCGTGTTTGGTGAGGTTTGAAAATGAAGCATAAGAATTTAAAAGCCAAAATGATAAACCCTCTCAAAATGTCATGATGCTCTTAGGGTTTGTATTCGAATTTTAAAGGGTGTGATTTTTGTGCCAAGAAACTTCATAGCACATTCCCTATCACTGTCGTAATATCATTCAAATTCCTAAACCCTATCATGTTCCCTCTCCCATATCATTTGTGGTAAATTCCCAAAAACCCCCATATCCCTAAACACAGTCAAGTGATTGTTTTTGCATTAATCTCACTTGACAAACCCCCACTCTTCCCACTGTTCATACTTAGCACATACCTTCATTTTCCTTCGGAATATTTGGCATTGAAGCAAAAACACCTATTTCTCATTTTCAAACCAATCAAACATACACTTGTTATATACGTTACAAAACACTATGTCAGAGACAAATTCATCATATGAGCAAGAATATGAGCAGGACAATGACTCAACCACCGAGATTAATGTACCGATAAGGCCTCATAAAAGTGGTAAGCACGTCAGAGAAGAGCCCACTTCCTTGACTCAGTTGCAGGCCTGCCCACTTGCAATGGCATGCTTTCAGCAACATTCATGTTTTCAGTATTGTGAGATGATTTCTCAGATTCAGCATCATCAGGAGTTGGTTTTCTTATTTGTCCTGCATTTGCGTGATGGTCATGTAAACCTTGTTGGAGTGAACTTCACCTTGACACCATAAACCATTTCTCAGGCAACTGGGATACCAAACATAGTTGAAGAGTGGAATAAGAGACAGCAGCTAGATAGAGCATATTATGAACCTTACATCAGGCCTGGTTATATGAGGTAGCTCAACATGTTGTTTCCTTTCAGATTCTTGAAGGAGTCCTATGCGCCATTAATGAAGCTCATCATCAGATACTTCAGTTGCGAGGGTAGATTCTCACGCCTTTATGCATACCACATCCGGTTGTTGATGCATTTCATGAGAGTGAGACTGATGAATATTCCATATTTCATGTGCCGAAACATAGAGCAGATGACTACCCTTGTGCAGAAGAAGACTCCAGAGCAACATAACAACATTTATCATTATGCGCTCATCAAGATGATTATGGTACATCAGCTTGGATTGCAGGGCATTGCATGGGAGGAGTTCATTTCCTGTGACTTCTTTACAGCCCCTCAACCTCCTCCAGATATTTTTCATGATGAGGGTGAGCCTTCACATCAGCTTGAGGTTGCTGAGACAGAGCCTATCAGTGTTCCAGTGTGTGTTACCTATCAGATAGGTACCAGAGCCTTATTTGCAGCAGCACGACGAGTACTATCTCCACCTGGGGTGGAAGGGGTCTCGTTACCTTCATCAGCAGCGTGAGTAATATCTCGACATGGCGTGGAAGGGGTCTCGCCTTCTACATCAGCACAAATACAGGATAGAGGCAAGAAGCCTATGCAGGATGAGGGTCCCTCAGGAGGCCAAGATACTGATTTTATATTGATCGATGTTGATTCGAGCTCTCCCAGCTCAAAGCTGAAAGAAACCATCCAGGAGCAGAAAGATGACATCGACAAATTGACTGAGAAATTGCAGAGAGCTCAGTGGGTTATAAATTACTTGGAGTAGCGGAATAAACAATTGGAGGATCAACACACACTCATGGAGCTGCAGAGAATCCGCGAAGACCGAGAATTGGCTCGAAAGAGACCAGGTGACATGACACCATTTGAGCAGGATATTTTCCTTACGAGAGCCAAAATTCATCTTGAGAAACTATTGGCAAAGGCCAATAGGGACAAAGACATGCTCAGACACATGAAGAACCACTATTGGGCCCGCACACATGTTTGCAAAGCGAAGATGAAGATCCTGAAGGCAAGACTGAGGAGAGCACTGAAATGTCGGAAAATGCCTGATCCACTTCGGGGGACCTTCACTCCAAATTTCAGAAAATTTGGAGTAAATTTTGTAATTTTTGAAATTTGGGTTGCAAAACAGATTTTTCCGCCCGACGCGTCGCGCCACTTGGCGCGAGCTTATGATTAGGACATCTTCTGGAGGAAAACTTGATATTTTTGAATTTTTTATGATAAATTATGCATGTTCAGGAATGGCTGAGATATTTCATCAAGTTTTGGATGGTCTTAAGGGTCAAAAACACACCAAAAATGGCCTTTCTGCCACCTTTTGCACCAGCAGGAACCAGTCTTGGGAGATTGTAGTTTTGGAGGGGAAAATGAACTCCAAATTGAAAAATTCCACTTGGGTTGGATAGTAGACAGACAGGAATTTCCAACAAGCTATAATGAGCTCAATTTGGACTTCATGAAGTTCCTCAAAAACAGGCTCAAAATGGTGCGACACATTGAGTTTTTTGGCGCGGCGCATAGAGAAATTTGGCCTCATTTTGACTCTTCAACTCAGAAATTCGCCCAGTTTGACTAGTTTCACTTTTTGATGTAACTATTGATCTATTTTGATGTAACTTGATGAATATGATGTAATTTTGGCTCACATTTACTTTTTCTAGAGGATCCATTCACTAAAAAGTGAAAATTAAGTGAATGGATCAGTTTCCTAGCATATAGAGGCAAGTTGTTTGATTGCCTAGATTTCAGTTCCTAGTTTAGAATTGGTTGAAACAGCTCCTAGAAGGATGAGCTCAACCCCTAGAGGCATGGGAAGGGTTGGGGGAAGCCCATATATTTCAGATTTTCAAACATTTTTCAGCATTGGACCTCTTGTGTGGTCAGGGCTACACCCTGCATTTGGCCTATCTGTTTCAGTATTTGGTAAACAGCACTGTGAGTTTCTGTACACTGGTTGGCATCCTCAAATTCAGTTTGGATATGCTTTCCATTCATCCTAGCCTCATTAATTTTACATGTGCTACTTTCTTCTGCTTTCTGAATTAAACAGCTGATAAAATTTATAGAATCATTAGCTGTTTTTATGATCTTACTTAAACTTTGTTTAGTTTATATGAATGCTTTGTGTTCAAGAGATCTTATAACCTCTTCACTTTCACCTTCCTAATACAGATTTTCCACCCATCATTAATTCAAGACGAAAGTCATTATCTTCCCCTCGCCCCAACTGAATCCTCAAAAGAATTTCAACTCATCCCGCTTCCAAAAATTGTTCTTCTTTTTCCCAAAAACCCTAAAATCAAAATCAAACCTCTCGAGCCTCATATCAAGCCTAATAGTTGTTGTAACACCTATCTCAGACCCGATGTAATCTCCACCGGGTTACTGACTCGGGAGAGCCCCTCCTGCTCTTGTAGGGCTAGCTACTAGACCTGAAGGTTCATTTTTTGAGTAATGTGGTTTGATGTTACCCTGAATTCTTCCTTCCTTCAGCCTGAGGTGGATTTAGGCAATAACATAGTGGCGACCATACTAGGGAAGAAAAATGGTTTTCTTGTTGGTGTTATTTGTTTCATAAGTTACAGACGAAGCCTAAAGTTATGCCAGGTAGCCTTCGAGATGCTTTTGCTTTGCATTAGCAGAAGTAGATAAACGCTGCTTCAGTCAATCTCCGGTTTAGCTTGTGAATGTGACATTTGACTTGTGAATTACCCCAGTATATTACATCATTCTGGACTTTTGGGTGATTGAGTATAGAATTTGATAGGCTGAAATAGTTCAGTTTTGTCCTTTGATTTTTGAATAGATCAACACACTGGCTTCCAGAAGGCATACTAGAGCTAATCCCGATCCTGATCTGCCTCCATTGTATGAGAATCCCAATCTAATTTCAAGAATCCTCTGTCAAGAAAGTCCCATGGTCGCTTTCTTTAAATCTCATTCATGCCCGACTGTATTTGAATTCCTTGAAGATATTGAGTTTGATGATCAATTCGAGCTATCGTTGTTTGAAACTAAGTATGAAAGTGCTACTGGTTCTACTGTCATAAATCCCGAGTTTATCAAGTATCTTGAGATTGAACAAGCTAATAAATCCATTGATATTTATATCTTGAACATCCAAAACTCTATTATGGCAACGAATATCCCTGAATTCATAGAGTCCTCATTTGAAACTCTTGGTCCATCAGCAGTTACTTCTAATTCACAAGTTCACGCCGAGCCTTCTTTCATTCCTACCATTCCCATGCAACCATCTATATCTAATCAGAAATCTGCAGTAGTTCCTCCTCCATCTCCGCCACATACACCTCGTACATGTACTGCTCCTACTCCACCCGTTTCTCCAAGACGGATCATAAATCCACCAAGAGCAATGGCTACTAGATTCGCACCTCTTGTCTTACCACAGAACTTAGATCCCATTCCCGCTGATTATCAGAGTAAAATCCCTTTGTTTGATGGTACTCCTCAAAGTGTGCCCGCTGAGTAGCATATTGATAGAATGAAAGACTTCTTTCATCTCCATGAAATTGATGAAGAGAATGTCACTATGAGATTGTTTGTGCAAACTTTTGGAGGTGAGGTACGCAAGTGGTTTAGAGATTTGCAGCCCAGAAGTATTAATACATTAGACAAGCTTCAGAGACAGTTTCTAGATCGGTGGGAAATGAAGAAAGATCTACTTCAAATCACTTCTGAATATACCAAGATCAAACGTAATGCTAGTGAGTCCGTCCAAGACTATATTATCAGATTTAATGCGGTTTACAATTCAATTCCTGATGATTTGAGGCCATCTAAAAAGTCAGCTTTGTTAAAATTCCCAGATGGTTTTGATCCGGAGATGGCCTATTCATTACGAGACAGAGATCTACCCACCTTATAAGATATGTAGAAAATTGCGGTGAGTATTGAGGCAAATTTGAATGACAATAGAGCTAGATTGAAAGCAGAGAAGAAAGTTGTAATAAAAGAAGAAGCTTCTACATTAGATCAGCTACTTCGTAAAGTGGAAAAAATGTTTTAAAAGCTCACACTTGATAAGCCCGAACCGCAGATTCGAAATCCCAACTTCCGTGGTCAGCAGTAGCCCCAATTCAGGATTAAACAACGAGAACAGTGAGCACAAGAACCAGCAGTCCAGCAGCAAGTAAAGACACCTCTTCAGCAGAATTTTTTTGGTCAAGATTCAGATGATGAAGATGATGTAGTAGGGGAATAAAATCACTTCTTTACTCCTGATGATTTTCCCATTTATGTCACTGAAGATGAGGAGTATGCAGAAAGTTCAGCTATACAAAGAGATGAGGATTTTATCTTGGCCAATGATGCAGCTCTTGAGGAAGAGTCAGATGAGTATCAGAGAGGTTATATGAATGCCTTGTCAGCCTAGTAGAAGCAATATTCTCTTAGAAATAGAGATGTGCCTGTAAACCCAATCCAAAAGAGAAAGGAAGTTTCAGCACCTAAAAACGATTCACCTGTTGCACAAAAGAAAGCAAAAGAGATAGTTGATCTCGCTGCCACCAAGTCATCATCAACAAAAAAATAAAATCAGCCAATTACATCGAGGGAGAAGGCTAAAAAGAAGTATGTTCCAGCCAAAGAGATCGAAAAGACTTCAGCCTTTAGTTTGGATAATGAGATTTCTAAATTAAAGGTGTCCATTCCCTTGACTGAACTAATGAAGAACAATAGTTATAGAGGTCAAGTTTCCAAAATTTTGAATTTTGATCCTATGTCTGATATGGTGAATATTGAAGATGATCAACCAGAACTGATATTTGGACCAGCTTTAGATGGTGAGTCTCCAGATAGCGAAGTGCCTCCTTTTTATATCATTCTTCGATTGCGTGAGTTTGTATTGCATAATGCCATGTTCGATTCCGGTGCTTCCCATAATTTTATGCCGAAAGCAATCATGGAGAAGTTGGGTTTAGACATCACAAGGAAGTACCATGATATTTATTCATTTGATTCTAGCAGAGTGAGATGTATTGGGCTCATTAAAGACTTGGTTGTTAGTTTGGACCAGATTCCCACAAAGAATGTTTTGATGGACGTAGTTGTGGCAGACATTCCTCCCAAGTTTGGTATGTTTCTTTCCAAATCTTGGGGAGAAAAATTGAAAGGGACATTACAATTAGATTTATCCTATGCAATGATTCCTGTGTTTGGTCAAATGAGAAAGTAGTACCGGGAACAAAAAATGAAGTATATGATTACAACCAAGGAGAAACCAGTCAATCATCCGATTAATTATGTACATATATATTTACAGTCTTTTGTTTTGTTTGTCGATAGTTTCAATGATGTAGATAGTCAGTTAGTTCAAGCAGAAGATATTCCAAAGATTACCGAGAATTTCAGAGAATTTTTGCAGAAAAAAAGGCAAAGACCGGAAAGCACAGTTGAGAAATTAGCTAAAGATAGTGGACAGCAAGCAAAAAAAACAGAGCTAGCACAATTTCAGCACTTAGAAGATGATGAAGAGGGTATATGGACCATGGATTTTGATGGTGCAGTGAGAAATTATGGTGCTGGGATTGGTATTTGGGTATGCAGTCCTTTTTCCACTCCAAACAAGGTACCGAGAAATGTACGGGTATGTTCTTACAAATTAGCATTCGACTATTCGAATAATGAGGCTGAGTAGGAAGCTCTGATTGTTGGCCTAAAAATTCTTAGAAAGCTGAACACTAAGAGAATTTCAGTCCATGGCTACTCTGAATTGGTGATTAAGCAAGTAAAGGGTGAATATCAAACGAAGCATCCTCGAATGCGGGCTTACCGAAATGTTGTTCTGGATATTTTGAAGCAGTTTTCAGATTATACTTTGACTTGTATTCCTCGCATTCAAAATGGAATTACAGATGCACTTGCTAAGGCAGAAAGTAACTTGAAAATCCCAATGAACTCAAGTAATAAGTTCGAAATCCATGTGAAGCACCATCCTACCATCTCGGATAATCAAAGATGTTGGCAAGTTTTCCAAGATGATGATGAGATTAATGATTTTCTGCAAAATAATGGGAAGTTCAAAGATACCTCAATTGATGTAGAATATGATGATGGTGAAGCTGACGTGCAAGTCAATCAAATGGAAGCGTTGTAGCTGAAAGATAACGTTATTCCTAAAGGTTTGATACCTTTAGAAGAGCTCTTCGATCAGGATGATGTGGCCAAGAAACCAACCTTACGACCGACTGAAAAAGGAGTTGAAGATGTAAATATTGGAACAGCTGAAGACCCCAAGATGGTGAAGTTATCCAAATCATTTCCACCGGAGGTAAAAGCAAAATATGTGATTTTGTTGTCTTCTTTTGTTGATGCTTTCGCTTGGGATTATTCAGATTTAAAGACGTATGATACCAATATAATTCAGCACACTATCCCAATCAAGCCTAATCAGAAGCCTTTCAGACAAAAGCTAAGAAGAATCAACTTGAAGTTGCTACCATCGATTGAGAAGGAGGTAAACAGGTTGTACAAAGTAGGAATCATTGTTCCCATCAGATTTTCTGATTGGATTTCCAATTTGGTGCCAGTGCGGAAAAAGACAGGTGAGATCCGATTGTGCATTGATTTCTGAAATCTGAACAAGGTGTCATTGAAGGACAATTATCCATTGCCCAAAATGGACCATATTCTTCAGCAAGTAGTTGGAGCATCTCGTATGTCACTACTCGATGGTTATTCTGGATATAACCAAATTTTGGTCCATGAGGACGACTGAGACAAAACAACGTTCACCACTCCGTGGGGAACTTTCCACTATGCCAAGATGCCATTCGGTTTGAAGAATGCTGGTGCGACTTTTCAGCGAGCGATGGACATGGATTTTGTGAATGAGAAGGATGTATTTCTTGTTATATACCTTGATGATTTGATAGTCTTTTCCAATTCAGATGAAGAGCATATGTATCACTTGAAAGTTGTCTTTCAAAAGTGCAGAAAATATGGTGTCTCACTTAATCTGAAAAAGAGCTTGTTTGCCATGGATGAGGGAAAATTACTTGGTCACATTATTTCAAAAGATGGCATTTGTATTGATCTAGCACGTGTTGAAGCAATTCAGCAAATTGATCCTCCCAGGAACAAGAAGGAGATTCAGTCTTTTAATGGTAAGATGAACTTTTTACGCCGTTTTTTCCCTAACCTTGCTGAAAATGTAAGAGAGATAACAAATATGCTGAAAAAGGACAGCCAAGTGAAGTGGACTGAAGAGGCGGTAAAGTCTTTTAATTTAGTGAAGTTGGCACTATCTTCAGCTCCGATGTTGATCAGCCCGGATTACACCCAAGATTTTATCTTGTTTTCCTTTGCTTCGGAGCATACCATGGCAGCTGTGTTAATGCAGAAAAGAGATGGGCATGAGAAGCCAATAGATTTTTTCAGTCGAAATATAAGAGATGCAACCTTGAAGTAAAACATCATTGAGAAGCAAGCTCTAGCACTTGTGAAAGCATTAAAGGATTTCCGGGTATACATTTTTCATTCTCATATTTTGGCTTATGTTCCTAACGCTACTGTGAAAGATGTTTTAGTACAAACTGATCCGGAAGGAAGATGAGGCAAGTGGATTGCAGCTTTGTTGTAATATGATGTGGAGATAAGGCCCACGAAGCTTATCAAGGGATAGGGGCTGGTGAAGCTTATGGCTGAATCGAATTTGCATGTGCTAGACATAAATCTGATTGCTGCTATGTCTGATGGGGATGAGGAGAATTCTCCACTTCAGGTATCGGAAATTTTTTTTGCTTCTCCGTGGTATTCAGATATCGTGTATGTTCTTCAAAATTTGTCACCACCACCCGGCATGACTAGAAACAAAGGTAGAACTCTGAAATTAAAAGCTGAAAAATTTTGTATTTTGAATTCTGCACTTTATTGGAAAGACCTGGGTGGTGTTTTTTTGAATTGTTTGGTGGAAGAAGAAGCGAAGAAGGTAATGGAGGATTTCCATAAAGGAGACTGCAGGGGTCACCATTTTTGGAAAACCAATAGGATTTTGAGAGCGGGATACTATTGGCCGACATTGTTTGCTGACATATATAAGGCTGTCAAAAGATGCCATGAGTGCCATATTTTCGAAGGAAGACAAAAATTACAGCCTTTTTCGCTTAAACCTATTGAGGTAAGCGCCCCTTTTTAGCAGTGGGGTTTGGATTTCATTGGGGAGATCCATCCTCCTTCTTCAGGACAACATAGATGGATCCTAACAGTGACTGATTAATTCACGAAATGGATCGAAGCAGTTCCCACCAGAAAAGCTACCGATTCGGTAATAATTTCTTTCCTTGAGAACAACATTTTGTCTCGTTTTGGTTGCCCGAATAAATTGATCACTGATAATGCAGCAGATTTTAAATCAAGAAAGATGATTGAGTTTTGTGCCAAGTATAAAATCATTTTGGGGCATTCAACTGCCTATCATCCACAAGGCAACGGATTGGCGGAATCTTCCAATAAATCTTTAGTCAACATCATTAAAAAGTTGTTGGACATAAATAAGAAGAGTTGGCATAAGAAGTTGGTCAATGTGCTATGGGCTGATCGGGTGAGTCAAAAGAAATCCATTGGTATGTCCCCCTTTGAGTTAGTTTATGGAGTGGATACAGTGTTTCCTACCTCACTTGCTGTTCTGATGGTCAAGCTTCTTCAAGAAGCTGGCAGTGAAGAAAGCCATATGAAGAGAAGGATAAATCAGATGATTTATTTGCAGCAAACGAGAGAAGAGGTTTTCCAAAACACATTTAAGTTGCAGGAGAGAATCAAGAAAATCTATGACAGGAAAGCGAAGGCGGATAAATTCCAATTGGAGGAAGTGGTGCTGAAGTGGGATGATAGGAATGAGGACAAAGGTAAACATGGTAAGTTTGAAAATATCTGGAAAGGTCCATTTAATATTGCAGCATATCGAGGTCAGAACGCCTTTCTTTTGAAGGAGATGAATGGTGAAGACTGTCCAGGAGGGCCGGTTAATGGTCGGATGCTCAAGCGGTACCATTTCTAAGATGTTTTCTGCTGATCACATTGTCATTGTACATATCATTTATTTCAATTTCATCGAAAGTGTGCACTGTGGTCTTTTCTTCAGTTTGGGGCCTGAAGTGAAGGCTATAATTCTGAAGAAGGATTTCAGTTTTGGTTTGAGTCTGTCTAGTCGGTTTGGTTCAGTCATTTCAGTTTTAAAAGTTGAGTCAGTCTGAGTCAAAGTTTCAGTCAAATAAATTCAGTCAACAGTCTTGAGTTGCTTTGTCAAAAAAATGGACTCCATAGCCCAATGGATGAAGGCACTGTCTATCTCTCCCAGAGATCTTCCGTTCTTGGCACCTCCCAGGAGCTACCATCCCCATTGGAGCCAAAATGTTAGAGTCGGTCTTTACATCCCTCCGTTAGAGATCATTTCTCTTATTGCATTTAATTTTAAGGTGTCTCAATCCACTCATTCATCTGCATTTCATTAGGGGCATGCCATCATCTAACGGAAGGGCTTTTTTTCTCTCATTCTCCCTCATGTTTGTACCTGCTGGGTTGGTCAAAATTTATCAAAATTCATTAAAGTTTATTTCAATCATTTACAGTCATAGATGAAATTTTGGTCGAACAAGAGTCATTTCAGTTTTTAGGTCTAGGGTTTGGTCTTCAGAATGTCAAATAATACCAGCAGATCATGGGGAGGTTCTAAATAAGTTTTCTTTTCAAGATTTTCATCATCAATAATGCTCAGGGATGATTCTTCTTCAAAACCCTGTTTTGAGGAAGAAATCGTCAAATTTGTTGTTTGTAATAAATATGTATTTTTAAAGTCTTTCGTCATGAAATAATTCAAATGCAGCCCTGGTCATCCTTTGCCAAAATCCAATGCCACCATCCCTGCAAAAAATCAACCAAGAAGCCATCATTTCAAGCCAAAAAAAAAATCAAAGAGGAAACTTGAAAAAACAAAGTTGTATTAAAAGTAAAAAAGTGCCAAGCCAAAACATTACAAAGTGGGTTTTTGAGAAAAAAAAAATTAAATCCATCACTATTTGAGATATTTTCATTGTTTGAATAGCCATTTGCATCCAAGAGATCGATTGAAAGTCGAAGTTTAGTGGTAAGAGGGCGAAACTGTAATTTTGAAGCCAAGACTGTGATTAGAGTGTGCGCGGCGCATTGGGTAAGAGTGCGACGCACATAGGCTGTGCGACACACTGGGCATCCTGCCGCAGTGCATTTTTCAACTGGAGCAACGAATCCATGGGGCGCGGCGCACTGGCCTTGTGCGTGGCGCACAGAGCCTCCAGGAAAAAAATTCATCACAGCTTCAATAAAAACCAAAACAATTTCATTTCTTCTACTCCAAGTAAGTTTCAAAATTCTTGCCCATCAATTTTAGGTCGTGTTTGGTGTGGTTTGAAAGTGAAGCATAAGAATTTAAAAGCTAAAATGATAAACCCTCTCAAAATGACAAGATTCTCTTAGGGTTTGTATTCAAATTTTAAAGGGTGTGATTTTTGTGCCAAGAAACTTCATAGCACATTCCCTATCATTATCGCAATATCATTCAAATCCCTAAACCCTATAATGTTCCCTCTCCCATATCATTTGTGGTAAATTCCCAAAAACCCTCATATCCCTAAACACAGTCAAGTGATTTTTTTTGCATTAATCTCACTTGACAAACCCCCACTCTTCCCACTGTTCATACTTAGCACAACCCTTCATTTTCCTTTGGCATATTTGGCATTGAAGCAAAAACACCTATTTCTCATTTTCAAACCAATCAAACATACACTTGTTATATACATTGCAAAACACTATGTCAGAGACAAATTCATCATATTAGCAAGAATATGAGCAGGAAAATGACTCAACCACCGAGCTTAATGTACCGAGAAGGCCTCATAAAAGTGGTAAGCACGTCAGAGAAGAGCCCACTTCCTTGACTCAATTGCAGGCCTGCCCACTTGCAATGGCATGCTTTCAGCAACATTCATGTTTTCAATATTGTGAGATGATTTCTCAGATTCAACATCATCAGGAGTTGGTTCGCTTATTTGTCCTACATTTGCGTGATGGTCATGTAAACCTTGCTGGAGTGAACTTCACCTTGACACCGGAAACCATTTCTTAGGCAATCGGGATACCAAACATAGGTGAAGAGTGGAATAAGAGACAACAAATGGATAGAGCATATTACGAACCTTACATCAAGCCTGGTTATATGAGGCAACTCAGCAGGGTGTTTCCTTTTAGATTCTTTAAAGAGGCCTATGCGCCATTAATGAAGCTCATCATCAGATACTTCAGTTGTGAGGGTAGATTCTCACGCCTTTATGCATACCACATCCGGTTGTTGATGCATTTCACGAGAGTGAGACTGATGAATATTCCATATTTCATGTGCCAAAACATAGAGAGGATGACTACCCTTGTGCAGAAGAATACTCTAGAGTAGCAACATAACAACATTTATCATTATGCGCTCATCAAGATGATTGTGGTACATCAGCTTGGATTGTAGGGCATTGCATGGGAGGAGTTCATTTCCCGTGACTTCTTTACAGCCCCTCAGCCTCCTCCAAAGATTTTTCATGATGAGGGTGAGCCTTCACATCAGTTTGAGGTTCCTGAGACAGAGCCTATCAGTGTTCCAGTGTGTGTTACCTATCAGAGAGGTACCCAAGCCTTATTTGCAGCAGCACGATGTGTACTATCTCCACTTGGGGTGGAAGGGGTCTCATTACCTTCGTCAGCAGCACGAGTACTATCTTGACATGGCGCGGAAGGGGTCTCACCTTCTACATCATCACAGGTACAGGAAAGAGGCAAAAAGCCTATGTAGGATGAGGGTCCCTTAGGAGGCCAAGATACTGATTTTATATTGATCGATGTTGATTCGAGCTCTCCCAGCTCAAAGCTGAAAGAAACCATCCAGGAGAAGAAATCTGACATCGACACATTGACCGAGAAATTGTAGAGAGCTCAGTGGGTTATAAATTACTTGGAGCGGCGGAATAAACAATTGGAGGATCAGCACACACTCATGGAGCTGTAGAGAATCCGCGAAGACAGGGAATTGGCCCGAAAGAGACCAGGTGACATGACACCGTTTGAGTAGGAGATTTTCCTTATGAGAGCCAACATTCATCTTGAGAAACTATTGGCGAAGGCCAATAGGGACAAATACATGCTCAGACACATGAAGAACCACTATTGGGCCCACACACATGTTTGCAAAGCGAAGATGAAGATCTTGAAGGCAAGACTAAGGAGAGCACTAAAACGTCGGAAAAGGCATGATCCACTTCGAATCTTGGCCGAAGCTTCTTTGGCTGAGCATGAAACTTGATGGGGGACCTTCACTCCAAATTTCAGCAAATTTGGAGTAAATTTTGTCATTTTTGAAATTTTGGTCGCAAAACAGATTTTCCGCCAGACGCGTCGCGCCACTTGGCGCGCGCTTATGATTGGGACATATTCTGGAGGAAAAATTGATATTTTTGAATTTTTTATGATTAATTATGCATGTTCAGGAATGGCTGAGAGATTTCATCAAGTTCTGGATGGTATTAAGGGTCAAAAACACACCAAAAATGGCCTTTCTGCCACCTTTTGCACTAGCAGGAACCAGTCTTGGGAGATTGTAGTTTTGGAGGAGAAAATGAACTCCAAATTGAAAAATTCCACTTGGGTTGGATAGTAGATAGATAGGGCTTTCCAACGAGCTATCATGAGCTCAATTGGGAATTCAGGAAGTGCCTCAAAAATAGGCTCAAAGTGGCGCGACGCATTGAGTTTTTGGGCGTGGCGCATAGAGAAATTTGGCCTCATTTTGACTCTTCAGCTCAGAAATTCGCCCAGTTTGACTAGTTTCACTTTTTGATGTAACTATTGATCTATTTTGATGTAACTTGATGAATATGATGTAATTTTGGCTCACATTTACTTTTTCTAGAGGATTCATTCACTAAAAAGTGAAAATTAAGTGAATGGATCAGTTTCCTAGCATATAGAGGCAAGTTGTTTGATTGCCTAGATTTCAGTTCCTAGTTTAGAATTGGTTGAAACAGCTCCTAGAAGGATGATATCGACTCCTAGAGGCATGGGAAGGGGTTAGGATGGTCTATATATTGTATTTTCTTAAACATTTTCAGGGTTGGACTCTTGGGAATAGTTTGGCACGTCATTGTATATTCATTTCAACATTTTTGGCAAAGGAAATACCAGAGTTTTGTAGCACTTGTTGGGATCCTTGTGGCTCTGAGTTTTGATGATGTTTTATCCATGTATCTGTAAGTTTAATTAATTTTTTATGTATGCCATTTCCCTTCTCTTTTCTTCTGAAATTAAACAAATGAGTAACTAAGGTAGAATTCATTAGTTTGCTAGTGCTCTGCCTTAAAATTTTGTTTTGTTTTATATGTTTTCGTCAGTTTGAAGAGGATCCTTGCACCCTCTTTCCCTCTTCAACTCCTTCGCAGTCTTTTCCATCCATTCATTGAATCTAAGACATCAAATTCATTTCCTTCCCTACCCCAACTTGAACTCTGCAAGAATTTGGCCTCATCCCCAAGCCCAAAAATTTCCTTTCCCTTTTTCCAGCAAAAACCCTAAAAATAAAAATCAAACTCCTTTATTAATATATCTAGCCTAATATTAGTTGTTGTTTTAGTCATCTCAGACCTTATTGAATACTTTTCGCTGAGATTGACTCGGAGAGAGCCCTCTCCTGTTCTGGTAGGGCTAGCTACCAGACTGAGCATGGTTTGATGTTACCTTGAATTCTTCCTTCCTTCAGCCTGAGGTGGATTTAGGTAATAACAGGTTAACTAAAACAAAAGCAATATTCATCAAACAGAAAGCAATGAGGTTTTGTATCTTTAACAATGCACTTTACTGGAAAGAAAATAGTGGGATTTTACTAAAATGTTTATTAAAATAAGAGGCTGACAAAATTCTCGAGGAATTTCATGTAGGTGACTATGGAGGCCACCTATATTAGAAGAGTACAGTAGAAAAAATACTGAGAGCTGGTTTCTACTAGTCAACCTTATTTTCTGATGTCAAAAAATTTGTTACCTCCTGTCACAAATGCCAAATTTTTGAAGGGAAAAAGAAACTATTGCCCTTACCTCTTAAGCCTATATCTACTGAAAAACCATTTCAACAGTGGGGGTTAGACTTCATTGGTGAAATCCACCCTCCATCCTCAGGCCAACATAAATGGATTTTAACTGCTACAGATTACTTTACCAAGTGGACAGAAGCCATTCCTACTAGGCAAGCCACTGATTCAATTATAATCTCATTTATAGAAAGTAATATTTTATCAAGATTTGGATGCCCACATAAGATTATTACTGACAATGCAGCTGCATTCAAATCCAAGAAAATGATTTCTTTCTATCATAAATACCATATCATCTTAGGTCATTCCACTGCATACTATCCCCAAGGTAATGATTTAGCCGAATCGTCAAACAAAAGCTTAATCAATATCATCAAAAAATTACTTCAAGAAAACAAAAAGACCTGGAACAAAAAGCTAGTCTATGCCTTATGGGCTGATAGGCTTACCACAAAGAATTCTATTGGAACTTCGCCTTATCATATTGTCTATGGAATGGATGAAGTTTTCCCCTCTTCCTTGGGTGTTCCAGTCATGAAAATTATCCAGGAATCACAGGTGGAAAAAAATGATATTCAACGAAGAATTAATGAAACCATACATCTTCAACAAACTAGGGAAGAAGTTTATGAAAAATCATAAGTTTTACATGATAAAATCAAAAATATTTTTGACAAAACGATTAAAGAAGATGATTTTTTCATAGGAGATCAAGTTTTGAGATGGGATTCATGGGGAGAGGATAAAGGCAAACATGGAAAGTTTGACTTTCTATGGCAAGGAGCTTATGTGATATATGGTTACAGAGGTAACAATTTTTTTTTCATCAGAAATTTGGATGGAACTAAATTTCAAGAAGGACCAGTGAATGGTAGGATGCTAAAACACTACTATACTTCAGAGTCACTCGACAGTTAAATTTATTGACTTTTATCATTGTAAATATTTATTGCAAGTGTGTAGATTGGATTGGATATTTTATCTACAAAGTTGAAGCCCAAAGAGAAGGCCCTAAGATTTGCAGTACAAAATTTCATAAGTATGAATTGTTGCAAAAATCAGAAGGCAATTACAGGGTCACCAAGGTTAAAGTTGAAGGCTAATGATCTTAGAGTTCTTGACATTTCACCAGGAAATGCCATCCCCAAGTGAAGCCGATGTTAGTAACCTATATATATAGGATTCATAATTTTTACTTGACTGATGGTAGTCTTGTAAATATGTACAAACTTTGCTTTTTGCAAGTTATTTTCCCATATTTTGTAAAAAATAAAAAAATCAAAAAAATCAAAAAGAGGGTAAAAAGTCCTAAAAGAAAATTCAAAGGACTTAGAAAAAATAATATACCCCAAAAGAAAAAAGATGAATAAAACATGAAAGTGTGCAAGTCTAAATGCCACTACTTTTACCTTTTGCAGTTGATTATGGCAGAGTGTCAATAAATGCCATAATCTGTGATGAGTTGAACAATTTAATCTTTACTTGTCATCTTTCAATTTCAAATGTTGTAGATAGAGAACAAAGAATTGTCATACAGTTTAATCATGACAATTCAGTAGCTAGATAGAGAATAAAAGAATCCAACAATCTAATATAGATTCTTGGATGCAATAATTGTAGAATTAGGTAGTTTACTATTTTCAAAAGAATAAAATGTTGTATGGTTGCTAGCTCAAATGCACCTGATTAACATAGAAGGAAAAAATGTTATAAGATAATGACTGGGTAGGTAGAAGAAGGTTGGAAACATCATTGTAAATATATTTCACGAGGCTCTAAGTAAATAATTTCCCCTCCCCATAGCAATTTGATATTCTAAGCTATCATTCAAAGAGGCTCAAGGCATTTCCTTGACTTCTGTTGGGACTGGACCCAAGACTCAATGATTGACTAGTTGAAAGTGTTAAGTTTCTGTATTAATCCCAAAAATTTCATCATTTACCCCTTCATGCACTCATCACCATTTAAATTCATAAGTGAGAACTCTTTTCTTACTTAAATATTACATAACGGTCTATTTGATTAACTTCCTCTACTATAAAAAGCATAAAACCCTAAAAAAAACATGATATACTAATTAAAAGTGAATGAGTTATGAAAATGAAGCTTTACTCTAACTTTCACTTTCCTTAGTTTTATTTATGAATTTTTTTGTCCCTTTTCATATTAACACTTAACCTATTTTATTAACTCCATATTAAATATCCTAGTCTTATTAATATAACTTATTTTTATTTAATATCCCAAAAACCCCCTTATTATATTCTTTTGTGTCAAAGATATTAATCACATGTTGAAATAATATCCCGAAATTACCCCTTTGACACAAAACTACCTATAAAAATATTCCTGCTCCCCTATAGTTTTAGAACTTGAACTAAATATAAAACTATATAGTAAAGTTAAAATGAAACAAAGGCACAGAAAAGCAATATCGTTACTCCCGTTCCTGCATTTAGCTTTACCCAAGGTTAACGCTTTAACCTCACCCTTTTTCCCTCAGTATATATCCCCTTACCTCAGACTAAACCTTTTTTAATCATTTAAACCCTCCCCATTCTATGTATAAACCCATTTTATACATAAAATTCATCAAATAAATATGCACATTAGCATTCATTACCAACCCTTCGATCATCCTTATATTTCCATTCCAACGATCCATTCTTAGCGCGATCATTTGGCCTCATGCCCCACCATTCCCCATCACATTAAAAAATGATCGTAGATCTTCGCTTATCAAATCAATGACTGATATTTAACGTAGGTCCCACCTTTCCTTACCCTGCATCTTCCCGAAAAATCTTGACTATTCGCATCAGGTGATCAAATCCAGCAGCGCGTATTCAATATCGCATAACAAAGGTGATTGGGAAAAGTTTTTAAAAAATTTTGCGATAAAAGTTGTTTCACGAAACCATCATACACTACGTGTCGCAATTATACTGGATCACATTCCAAAAGGGAAAAACTATTTACCACTCAAGAGCAATGCGATAACCACTAATGGTTTCACCTTCAATGCAAAAACCACTCCCACCATTTGAGTTTGACCTGTAATTAATACCCTGCATATCAATAAAACCTAAGGTTTTAACCTTAGTTTTGCATTGTTTCCATATCATTTGCGCCTTCGACCTTCATTAAAATACTCACAAACACCATTGTTGAGCCTCTCCCGACCAATTTTCCCACTTGAAGCCGATTTCCCCTCTGAAATTCACCTCCGAAGACCCTCTATGCCTTCTATCAAACAACTGCGACTAGTTTGAAGACTGGTACAACCTGGAAACCCTCTTCGACCACAACCATACCTGTTCAAGGTATTTTTCAGTAATCCAACCTGCAAATGCTTAATTTCAAAGAACAAAACTAAACCAATTTTAATATATAAGTCAAAAGTACTCATTTGAAAGTACTTAAACCTTGAAGAAATAGGGGGAACCCTGTCAAAATTTTCCCAGAATTTTCCACTTCCGCTTGAAGAGTTTTTGACCATCCAAAAGCTATTTCCATGGTTTAAATCCATTTGAATTACTGAAAAAACTATCAAAATCCCTTTCTAGTCTTCTGCACATTGTAAGTCTACATTTTCATCATAAAACCCTCACCCAAATTCTAAATTCTTCCCAAAGAAGCTCAATTTGCCTTCTATTTCACAAAAGAAACTAAGAAAACAGTTTAATCTTGCTCATTTTTATTCAAAATGACAAAAAAGTAGGTCACCCCTAGGACTAGAGGTCACAAACCTCAGAAGCCTGCCTCCAGCAAACTTCTAAACCCTAAACCTTCAAAAATTGATAAACCTACTCCTTCCCTAACTGCAGATTCCACTGAATTAGTTAGGCCATTGCAGCCACCTGTCACCTCTAAAGAGAACAATCCCTTGATTGATTTACACTATAGAATTTCTAATTCTATCTTAGAGTTTTATCTACTTGAAGTACATATCTAGTGTCATGAAACATTTGAGAAGAAAATGGAAAATGATATACCTGTATTGGACTCCAACTTGCCTAAATACGTGGTTCCCATCACACATCCAACTCAAGATTTCATTAGGTTGTGTCAGTTACACTATATCCCTGACCATAGATGCATGGTGAATAAAGATAATGAGGTCTTGTTTTACATAACTACTGAAGCCATCAATCATATGCTCCAACTAAGCCATGATCCACGAGTAGTATCATTGTCCATTGAAGATTTGACTCAAATGTATTTAGACTTGGATTTCCCTAGGAAGTTTATGATCCTTCAAAACTTCATGCCTAATCATATTAACCTTCCTAAGGTAAATCCACCTTATGATACTTTTTATTTCCATGAGGGCTCTAGACAAATCATTTCCTTGCTTTCATTCATACTAGGCTATGCTAATGATGAGTTTACAGATGCCTCCATTCTAGGTTTCCTCTCTACCTTGTCTCCAGGACAACATCCAGAACTAGTTTTCAACTTTTCCAAATTCATTGCTGATAATATGCATTATCAATTAATTAAATTACCTGATGAAGAAGTATTCAGATATTCATCATATCTGTTACATCTCTTCCTATTTTTTTAGGCAGACAATTTCCCAATTGCATTAGAAAAGATGGATGTGCAAGGTAAACCTCTTTCAGTGATATTTTGGACTTCTCTACTAAGGAAAAACAACAGTGAATACAGCTACAAGGAATTAAATGATTTGTTTATTAAACCTGCCATGAGTTTGTTGAACTAAGCAGAGCCACCAATGATTAATGAAGACATCAAAAGAATTTTACAGTTGTCTGAAAAATGTAAGGTAGGAGATTGGTATTTGTATGAAAATCACACAAAATTTAGAGTGTATAGTGCACTCCTGGCTCCTTACAAATTACCCAAGTTTCTAACTACCAGGCTTTTTACTTTAGAGTACTTAAGACAGATCTTGAATGAAGATGCAGTGAATTTCATAACCTCCAAAAAGAAAGCACAGTGCAAGCTGAAAAGTCAAATTGGCCCCTTCATAGTCAATAGTAGAGATGCTTTGAGAGACATGGTCAGCAAATTATCACAATTTAAATTCCAAGAAATATTTTACTGGAATTATGATCCTCAAGGTGTTATAAGTAACCTCAGGGTCAAGTGTAATTTAACCCCATTCCTCCATGATTCAAAACCACTAATTGAGAAGTATGCTAATCATATTAAATGGGTTGCAAACACATTGATTGATGATACTCAGGAGATGCAAACAGATAACCTGCAGGAAAAATAGATGGATAGTACACAGGTGGTTACAGCTGGCCAACAAGCAGCTAATAAAAGACCTAGAAAAGAAGAAGGTTATTTAGCAGAAAAAATTATAGAAAATAAATTTAAGACAATTTGCAGCAAGAAGGCCAGAATAATTATTGAAGAAGAATAAAAAACCATAGAGATAGATGAAAATGAAGATCAAACAAACAACAATGATCAACAAACATATGATGAGGCCACAATAATTTTCAATGAAACACTTAGAGAAATTCAGAATGAGTAGGTACTATCACAGGGAAAAGGAAAAGAAATGGTTGAAACATAGATAAATACAGAAGCTCCCTCCTCCTCTAAAGCAGCAGAATAAAATAATTCTGACATCCGGAAAAAGTTCAAGCAGATCAGAGGAAAGAATGAGGAAATTAAGAATGAGGTCTATTCTAAACTTCTTTAAGAAAAACCAGGAGAGAAAGACAGACTTGTGACAACTTTTTATTATTCAACAAATAAAATGATTATGTATTTTCTCCAACCAATGGTTACAGACCCAAGGTCAGCTATAGATTACAGGAAAACATAGTTTGAAGTAAATGCAGATGCCATACATGAACTTGACCAGATAGAGTTCCATAGAAGTGCTTCAGAAATGTTGTATTCAAAGGTAGTCAAAAAAACCATGAATGCTACCATGCTTCAAAATATAGTATCTAATTTACAAACTCAAATGAAATTAGATAAAGCATCTCTTCATGCTAAGGATTTGAGGATCAAGTCCTTAGAAGACCTGGTGATAGAAATTGGAGTGTATCCATCCAATACTGAAGTTGTTAAAACTCTCATAAGGCAAAATAATGAAGATATTAATGCCTTGAGAAAGCAACTTAAACTTCCACGGAGTGAGAACCCATAGGCTAAAGAAATTCTTCAGGAGAAAACAAAGAAAGATGAATTAATACAGCTAGTGTTAAAAATGACAACTCAGATCAAAAAAATGGAGAATCAAATAGAAATTCTAATGAAGGAAAATGAAACATTGAAAAAATCACATGAAGTCTCCATTCACACAGTCATTCCAACTGTTAGTACAGTTGTTCCTTCTACATTGGCAGAAAATTTAGCACCAAAAGGAGTAGTGGCAACTGTAGTGTCAATTACATCTAAAGATATTTCTACCACTTCATCATCTACATCACAAGTAAATCAAGCAGGTGAAACAACTGACATAGTCAAGGCTATGGAAGACATTTCCCTAAAGAATAAAGAGATAATCAACTTGAAAATCACCATTCAAACTCTTGAAACATCAAATAGAGATGCATTGATTACATCCAAGGGAAATGAGCAAAGAGCCAACAGACTTCAGGAGCAGGTGAAGATTCTACAACAACAAGTTAATCTCAGTGAACAGGTATCATATATCAAGAATTATCTATGGAACAACATAATTGAAGGCATATGTCTACAGTGGCCTTCAATCCAAATTATTTATGAACAGAAGGTTTTACTCAAGGCAGCACAAATAGAAATTCAGAAGACAAAAGAAGAATTGGTTGAAAAACTTTCTCAAGCTTTGAAACTAATTACATTTTTGAACAACAAAAACAAAGAAGAGCTTGAAGAGCTGAAAATTCAGGATAGGAATGAAAGCATATTACAAATCAAGAAAGTCTCGAATAAGAGGAATATGATGAATAATTTGGAGGAAAGATGTAAAGACATGAACTTGTCAATCACAAGGTTTTGGGCCAAATATACACTACTAACACAAGCAGGCCTTCTATATATTCATGCCTTGAATGAAAATTTAATGGTGCAGAAGGATTATGATAAGAAAATCAAGGCTTATGCCAAAGAGTAGGTCAACAAACCTTTACCACAAGGATCCCCAATGGGAAAATTTATTTTGGAATATTTTGAGAACTTGTTCTTTCTACAAAATGAAATTAAACACATCTTCATTATCAAGCCCAACTTTGCTAAGTATACAGAGGCAAATGAAAGCTACAGGAAATTGAAGAACATGAGAATTCCCAGTGTAGAACAATGGAAGGAATTCACTGATTTGATATAAATGTTTGCAAACAGAGTAGAAAATTACATGAAAAGAAGAATATTACTAGTTCCTAAAGGGTAATATTTACAGTTAAAGTGTATCAGGGTAATGATCAGAATCAAAGAGTATCAGTCAAAATGCTTTTTTACTGTATATTATTCCTTATTTTACAACAGTAAAGCAGTAAGTAAACAATGCAAAGAGTATCAGAGATAAATCACAGGTTAAAGAATGTGAATTGGAAAGAGTGTCTTCCAAGTTATCTTCTAACATATATTGTTTCCAGGTACCAGCAAGCAACTACAACAAAGCAATAAGTTAAGATAATTAGTCCTATTTTTTATTGATAAGAGGACAACTTGCTAGTTTGTTTTGCAGTTGTCCCTCTTTCTATGTAATAATATTTATTTTTTCCTAGAGATATTCCTACATGTCTCTCAGATATTTTGTAGTAATTTTTGTATAAATACTTCTATTTTTGAAGTATTAAGGGTGGAATAAAATTTGTCAAGACTACTATAGACATTTTTTCTAAATACATTGGAGTTTATGTGAGTCGATTTTTAAAGCAGTAGACTAGAACTAAGTCAAACAGACATCATAACTCAGGATTCTTGTGCTAATCAGATAAGTCAAGTATTTTCTTGTTTTCACTATTTATCTTTCTCAAGTTCCATACATACATTTAAATGTTTTCTATCTTTAATGATTGACTAGGAAAGCTTTAACAGGATTAGTGTTAAAAACTCCCTGTTTTTTACTAGTTATTCATTGATATGTTTTCTGCTAATAACCAGACTTAAGAATTCTTAAATTCTCTTAGTCCTTGTTTGACCCCTTTCTTTCATATTCATTTCTGTAACTTAAGGATTCTTAATTTCCCTTTTGTTCAGATCCTACCATTTCATCAAAAAGCCTATTCCAAACCCTTTGAAGGTCATCTACCTTGCCCTTAGTACTTTTGCTCTTTTGACCTTATTTCCTAGCTCTAATTGCCAAGAAGTTGACTCCATAGCCCAATGGTTTGGTAGATCCCTCTGTGTTTTACCTCGAAGTACCTTTTATTCCCACCAAACTTTCAAAACAAACCAATTGTTTAATCATACCTAGCCTAAAATCTTATTACAAAATCAAGCTAAATCCCGAGGAGAGATCCCTCTTCGGAATTTAGGAAGGCTAGATCCTAGATTTCAAAAGAGGTTCTTGGTTAACCCTGGTTTTCTTTAACTATAAACCAAAATCCCACGACCTAAGAATTACTAGAGTTATAACAATAGGGACAACCTTTGGCCCAACAAGGACAACCCTACGGTCCTTCTGGTCAACCTCAATTTCAACAGGGAACATCTTCTATTCCCGGGGGGGAAATCTATCCACCATAGGGAAAAACTTTGGCCCAACAAGGACAATCCTACGGTCCTTCTGGTCAAATTAAATTTCAACAGGGAACATATTCTATTACCGGGGGGGAAATCTATCCACCATAGGGACAACCTTTTGTGCAACAACAACCTTATGTTCAGCAAGGAAAAATTTTTGTACAACAAGGACAACCCTATGGTCTTGCGCCAAGTCAACCTGGTCTTTAGGGGCAACCTTACCCATCCAAACCATCGGGCCAATCTATTCCACAAGGTCATCACAGTGGGTCTCAGCATCCAGGCCAACCTACTCCCCAGGGAGAGCTTGCCAAACCTTAGTATCCAGGCCAACCTACCCCGTAGAGACAACCTGTCCAAATTTAGTATCCAGGCCAACCTGCCCCGCAGGGACAACCTGTCCAACCTCAGTATCTGGGTCAACCTTCTCCACAGGGAAAACCTACTCAAACTCAAGGGGCTACTTACCCTCCTCAAGGTCAATCCCAGGAACTATATAGTGCGCCCCAAGGTTTCACTTATTATCCTCAAGATAAATCCCAGATGGTGTATAATCCACCTCAAGGAAATGCTTACATTCTACAAAAAAATCCATATGTTGCTCAGTAAGGACCTCAGTGGTATGCATAGAATCAATATCCCAGTCCTCAACCCATGTTTGGGAAGAACTATCAGGCTTATAACCCCTATGGATAGAATCCTCTGGGACAAAGCATACGGGGGCAGAATTTCTCTCAACCTAGGTGGAATGCTAATACTGGTCTTTATCAAAGACCTACAATGCATTTTAATCCTCAATTGCATTTTATCGCTATGTTGGAATTGCCTAATGTGTCAAAGTTGACGAACGAACCGATTATTCATAACCCATATTGGCCTCCAGTTCCAACCAAAATTCCTGGTGATTGTCCCAAGTTTGAGGGAAAGTCAGGAGAAGACCCCCAAGCACATGTTATGACATACCATCTTTGGTGTTCCTATAACTCTTGGGTTGATGATTCTATCCGACTCCGTATTTTCCAGTGAACTCTTACTGGTGTCGCTACTAAGTGGTACATCGAATTATCTTTTGGTGTCTTCCAAGATTTCAACTCTTTAGCCATGGCGTTTCTCATGCACTTTCAGTTACCGGTTTGGTATGAAACCGGGACGCACCTCCTCATATCCTTGAAGCAAGATCGAGCTACTCATATCTTAGATCATATTCATGAATGGAAACATCATCATTGCTTGATCAAGTTTTACATTCCTGACTAGCTTCTAACTGATTGGTTTACTACCTCCTTCGTTGCTCTGATTTCCAAGGACATTACTATGGGGGCATTTGTTACTGAGGAAAAATCCATTGCTCATGCCCAGTACCTTGATCTTGTGTACTCTTAGTCTGGCATGTTGTACGAACTCTTTCCCGATGCTCCTAGACCTAGAAATTCCAAAGCACTAATGACACCATCCGTCGACGGTATCATCAGTTCTGTGTCTTAGACTTCTCAGAAGTCTCCTCCTCTGAATCCTAGGAAGTAAAAATCTACTCCTTCCAATGATACTGCTTCTCAGCCGACCCTGAATTTTGGTAAAACTGCGCAAGTGAATTCCATTCAAGGTAATCTGGCAGATAAAACCTCCAAGGGTAAAATTAACGGTAAAGGTAAGGCCAAAGTCGATACCTCGAAATAGGATTCTAAGAAATCTCATGTTGATGATGGTTCACAGCGTAAACCGAAGTATCCTTGCTTGATTTGTGATGAAGAACACTACACCAAGGACTATCCTCAATAGGCCAAAGTGAGTCGATTTCTCAAAGGCACCCAAGGAACTCCGGTTGTTCTCAAAGAACTGTTTCCATCATAGCAGACTCAATTGGTAGAGCAACCTCAGTCCTCTGTCTCATTTGGCTCTTAGGTTTTCATGATGAACGGTCCTGCATCCTTTTCTATTGCTACCCAGTCAAAATATTATACCAGACCACGTCAGGCAATGGGGAAAGAGATTTCTAATGGTCCTCCTCCTCTTCTTGCTTCTGGCCCTCTTTAGATTGAAAGGCCTAATACTAATCCCGTTGTCCGACCACCTTCCAAAGGTGTACTCCGTAAGTCTTGTTACAATCCTAATGCCCGTGCTACTCAACATTATAGTATTGTTGAGGATTTGGCTTAGGCGCCATTTTCTATGTCTACATTAGAAGTTCTTCAAAGTTATCTGTCTCAATGGAAGGCTTTGATATCTGCCATCGATGGGGTTGACCTTTCTAATTCAAGCCTCATAACTTTCGTCTTGGAGAATTTCGTCCCACGTCTCCATCACCATCTTTCACTAATCATTCAAGTTAGGATTAATGGGTTGAATATCCATCAAGAAGTCATGGACAAGGGTGCTTCTATGTGCGGCATGTCATATTCCTGCTGAAAAGCCATCCGTTCTCCAGCTCTCAATTAATCTCCAAATTCTCTAGAAGCATTTGATGGAAGGGAATCTGAAACCTCTTGGTGTTCTCGCTATTTTATCGATCACTCTAGAAGGGAAAAAAGTCAATGTCAAGGTTGAAGTAGTTGACGCCAAGCTCAATTACAATATTCTCCTCGGTCATAGTTGGAATAATGCCATGCTGTGTGTTGTGGATGATTTTGTCACCCCCCTAGAGACAGCCTAGAGTTGCCATAGACCAGTGCCTAGGACATCTTAATATAGCAAGGAGCCCTTTATAGTTTGGGTTGTCAGTCCAAGGGGCTCACCTACTATCTCTTGTTTGAAACAAGGAAACTAAATTTGAATGGGACCAATCTCTTTCAGAAGCCGACACACAGATAAGAATAATGTAGGAACATCATGTAAAACTTCAGCATGAAAGCGTCAGACAGTTAAGAGACCGCTTACTGTAAAGAGGGCCGATTCAAATAATATATCACAGAAATCAAATATCAGGAAGTGAGTGCAATGAGGAAACATAAGAAGATATTACTGGCAGAAGGGCGCACCAATTTACGAATCCTTAAGCCACTAATATAGCAGAAAATATGAAAGAGTGAACTTGGAACAGCATATCACTTCTAGGCCTATTTAAAGCGCTTGACTAATTCCAGAAATGGCACCACTTAAGATGAATCCTTGCTGCAAACTAGTGAGCCACTCGCATTCTAGAACATGATACAAGAAGATAATTTGCATGAAAAGAGATAATGTATTAACACATAAGAAAAGTTACATACTGTGAGATACCAAAGACCGGAATCCTCAATACAGTTATAACCCCTCCTCACTGAGACCCTACGGGCTCTGAAGCTTCATACAGAAATATTACAAGATGAATACAGTAGTCTTCTCGTTGCACAGTTTGCTGACAGAAATCTGGAACCCTTACAATGCCTTTCTTTCTAGCTTTTATAGAAGAGATAGAGAATTCTAGAGGAGGCGGTAGACAGAAAGCATTTAATAACTTATTTTGAATCTAATGGCGGAAAATGTTCGCGCCCACACTATGAAACGACTGAATATAATTGTTTGTACTTTGCAATTTATTTCTGGAATGAATGCTGGAAATGCGAATCTATCTATGCACAAGATATAAATAATAAAATATGAGAACACTCGGCCTTTTTATGGAGGAGGAAGACCCGCAGCAATAAAACCTTGAGGCGCCTGCTCCTGTACGTGGTACTTTCGATCTTCAGATTTTGAATTCAAATTCGGAACCTCCTTCGAGATGGACTCTGAATTCATTGCTTCTTCATAAATACTCTGTCACTGCATTAATTTTTTCGACTGTCCAAAGGTGTTCCTTTTAATTTTCTCTCTGGAGAGTTCCATGGATTGAAGTACCTTTCTTTAATGGAGGTCACATCATAGTGACTTCCGGATCCTTTCCGCTAATTTTGTTCCCACCGGAGGCTCCTGCAAAAACCAAAGCTTATTGAATAAAACTGATGACACAGAAGGTGGGCACAGTGAGACTGATGGAGGTGATGGCAAAGATATGAGCGGATTATATAACGACGCAGGGAGGGGACTTTAAATGAAAACGCAAAGGTGTGACACATGACCAGAGTATGTGAACAACGGAGAAAACGCGAGTGACATGTAGGCATACAATTAAGAGCGGAGGGAGGGTACTGATGACGTGGAAACTCAGACAACTAACCCTTAGAGGAGTTACAAAGAAAGGACGCGACAAGACAGCGGAATGAAGGCTTTAAGGTGGGACCCGGAGCGCGTGTCGCAGGATCGCAAGAGGGGAAAATGCGATAAAAGGAGAATGGAACAGCCAAAATTGCGCGCTTGCGCTATGCGATGGGCGTGGTGAGCTCATATCGCAAAAATGAGAAATGCGATGATGGGGAATAATGTGTGAGAGAAGCTGCGCTTTTGCGATGGCGCGATTGTGAGATTTTGCGATAGACACTTAATGGGGCGGCGTTTGTTTATATGCAAGAAGAAGGGTGCGAAGCTGGGAGGCGAAGGGGGCTAGACCTTATATAATCTTTAAAAATGGACTTTATCCCTTTTTAAATGTATTTCTGATGCTGGGAGAGGCAGCGGTGAAAGGGGAAAAGAGACTATATCCAAAATCCAAATGGGGGGGGGGGGTGATTGGTACAACATCGGCTCCAACTGGGGACGGCATGTTTGTCCTCGGGCATGCCGAGAACTCGCAGACCTCAGACCCCTTCCGTATTCTCTTCAAAACCTTTAGCTTATTTATATTATTTACACTTCAAAACTGAAATCACCTTTGCTTAAATTATATACATAAATAAATCAGGCTTGTTCTGCCTGGGTCAGTACTGAAAGTAGTGTTTAAGGAATTGTCTATTCACGGGAGCGTCCAACAGATCTCCCTGCAGGTTTTCTAACATGAAAGTATTATTTCTCCCTAGGTTTACTATTTTGAACGGACCGAACCACAGTGGGTCGAATTTGGCATGCTTGCCCTTTTCGGCTCTGCGAACATCCCATCTAAGAACCAGGTCTCCAACTTGAAAATTCTTGTCCTTTGCGTGCTGATCGAAGACCTTCTTCATTTTTTCCTGATATTCTATTAATCTCTGATCTACCTGATTCCTTATTTCTTCCAACTCTACCAGCTGATTAATTCTTTTAATCATCTCATCTGGTTCTTCATGGTTTTCCTGCATAAAACGTGCCACCAGCAGTGCTAATTGTAGAGGAAACACAGCAGCCCGCCCATATACCAGCTCATAGGGCGATTTTCCTGTTGCTCTTTTTCTAGTTATCCTATTCGCCCATAGAGCAAACTTTAATTGAGAGTCCCAGTTTTTCTGATTTTCAGCGATTGTCTTCTTCAGGGCTCTCACCAGGGTTTTATTGGATGACTCTGCTAGACCATTTCCCTGTGGATAGTATGTTGTAGAATGAGTCAGGATGATGTTATATCTCTGGCAGAACTTTGCAAACCTGGAAGACTTGAAAGCTTGTGCATTGTCAGTTACAATTCTGGCAGGGCAGCCAAACCTGGATATGATATTATCTTCTATGAAATTCATAATTACAGCATCGGTAGCATTTCTGGTAGGTATGGCTTCTACCCATTTAGTGAAATAGTCTGTAGCTGTCAATATCCATTTATGTTGGCCACTTGATGGGGGATGTATCTCTCCTATAAAATCTAATCCCCATTTCTGGAATGGTTCATTTACATGAATAGGGATCAAGGGCAAGGCCGCTAATTTCTGCCTTTCTGCAAATCTTTGGCATTTTTCACACGATCTGACCCAAGCAAAAGTATCTGAATGCAATTTCGGCCAGTAAAAACCAGCCTTCAAGATTTTGTGAGTGGTATCCCTCCAGCTATAATGTCCTCCACATATGCCCTCATGAAATTCTGTCATTACATTCTGCACTTCATTTTCCGTGAGGCATAACAGCAGTATACCTAGTGGGTCTCTCCAATAGAGCTGCCCATTAGTAATGACATATTTCTGAGATTTCATCCTTACAGCTCTGTATTTTTTCTTATCACAACCTGGAGGGTGGCTTAGGGTTAAAAGATATTCAACTATTCCTTTGTACCAAGGACTAGTTAGATATTTCACATGTATCTTTTGGGTAGCCATCTCTAGTCCCTGCTGCTCCTCTTCTTTTTCTGATTCTTCATTTGCTATCACAGACAGATTGATGCCCAAGGCTTGATGATTTGATTCAGATAGAATTTTGGCAAGTCCCTGTCCTTTGATCAATTTAGTAGGCCTTATATCCAAATCGTACTCTTGGATTTTTGCAATCCATCTTCCCCTTCTACCTTCGCTGTCTCCCTGAACCAGAATATCTTTTACAGCTGCTGTGGGAACGTAAGCAGTAATGTGAGATTGCAAAATATAAACCCTGAAAGCTTTAAGGGACTTTACAAGGGCATATGCCTGCTTCTCCAATATATTGTATTTTAATTCAGCATCATACAGCACCTGACTGAAGAATGCTATGGGATGTTCATATCCCTCTTCATTTTTCTGCAATAACACTCCAGCAATTGTATGAGGTGAAGCAAATGAAAATACCATAAATGGCTTACTGTTATCTGGCCCTGTTAGCACAGGAGCTTCAGCGAATGCCCGTTTTATCCTTGTGAATGCATCTCTTGACTCCTGGGACCATTTTACCTCATTTTCCTTTTTAAACATATTGGTTATGTGCCTAACTATCTCTGCATAGTTAGGGATAAATCTTCTCAAAAAATTTATTCGGCCCAAAAACACCTGTACTTCTTTCTTATTTCTTGGCAAAGGAATGCTGTTTATCACTTCAACTCTCTTAGGGTCAATTTTTACACCATCTTTAGTCACAATATGCCCTAAGAGTCTTCCTTCATCTAATGCAAACAAAGATTTTTGAGGATTTAGAGAAAGGCCATACCTTCTGCATTTTTCAAAAGTTCTTCTCAAATGCTCAATATGCTCATCATCATTCTTTGAGAATACTGTGATATCATCAAGATACACTACCAAGAACTTGTCCTGTTCTCCAACAAAGGCTATGTCCATTGCCCTCTGAAAAGTAGCTCCTGCATTAATTAATCCGAATGGCATCCTAGCATACATAAAGGTTCCCCATGGTGTAGTAAATGCAGTCTTCTTCTGGTCTTCTGGGAACACGGCTACTTGATTGTAGCCCGAAAATCCATCCATCATTGACATTCTGGATGCTCCCACTACTTTCTGCAGGATGTGGTCCATTTTAGGCAGTGGATAGTTATCTTTGAGAGATGCTCTGTTCAAATTCCTGAAGTCTACACACAGCCTTATTTCTCCATTCTTCTTCCTAACAGGAACAAGATTTGCTATCCATTCTGAGTACCTTAGTGGCACGATTATCTTGGCCTTTAGTAATTTCTTGACTTCTTTTTCAATGGAGGGAAGCAACAAGGGGTTTATCTGTCTGAGCTTCTGCTTGTATGGCTTTGCATCTTCCCTCAGTGGAATCTTGTGTTGCATTATATTTACATCAAAAGTTTTTAGGTCTTCGTAGGACCAAGAAAATATATCTTTGTAAGATTGAAAGAGCTTCAAATATTTTTCTTTATATTCTTCTGGGACTCTTTTAGATAATTTAACAATTTTGGGGTCAGTGGGAGTACCCAGATTCAAATCTCCCACTTGATCTTCTTCTACTACTTTGTTTGGCTGCAGTGGAACATCATTTTTATTAAATAGTCTTTCTAGAGGTACCAGACCCCTGGGTATAACATTTCCCTTCAGCTGCAGCACATTATTACCTGCTATTCTTTCTTCCCATTTGTTCTCAGCAATATTTTCAGCTTCTTCCTCCTCATCATCATCAATTTCCATACCTGTGAATTCTCCCACTGTCTCCATGAATCTTCTCATTTGCTCATCATCTTCGAATACCTGCCAATGCTTTATATTGTCTGGAATGGATGGTCTGTACCGTACCTCCACTTCATATCTTAGAAGTGGATGCAGGGAAGACAGATATCTTGTGACTATAGCGAATGCTATGCAATTTTTTACTCCGGGAAGCATGAACGCTGTATTCATCACGAAAAAAGTTTTCTATCATAATCATATCATTTCTATATACTCTTAGGCGGGGATAACACAATTTGACATTCATTTTTTTAATGTTAGCACTACCCCCACCCAAACTCGGAAGTCCCCAAAGTGCACCTTTCAAGCAATTGAATGCTTGTGTTTCTGTTGTCTGTGGAAAGCGATAATAGTGCTTCATATTCGGCTACATTATTTGTAGCCTCATATTCCAATTTAAAAGACAGTATTTTCCAATTTGCTATGTGATATGGCTTCTGAGCTCATTATGTATGGAGGTACCACATCAAAATACCAAAGTCACTGTTACGATTTACGATTTCTCATGTGAGCTAAACGAGTTTGATAAAGAGGCTCATGAGCATAATCACCGATTTTCTTATAACATTAAACATGAAATCCCTCTGTAACCTACAGCAAGGGAGTGTCTGACGTCGACCTTAGTTATACAGCTGACAAACCACTGGTCTCCTGTTCTAATCACCCTCTTCCTGCTTCGACCCACAAGAGCTGAGGAAAAGTGCAAGCATATGTTAGATCCAATTTAATTGATCCCCCAATCTTGGTACCCCAAGACCTCGACAACAGCATGCCAAAGCGGGCTGGGATATCAGCAACTACAATGTCCATGACCACACTTTTTGCTGGGATTTGGGCTAAATTGACCACTAAATCTTTTATCATTCCCAAACATTTAACCCTTTTAGAATCAAATGAATATAAATCTTTATATGGTCTTGTAATCTGTAGTCCTAGTTGCTCCATGACAGACAAAGGCATAAGATTATGGGATGCCCCAGAATCTAACATACAATTGTGTAGCAGCAGGTCATGGATGACTAGGGATACATAAAAGGGTGGAGTGGAAGGGTCTATCTCTTCAACATGTGGGCCAAAGACTACCATGGGTCTTTCTTCTTGAAGGTTTAAACTATCAGGTGCAATTGGTAGTTCAGGAGGGAGTATAAAAGAGGTAATTTGAGACTGATATACAGGCTGTTTTAATAACTCAGTCAATGGGACGGGAATCTTAATCTTTTCAATTTATTTTTGCAAATTGAAAGCCGATGTGGGCTTTTCCACTACTACTTCTTTTGACTCCTTATTTTCAACTGAAGACTTGACTTCTTTTGACACTGGCTCGATATTAGGAGGACTGACTGTTTTAGAAGAAGAAGGAATCTGAATATTAGAATGTAAGGAAGTATTTAGAGGACTCTTACCTTTCTCCACGCTTTTCTTTGTTGCTGATTCCTTCTGAGCGGATGCTTCTTCCTGAGGTGGTTCTTCCTCTTGCTCTTGAGTCCTAGTCCTCTTCGTTGAGGATCTGAGATCATATTTGACGTTGAATTGGGCTTCCATGAAATCAGCAAACTGCTTACAGTAGTGATCGATCTTTGCTTCCTCTTCTTCATCATGCAACGGGCACTCCATATCATCATTATTTGAAAAAGCCCTATTTGAATTTTCTAATCCATAAGCTGTGTCTCCAGTGGGGTCATCTGCTGGCCCTTCCAGGTATAAGGGATGAGGTACCTAATCCTGTGATTCCTTTACTTCTCTAGGCAAGATTTGTAACGGTGGTCTTCTATACTGGGGATTGTATCCTCTGTTTGGAGCATTATAATAGTTCTTGGGAGCTGCATTTTTAGCTTCCAGTTCCATCTTGACCATCTTCTTTATCATTTTATTTATTTCATCCATTTTATCTGAATCTTTTTCTTGACTAGAGGTAGAAACCTCTTCTTTGCCTCTCCTCCTGGTTTCTTGTTCAAATTTCCCTTTCAGTTTCCCAGTGGAGGCAAAGTTCGCTTCTAATTCCAGAGCGTCTGCTTGCGCATCATCTAAATTGGCAGGTTTTCTTTCTCTCAATGCAAAACCAAAATCACAATCAAAGGCTGCTATGAAAATTATCTTAGCAACAGCTTCATGAGGCTTCATCTCGGGAGGCAAGCTCAGATATAACTTGTTGAATCTTTTGATGAATTCTACCACTCCTTCATTCTGTTTCTTCTTCATAGTATTAAATTCAGTGAGAGATTGACTGTGGTCTTTCTTCTCTCCCCACTTCCTAAGAAAAGTATTCTCCATAACGTCCCAGGTGGTTATTGAACGGTTAGCCAATGTCTTAAACCATTTTCTGGCTTCGCCTTCTAAAGACTGCACAAACAACCTCAAGACCACATCCAAATGTTCAACATTCAAGTTCTCCGCGAAAGAGCAGAAGGTCTCAAGATGTTTCTGAGCATCAATTTCATTTTCTCCATTAAATCTCGGCAGAATCTTCAAATAATCTTGTGGCATATCATTCAGTACTTGGGGTAAGGCCAGAGGAGCATATTTGTTCAATAGAAAAGCGGGAACATTGGCCATTGTGGGGAAAATTAGGGTTGGTACAACACGATAAAACATAAATGAAGGAGGAGGGAGGTAGGAGAACGCGGTATAAATAACAATGGGAATATATTTGCACGAAGCACGAGCGTGGATAGAATAATTCACGATTAACAACGGCTACTTCCTGACCTCTTTAGTTCTTGACCTAGAGAGGAGGATGAGGAAATTCTCTTTAATCCCGAGCGCTTCCTCTACGTTGGGTCTCTACAACAAAAATTCGGGATTTTACGTTCTAACTTCTTGAGAAGAAAGGGGCAGGATAATTTTCCGTGAAACACTCGGAATTCTCGACGCCGGACGACTGCTCCTTCCCAACTCTCGCTGCGAATGATTTTCTACGGGTGGGACACGTAAGGGGTTTCGGTTCAGGGGTATGCTCCCGACCTCAAATGCGGCCTACGAGGAGCCAGGACTACCAATAAAAATTTATCGAATAAATACCAGTGGAGTCGCCAAGGTGAGAGATATGCAACTCTTCAACTCTCTATGCTCACCCAATTAGAGAGTGAAAATAACTTTGTCGAGACCCAGGGAAACTGATATTCTTGAATTCGGTCCCCGGCAACGGCGCCAGAAAGATGTTGTGGATGATTTTGTCATCCCCCCTAGAGACAGCCTAGAGTTGCCATAGACCAGTGCCTAGGACATCTTAATATAGCAAGGAGCCCTTTATAGTTTGGGTTGTCAATCCAAGGGGCTCACCTACTATCTCTTGTTTGAAACAAGGAAACTAAATTTGAATGGGACCAATCTCTTTCAGAAGCTGACACACAGATAAGAATAATGTAGGAACATCATGTAAAACTTCAGCATGAAAGCGTCAGACAGTTAAGAGACCGCTTACTGTAAAGAGGGCCGATTCAAATAATATATCACAGAAATCAAATATCAGGAAGTGAGTGCAATGAGGAAACATAAGAAGATATTACTGGCAGAAGGGCGCACCAATTTACGAATCCTTAAGCCACTAATATAGCAGAAAGTATGAAAGAGTGAACATGGAACAGAATATCACTTCTAGGCCTATTTAAAGCGCTTGACTAATTCCAGAAAGGGCACCACTTAAGATGAATCCTTGCTGCAAACTAGTGAGCCACTTGCATTCTAGAACATGATACAAGAAGATAATTTGCATGAAAAGAGATAATGTATTAACACATAAGAAAAGTTACATACTGTGAGATACCAAAGACCGGAATCCTCAATACAGTTATAACCCCTCCTCACTGAGACCCTACGGGCTCTGAAGCTTCATACAGAAATATTACAAGATGAATACAGTAGTCTTCTCGCTGCACAGTTTGCTGACAGAAATCTGGAACCCTTACAATGCCTTTCTTTCTAGCTTTTATAGAAGAGATAGAGAATTCTAGAGGAGGCAGTAGACAGAAAGCATTTAATAACTTATTTTGAATCTAATGGCGGAAAATGTTCGCGCCCACACTATGAAACGGCTGAATATAATTGTTTGTACTTTGCAATTTATTTCTGGAATGAATGCTGGAAATGCGAATCTATCTATGCACAAGATATAAATAATAAAATATGAGAACGCTCGGCCTTTTTATGGAGGAGGAAGACCCGCAGCAATAAAATCTTGAGGCGCCTGCTCCTGTACGTGGTACTTTCAATATTTAGATTTTGAATTCAAATTCGGAACCTCCTTCGAGATGGACTCTGAATTCATTGCTTCTTCATAAATACTCTGTCACTGCATTAATGTTTTCGACTGTCCAAAGGTGTTCCTTTTAATTTTCTCTCTGGAGAGTTCCATGGATCGAAGTACCTTTCTTTAATGGAGGTCACATCATAGTGACTTCTGGATCCTTTCCGCTAATTTTGTTCCCACCGGAGGCTCCTGCAAAAACCAAAGCTTATTGAATAAAACTGATGACACAGAAGGTGGGCACAGTGAGACTGATGGAGGTGATGGCAAAGATATGAGCGGATTATATAACGACGCAGGGAGGGGACTTTAAATGAAAACGCAAAGGTGTGACACATGACCAGAGTATGTGAACAACGGAGAAAACGCGAGTGACATGTAGGCATACAATGAAGAGCGGAGGGAGGGTACTGATGACGTGGAAACTCAGAAAAATAACCCTTAGAGGAGTTACAAAGAAAGGATGCGACAAGACAGCGGAATGAAGGCTTTAAGGTGGGACCCGGAGCGCGTGTCGCAGGATCGCAAGAGGGGAAAATGCGATAAAAGGAGAATGGAACAGCCAAAATTGCGCGCTTGCGCTATGCGATGGGCGTGGTGAGCGCATATCGCAAAAATGAGAAATGCGATGATGGGGAATAATGTGTGAGAGAAGCTGCGCTTTTGCGATGGCGCGATTGTGAGATTTTGCGATAGACACTTAATGGGGCGGCGTTTGTTTATATGCAAGAAGGAGGGCGCGAAGCTGGGAGGCGAAGGGGGCTAGACCTTATATAATATTTAAAAATGGACTTTAGCCCTTTTTAAATTTATTTCTGATGCTGGGAGAGGCAGCGGTGAAAGGGGAAAAGAGACTATATCCAAAATCCAAATGGGGGGGGGGGGGGCTGATTGGTACAACACTGTGCATTCCATACACTCTCTTTCATGTTTTGCGATTTCCAAACGAAGGAAATATCGTTATTGTTGATCAGTTTTATTTTTTCACTTCTTCATCTTCCGAGGGCAACATACCGTACATCGATAAAATTACTAAGACTTAAGAGAGTGTAGGGCCAGGTCTCTTCAAAGATCTTACCCTCATGGGTATTTTTCCCCTTCCTCCACCCAACACTGTTTAGGTTAATATGATCTCCAGTTCTTCTGATCCGTGGATCATGCCTTCACTTGAACAGATTGATTCATTTGGAGATTTGATGCCATTAAGTCCAATCGATATTGCTTATTGTGAACTTATTTCAGCTTTGGATCCTCCACCTCCTGATCATGCTCCTTTGGGCATGTCTCTTGACACTTATTCTCAATCCCCTTGGCTCGGCAATTCAGATTCGCCTAATCCCTTGCGAGAGATATTTCCCTCCAATGAGGCGATCGTGGAAAATACGTCTCTTAAGGATCCCCCTTGGGAAAATAGACATCATCGTTCCTTGTTCAGTCCCAACCTTGGGGACATGTCTATGTGTCTCGAGAGGTTTGCTTCTCAAGTTCCTTCTCCTCCGCTTCAAATGCATGTACTGACACATGAAGTTTTTGTGGAATATCACTTGAGTAAAATCACACAGACGATGCCTATCGACATATCTATTAAACCGGGGGTTGTTGAGAACATCCATATTGGGGTGACCTATTCTCCCAATGAGATCTAGGTCTATACTAGTCTCCTCCACGAGTTTCAGGATTTTTTCGTATGGTCTTACGAAGAGATGCTCGGTATCAATCCAAATATAGTGGTGCATGAGATTCATACCTATCCTAGTGTGAAGCCTGTTCGCCAGAATTTTCGTCCTATGCACCCTAGAAAGGCTGCCACTATTAATGGAAAAGTTGAAAAAATTCTTCAAGCTAGTTTTATCTATCTAATTCCCTTGACAGAATGGGTTTCCAATTTTATTCTTGTAGATAAGAAACAGGGTACCCTTCATGTCTACGTTGATTACTATGACATTAACCATGCTTGCCTTAAGGATAATTATCCTACTCCTTTTATTGATCAAATCATTGATTATTGTGCTGGGAGTGAGATTTTTTCCCTTATGGATGGGTTTTTTGGGTACAACTAGATTAATATTCTTCCGGTCAATCAACATAAGACTGCCTTTATCTGTCCTTGGGGTACTTTCACTTATAAAAAGCTCCCTTTCGGTCTTAAAAATGCCGGGGCTACATTTCAACGAGCAATGTCATATGCTTTTCACGATATCAAGCGCATTGTTCAACCTTATCTAGATGACCTTCCAGCTCATTCGATTAAGCGTAAAGAAAATCCTGATCATCTCCGTCAGATTTTTCTTCGCTTTCAATACTATAACATCCGACTCAATCTGCATAAGTGCATCTTATGCGTTGACTCTAGTAGGATCCTAGGTTTTATTGTTTCCAAAGATGGGATTCATCTCGATCCACTCAAAGTTAAAGCTATCATTAATCTTCCCTCTCCTTCCACCTTACATCAACTACAGAAAAGCTAACTTCCTACGTCATTTTATATCTAACTATGTCGAAGTGGCCAAAGGATTTATGCGATTACTAAAGCAAGGCATCCTGTTCCTCTAGGATGAGATCGCCCAAAATTCCTTCAATGCACTAAAGAAGTTGCTCATCAATGCTCCTATGTTGCATCCTCCAAATTATCATCGCGATTACTCCCTCTATTTGGTTGTTGCATTTAGCAAAATTGCCATAGTTTTGGTACAAGATGATGATGCTGGTGATGATCATGCCATATACTATATGTCTCATAACCTTATCAATACTAATATGTGTTATGCCCATGTCGAGAATTTGGTATTGGCTGATGTTCGAGCTGTTCAATTTTTTCGTCACTACATCCTATTGCGCATGGTGACTGTGATTTCTAATTGCAACCCTATGACTTACATATTGACTCATCAATTGCTGGGGGAAAAATAATCGAAGTGGATTTTCATCCTCCAAGAGTTCAATTTGGAGTTCACTACTGCCAAGTCGAAGAAGTCATTAGCCTTCGCTGATTTGATTTGCTCTCTCCCTTCCGATTTCGCTCAGTCTAGTTTCGAGGAACACATTTCGGACGACACGCTCTTTCTGATTAGCACCCTCGATCCTTGGTACGGTGATATCATCGTATATCTTTAGATTTACACCTGCCTATATGAGTTGATTAAGGATGCTCGTCAACGCATCTGTCATCACTCACAACCCTATCTCATAGTCAGAGATACACTCTACCCAATCGGAGTTGATTCCATTCTCCTTTGGTGTTTAAATCTCGAGGAGGCTGAAAATGTCTTGAATGATTGTCACAACAGCGCCTGTGGTGGTCACATGTCTAGATATGCTACTGCATAGAAAATTCTTCATGCTGGGTATTTCTGGCCCACCATCGTTAAATACTACATTATTGTTGTCCGTAAGTTCCATGATTTCCAAATCTATCAACGTAAGATGCACACGCCACCTTCCCATCTTCACCCTATCATTACCATCAGTCCCTTTATGAAGTGGGGCATCAATTTTATGACGTGTAACCCTCACTCGATTGGGGGGCATGCTTATATCATCGTAGTCGTGGACTACTTCACCAAATGGGCCGAAGCAATGCCTACACTTATGGCTGACAATAAGACAACACCATAATTTCTATTCAATCATGTCATTTCTAGGTTTGGTGTCTCTCAAGCCATTGTTACCAATCATGGTTCCCATTTTTGGCATTACATGGTGGAAGAGTTGACTTCCAAGTTGGGTCTACGTCACGACAACTCAACACCGTACTACCCTCAGGCCAATGGCTAGGTTGAAGTTGTGAAAAAATTTCTCATCACTATGCTTCAACCTATGATTGGGATACACAAGTCAAACTAGCATCTCATGTTGTTTTCGACTCTCTGGGCTTACCGAACCTTAGTGAAGGATGCAACCAAATTCACTCCATTCTAGCTTGTTTATGGTCTAGAAGTTACCCTTCCGATTGAATGTGAAATTCCTTCTCTAAAAATAGTTGTTAAATTGTTGTCGAATAATTTTCCAGAAGAAGAACATATTATATATTTTGAGAGGCTTCATGAAACTCACCGCTTTGCTGCTCTTGTCTTTGAAGCACAGAAAAATCAGGTCAAAGCTCATTTTGACTAGTCGGTTTCTGCTCGTTCCTTTATAGAAGGAGACCTCATCCTCTTGTATGACCAAGCTCATGATAGCTGGGGGAAGGAAAATTTCAACCCATGTGGCATGGGCCCTACATTGTTAAGTGAGTTTTGCAGAATGGGGCTTGTGAGCTTATTGATTATGAAGGTCATCCTCTAGATCAGCCCAAAAATGGGTTGTATCTTAAAAAGTATTATACACGAGTCATTCGTGCATGTTTTTTGTACATAGGTGTTCTTTTCATTTTTGTAAATTTTTGGCTTGGTGTGCTTTGTGAGTGTTTTTATACTTATTGGATCGTTGCTTATTGTGTAGAATTCCATTACCCCTTATGTCGGTTTCGTGGATGGTGCTTTATGTATTACCTGGAACTTGTCTTCAGCAGCCTGGGTAATTTATGATCTTGCCGATGAGTTGATAGACCTTCAAGGTATCTATCTAGGATGAACCACAAACAATGTCATTGAATATAGTGTTGTTATTGAACTATTAAGCGAGGCCATTTCTCTCGACATTCATGCATTGATTGTTAACCTATACTCACAGCTTGTTGTTCTTCAACTTAATGGGCATTATTCTATTAGAAACCCTTACATATTAAGGTTGTATTTGCGTGTTCATTTACTGGAAAGACATTTTGATTACATTACATATCAACATATTCCTAGACGAATGAATGCGTTAATTGATATAGTAGCTAATATTGTATTAGATAGACATTTGCGTAATTTGTAAAACATCATCATCACATGACAATATCCATACAAGAAAATAGATGTGTGTATATATATATATATATATATATATATATCGAGTGTTTGCATCCATGTGCATCATAAGTTCAAAAAATATGTATGTTTTAGTTACATCCTGAGACATCATGTCTCTCAAAAAAATATATGTGGAAATAAAACCTAGGTGTCTAGTCAGTGTGAGGCTCATGATAGCATGTCACTGCCCGTATAAGCCGCCTCAACAAGAGGTGAACATGGTTTGATACCCCTGTAGTGTGTCTCTGGTACACGCGAGGAAAATCATCAAATCATGCATAGTTTGGGATCCAACAGGATATTCTCTCCAAGTTGCATATGATTTCCTCCTCCTCGCCTCCCTCACCATGAGGGGCCACATCAAAGTCACGAGGAACAATTTGTGCTATTGGTGGCATGCCTGCAGGTCTTTTTGGGACAACATCTGCAATTACATGGATTGATGTTAGAACATGCATAACAAAAAAATCATAATACTCATCAAATTAAAAGATGAGTCTTACCCAGTACTTCATCCCAATCCTTTCCTTCTAGGAGTGGGAGATCTGCATCACCAGTGAAATTCGTGCCAGAGTAGGGCTAGTCCTCCACGACAATCAGCTATCAGTGAAGCCACTCAAATAACTCCAGTCTATAGGACATTTTTTGACCACCCCCTGACCTTGGCATCAAAGCTGCCCAACAGACCATCCATGGCTCCTAGAATGGTGGTGTCAGAAATACTACCTCCTGACGTTGGAAGATTGCTAACCATTCCAAGATGAAAGGTACCAATATGGACCCGTAACCGAACTGCTTTAGCTCGTTGTTCTTGCATTTTTTCAGTTGGAATTTCATGTTAATTGTTACTGCCTATGCCCAATTGTAGAGGGTCAGTGCCATGCAATCTACAACAAGAAGTAGCTGTGTTTTTGTGGCCTTGTGTGGAGCTTGCGATCCAGCAGCTCGCATGATGGTGTGCAGCACTACCTTTAGTGCCAAGTCTGGAATAGTTTGGATGTCTACCTTTCTGCTTTTGGTTCCTTTCCTTACCCCCGGGCACACTCTGTCGATTATCATACTCATGTTTTCCATTGTGGGATGAGTACCGATCAGGATGGCACTGCCTCCCTCCACGACAATCCAGTTATGAAGTAAATATCTAAGACCTCAATCTCAAGTTCCTGATCGTGAATAATAATTTTTTCCTGATAAATGTCTCAGAAAATTATCAAGTATTGCAACATCTCCAGTTGAGCTCTGAGACATGGTGCCATAAATAATTTCTTGAGTCCGCAATCTCTGAGAGCCTCCATGCATCTCACATTTCTCATGGTTGCCTCGTCTTCTTCACTGTGTTCTTTTCCTTTCCATTCAATCACCATTTTGTCATTTCACACCTGCATAAACATCCATATGGTTGTCATTAGCCAAATACAATGATTTTGAACTGATTAAATTGGGCTCATTGTTTGAATCTACAAGCTAAAAATGGTTGCCACGGTTGGCGTGCTCCCATTCAATTTTTGGGCCAGTTGGCATGAGTCCATCCGTGATACTTGCACCAACTGTCACACCCTAGATTTTACAAAATGCCTCCATAAATCTACAAAAATGGGGTTGAAGGTAATGAAAATGCTATCAAAATGCAGGGAAGGATGTGAGTTCTTACCTGGAACAGACAGATTCACGGTTGATCTTTCGGATTGGTCGCTTTCAGCTCTGCAAAATCGCAGTGAAAAAGGGTAACAAATTTCTCACAAGAGGTAAAAGTGAAAAGTAATTTATTTTTTTACCATTTTTGGAATTGTATAACTTTTCAGAACCCTAATTAGGTTTTAAAGCATATATTCCGATTATTTCGCTATTTTATTTTGAAAAATGTGTTTTACGTGCATCTCTTGTGTAGCAACTAGTCCTCAACATGACGATGATGAATTCATGAGTTGTATTTTATACCTTTTTTGGACTTAGTAAAAACATGAAAAATTCACTCTTGGAGTCATCTTTTAGCTCTTTTATAACTCTTGAAAATTGAAAATATTGCTGAGACTCTTGTCGTTTTGAACTTTTTAAATGGTTGCGAAACAATATCTACCCAGTATATGTTTAGCCCTTTTTCTGGCTAGGATAGATTATTTACGAAAAAGGAATACCTTATCCTATCACGACTAAGAGGTCTCTCAGACATAGTTTTCTACCTTTTCGAATCTGTGAGACTACCTATGAAAAGGAACCTATTGGAGTTTTCTTTTTCGCTTCTATTCAAGCTCTCTAAACATGAAAACATGCCAATTTCTTCCTTTGTCAGACTCGTTAAAACCTAAATTACATCGGAAATCATTACCATGATGTAGCCGCGTTCCTCCTTCCTAGGGCTCGTAAAATGTACTAGGATGGATTTTTCCGAAGGAAAAACTTACATGACAAGCATATGCTATCCCCTTCAAGCTTGTTTTCCAAAAATAATTGGGGTACTTGCCAGCAATGATGGGGGAAAATGGAACTAGTTCTCAATTGTTTCGACAGTATGTTGCTCTTGAACATGACACTCATATGCATTCGTGTCGAGTTGGGGACATCTCATTTCATCATTTTTGCGTCCATGGGTTTCGATAATCTGTTTTGACCACTCATTCACTCTTTGCCATGTCGTCATGACCTCATATCCCTTGATGTAAAATACTTCCAAATCCGAAGTCGTGTCACTGATATGTTCAAGAGAAGTTTTCGTTTACAGTTTTCAACCTCCCTCTAATCCTCTTTTTGGTCTTGATTCAGTATCATCATATTCCTCTGTCTCGTGTCAATGATGTGGGAAAAATTATGACCCTCCTTCGATCAGGTCACTTCCTGTCAACTTCAGTTCATTATCCAGGAAGTTGATCGAGAGACTCCCTTCCGGTACCTTGCAGCTTGCATGCCTCAATGGAAAGTTCTTCATATTCGACGATAGGTCCTCATCATTGGCCTTCGATTGAGTGATTCTGCGGGTGTTTGACGCTAGATCACTGTTCACATTTCATGGATTGTCCTAGTTGTACCTTGAGAGCCATTATCATTATTGGTGGTTTCTCTCATTCCTGTTAACAACATACATCATTGGCTGGTAATTAGGTGACTTTCTTGCATGTTCGACTTTAGCTCACATATTTGCATGCTTGAATTTGTACTTATTCAAGTCGAGATGGAGCGCAAGACCCTGGGTTTTTTCTGATAAAATCTAGGCTACGAGATATTTTGGTTTATCATGACTCTTTTGATTGGATGGTTGTGACAATACCTGAGTCTATTTATTGATCCTTACTGCTGGAAGGCTTCGTCCATACCTCAGATTTTTTTTATATATGTACTCCATTATGGATGGCTACGCCCATGCCACATTTTCATGTATCAAAGATATCAATTGTATTTGTACTTGCAGGTCTTCCGATGGCGATGTTTGATTTGAACGCGTTCTGGTAAATAATTTCACTTTTCCCTCTCTCTTGGACCTCATGCTTTAGGGGGCATCTATTACACAACATTTTTTCACTGTCCCTGCAATCCCCATCCCACACATTGGAGGACCATTTTTGTGACTTATATGTAGTTTCATGCCTTGCAAAAAGTGTCATTGCATCCCTTGCCATGAGAAGAACATTTCCTCTGTTGAATATTCCTGGAATAGACCATCAAAAACATGTGATTTTGGGTCGGCACTGGTAGGCATTTATGGCCTCATGCCAATAAGAGAAGTTAGCACTAGGCCCAGTGCCCATTGGTGCTCTGTCTCAGTGGACTACCCACGCTGAGCTATTTTTGGAAAGTGTTTTAAATATAGAAGCGAAGATTCCATTGCCAACCACTTCGTGAGTAGAGTCAACATGATTTGTTAGACTGAATAACGTCGAACAACTTCCTTTGGATTCTTATTTCCTACTTTTGAGAAAACTCCCAAAGGATAAGGCCTCCCTTCCACCATTTGAGGGATCCCAACCTCCTCCTCCTCTCCTATAAATACATCTCTCTCACATATATGCTGCCAGCTGAAAATTTTGGAGAATAGCTGAAACATTCAGATATAGCTGGTGTGAGATAGAGCAGAGAGAGACCCTTGTCGAGAGAGAGTCTAGGTTGATTTCCTCACCAAGTCCCATTCCCCAATGAATGCTTGAGATGCGTTTCGATTGGACTCGCTGAAGGAGGCTACGACATCAAGGCTCATTTGGTTGTAATCTCTTTCTTTCTCTTAATTAATACATGACTAATTTTTTGGTTCCTGTCTTGTATTTGATATGATTAGTCTTGTGAAATACGTTTGATTCTCCTTGACCAATTAGATAGTTATGAATGTAAATATTGTTTCGTATGCTGCTATCATTCTCTGATCCTTGTGTAAGAACCTGAGTACCATTGTTGAAGGACCATGACGTTCTGGGACGAAGATCAGGAGACTGTTGCCACAGCTACGACAACTATGTTGGAATAAAGGTAGGACATCTATCCTGACTCAGTTTCATTCATTAAATAGGAATCGACGCATTAGCATGTCCTCTCACTACTATACCCACCCTAGGGCTAGAGGGATTTCCTCTGTCCATAGAGGGGATTTACCTACACAAAATTCCTAATCTAGCTCCCAATCAACCATCATCCCTTAATGGTACTTACACGCAAGTGGTATATTCCCTGCCACAAGTTAATTATGTGGAAACCTGTTCCATGTCCACATCTGCTGATGATCTAGTCATTTATATAGTGCATCATGGACTGGGGGCATTGGAACCTGATTTTCAGAGTGTTGTTACCCCATTTAATGAGAACTTCTTGGAATCCATGACCTCTTATAAGCCATGAAAAGGGGTTGGAGAAAATTTCTTTTTCTTGTGTCAAGCTCCTTAAAAAATGAAGCAAGGTGTCATTGGGATAGTTATTTTACTATGTAAACCTCGTTAAAAAATGAAATTGGTCCATATGAGCACAATTATTTTCCTGTTTCAAGCTCTTTAAAAAATGAAACAAATCCCCTCTCAATTCGAGTCTTTGATTAGATCTCGTAAATTCCCACTCGAGTCTTTCACTTGATCTTGTAAATGAAACTTCATTCCATCTGTTGGGTGCCATTTTTGTACTTATTTCCTACATCTGTTTCCCCCATTTTACCTTATGACCTTAACCCTTGCGACTATCTTTGCCTTTTTCCCTTATTTTCTATCTTAAACTGTGTTGTTTTAACTTATTTCATTATCTTTCCATTTCATTGATTATTATGATGTATCATTTCCTTTTTTTGCCTAAATGGGATGAATGTTGGAATAATTTTTCGGGTATTTTGATGTCCTTCCAGACGTTATTCTTAACACAAAATATCTAGATCATGAGGCATATAGAAGCAGTTGAAAGTGTGTTTTTACAGTGAGCTGTTACACTATGATGATGTTACATCATAGTGCTATTACAGACCCTCTATTACAAACTGTTGTTACAGTTGTATTGATGATTGGATATTGTCAACTTCCGGATGCTGACCTATCCTCAATTGTTGTTACGCTACAACTATAATTTTCCACGACAACTGTAGAAGTCATTACATATTCTATTTTAGGATGACAAATTTTAGGCAGTTTTGATTGTAATCCATATTCTTCTAGTCAGAATTTTTATTAAGGAATTGTTTGCAACTATATGTATCTTATTTTGATCAGCATGAGAATCATAAGATTCTCATGACTGATCCATTCCTTATTTTTTTGAACTTGTAACCATTATATAACTCTCGACCCTTGAGGTCAAGGGGTTAGCGGAGAACAATATTACTTTTGGCTCTATAATTTTGGTCACATTAGTATAAAGATATCATGTTGTTGCTGTTACATCCGTTGTCTGGTTTAATTTCCATTTAGTGTCTATCTCTTCCCGCACCCTGCTAGGGAGGAAGGGCCCTCCTCTTTAGCAGGGATTGTAGTGGTTAAAGTAGTTGTACCATATTTCTTATGTTCTTTGCATATTGGTGGAAGTGTTGTTGTTGTTTTTCTAGATGTAAGTAGATCTGCTTCGGTTTCGATATTATTATGCTATTACATAGATGTGATTATAAATACTAGCTGTTCTAATTGTTGTGTGGCACGCTATTTACCGGTTAATTGAGGCATGATTACATTCCTGTAGATTTTTTTAATTCCTGAATGAGTGTTAAGTTTCAGCAATAGATTCAATGAATATTCTTCTTTATTTTGATTGCTTCTGGTTTGATGTATCAACACAGGCAGTGAAATTGTAATTGAGATAAAAGACGTCCCTAGATTGATAATTTATCTGTATTGTCTTAGTCATTTAATAGTGATTAATACAGTCCAACATTTTGGCGTCGTTTTTAGGGATGGCAGTGACGATCCAATAAACCATAATTGTTTTTTTGATGATAGGGTGTTCCTAGTCTGTAATTTTTGGGCGGTAACATGAGAGGTAAGAACCTGCGCATCGCTCTAACATACTTGGGAAGGCTCACCATTGCTATGCCAGGGCACTTAGAAGTGTGATTTTTGGGTGTTTTTCTTCAGTGTGTCTTCAACTATAAAGTTGCTGGGAGGTAAGATGAGAGGTAAGAACTTGCACATCACTCTAACATACTTTGGCGGGCTCACCACTGTAGAAACTGAAGCACTCGTAGGAAGGATTGCTACACATAGGGTACATGTGTGCTAGTAGGACAATAGAGAAATAAAAAACACCCCCCCACTCTAAATAATTATAGGAAATACTAGTTATAAAAAGGAAAAGAAGAGTGCATACTTGGGAAGAAAGACATTCTTTGGAGATCTGATATCAAAAGCAGAAAGGAACAACCTACTTCATACAGAGACAATAGGAAGACAGGACCACAAAAAGATGCTACTATATCAAAGTCTGAGGCATCGTTACCTTCTTTGTCTAGACCTCATCACCCTTCAAACTGAATATCCACTCATGATATCAAAACTCCAGATCTGAAACAACAATGGAAAGCCATTGATCAAAATCTGAAAATTGAAGGACAAGGGGAGACCAGTGAGGAGCATCAGGGGCTTGAGGAACATAATTTAGTTGATCATAATTTGGATGTGGGTAGTGAAGTGAAATAATTGGTCCTAGAATAGCATGATCCTTTATTTATTTGTCAATCCCTTGCATATTCCGAGGTCAGTTCATCCCATCAGGAAGGATCAGCCATGGGGGATGAGAATGTTAAGACAGATGGTACTATTACTTTTGAATTCCCAATATTGATGACATGGGATGAAGCTCCTATGAAAAACATTCCTTTATCATCTCTACTGTCCTTTAAAGGGATGGTTGTTAAAGAAACCGATACCTTTATGTTCGAGTTAGATGTGTTGTGTAGGAGTTATGACTAAACTTCAGAGGCCCAAAAGCTGAAATTGTTTCCTGCTACTCTGAAAGAATTAGCATTAAGATGGTTCATGAGATTGGGTGCTGGCATGATCCAGACCTAGAATGACATGAGGGAGGCCTTCCTCTTTAAGTATCAGGATTACTGTCGAACCAGGGATTTGAAGGAAGAAATCTTCAAAATTACACAAAAGGAAGAGGAGAACTTAGAAGAGTACATGGAACGATTCGATTATAATTTACAAATGTCTAAGTTTGGTAACTTAGCCCTGGAAATCCTTAAAACTATATTCATAAGAGGTATAATATATGACTATCTGGAGAATTTGAATCTGTTAGGAAAAGGAGTCATATCGAAATAACATCTTAAAGAAATAATGAATATTTGTATGCAGAGTTCAAGAGCATCGGTCAAGGGAAGAAGTTCATTTTGGTACCCTTAATTTCAGATACAGAAGTCCACAAGTGGAGGAGTAACCAGAGAAAAGGTCAGAAATCTATTTGAGGATTTTAAAATCAACCTCCTTAGTACTCTCTTTGCCTAGATTACCACAGTACAAGTTAAGAAAGAACAAGCTGAAGCTGAAGCAACTTTGGCAATATTTTGTCCTCGATGCGAAAAGAAACATTTAGAAAGAGAATACAAACTGAATAGCGCCAGCTTGTGCAACATCTGTGAGCTGGTGCATTACACTGGTCAATGCCCAGAAATACCCAGACTGAAACTAGTGCTTAAGGAATGAAGCGAGGATGTCCAATCTTCCTAATTCATCAGATCAAAGAGACCATGGAAGCTGCGACCTATAGGTATGCCTCTAGATTTTTCCTCTTTTAATCCTTGGAATAATGTTTATAATGGTCAGTAATTTCCATGGCCATATCCTAATCCTTCCTCAATACAATTTCCTTCACCATTGAACCATTGGCCTTCCCCTCTACCAATGCAATAGCCTCCATCGCAATATTATCCTTGGAGTCAGAATTGTAGGGGTGATGGCTAAATTCTAGCGCCCTTTGCACTACCAATGTAGGAGCATTTACAATTGCCTCCTCTTCAAACTCCTGCACCTCCTGTCCGGCCCCAATTACTTGTGAAACCTAACCCCAATCCGAATAATAAGGCAGTTCAGAGCATAGAAACCCCGGTTACTTTCCATACTTATATTATCACTCCTATTGGGATTAATGAGGTTCAACTTCGATCAGGAAAAGTAATCAGACTATAAAATACTCTAATAATTATTTGGGAAGAGAGTGAGTCACCCAGAAAGGATGTAGTCAATTATGAAACAATAGTTACACCTATAATGGCCGATACAACACTTGTAGTAGCCAGCTCGGGAAAGCCTGTTGTTTCTACATCAGCCAAACTGAGCAGGGCTGGTGCATTTGTGACAAATGAATCAGCTGTTAGGGTCTAGGATCCTCCATACCCTCAACTATTTATTGAAACCGGGCCAACCTCACAAACTAAATCTGAGTTCCTCAAGGAATTATAGAATTTATATGTGCAGATTCCACTGTTACAAGATCTTAAGGAAGTACCTATCTATGCCAAAACAGTGAGAGATCTGTGTGTCAAAAATCCTGGAAGGAAACCAAAAGAACCTACTACTATCCATGTTATGGGGAAACTGTCTGAACTAATGATTGATCAGCCTTTGTTGACTAAATATAATGACCAAGGGAATCCTACAGTGACTCTCCATATTGATGACCAACCCATGACTAACACTCTTATTGATATAGCGGTAGCCATTAATGTAATGAAAAAATATCCTTTGATCTCCCTAGGACTTCATGGACTCAGACATACACCTACAGTGCTTGGATTAGCAGCTAGATCCCATGCCAGGCTTGAGGGAATGATAGAAGATGTGGTTATCATTGTAGTAGCTTCTTGGAATTATCAGGCTGATTTTCTCATTTTAAAAACTAAATCAAACCTAGGAGGTCATCCTTTAATCTTAGGGAGACCATGGATAGCCACTGTAGATGCATATATCAGATGTAGATCCAGATCTATGGTGGTATCATATGGGCAGGCCACTAATAACCTGAACCTTTACCCCCTAGTGAAACTTCATATGGATTTGAATAGTCCTTGGTAGGACGAATTTGAACTGGAATCTGATTTTTCCCTACCTCTCCTCACATTTGGAAAAGCACAATAATTTAAGGATGAAACAAAGGATGACATTATTAATGGCTTTATTAGAAATTCACTCTTTATTGCCTCTACTAGAGATCTAGGGGAAGAATATGAAGTAGCTGACATAAATATTGAAAATTTGAAAACTACTCTACATACTGATATGAACCCTATTAAAATTGAGCTAGGAAAATATTTAAACATTAATCCCAACCTGACTGCTGAACAAAACATATTTTTGATACAGATGTTACAAAAATATAAAAATTCATTTGCATGGGACTATACTGATATGAAAGGAATCCATCCTAGCTTATGCACTCACCACATTTACCTTAAAGAGGGTTTAAAACCAGTTAGACAACCGCAACGTCGAATGAATCCTGCACTTAAGGAGATAATGAAAGAGGAATTACAGAAACTCCTTAATGCTAATTTCATCTACACCATTTTTTATAGTCAGTGGGTATCTCTGCTTATCATTGTTTTGAAAAAGAATGGCAAGCAGAGAGTCTGTGTATACTATAGATAAATAAACAAGGCCACCCAAAAGGACCATTTCCCTTTACCATTTATTGACCAAGTCCTGGATACTTTCTATGGGAATATTTTTTTTCATTCCTAGATGGGTTCAATGGCTATAATCAAATACAGATTTCCTCGGAAGACCAAGACAAGAAAACCTTTACCTGGGTACCTTTGTATACAAAGTCCTTCCTTTTGGCCTCTGCAATGCACCAACAAATTTTTAAAGGGAAATATTGGGTATCCTTTCGGATCTCCTGAATGGTTGTCTCAAAATATTCATGGATTACTTTACACCTTGCGAATATGCCTTTGAAACAAAATTATTTAATTTGGAAAAGGTACTAGAATGTTGTGAACAAACTAATGTTGCTTTGAGCACAGAGAAGTGCCACATGATGATGACCGAGGGGATTGTGCTGGGACATTTCATTTCAACAGATGGAATCAAGGTAGACCCTGCAAAAATTGAGGTAATCTCGAGAATCCCAACTCCCAAAACTCAAAAATAGGTACGTAGCTTTCTCGGACATGCAGGGTACTATAGGATATTTATAGAAAAAATTTCAAATATTTTGTCTCCTCTGTTTTCTTTGCTCATGAAAGATGTGGAATTTGTGTGGACATGGAAGTGTGAGCAAGCCTTTTTGAAGTTAAAGAACTATGTAGCAACAACACCTATTTTGCGAGGACCAAACTGGAGACTGCCATTCCATATCGCTACAAATGCATCTAATATAGTTGTGGGTGTTGTTTTGGGTGAGCTGGAGGAAAAGAAACTTTATGCCATTTATTACATCAACAAGAATTTAACTCCAGCTGAGCTCAACTACATAGTGACCAAGAAGGAATTCCTAGTAGTAGTGCATGCTATCAATAAATTTTGGCACTACATCACCAGGTATCAACTATTTGTACATATTGACCACGCTGCAATTCGATTTTTAATGAATAAACCTGTTACCAATGATAGATTTACATGATGGTTATTGCTATTATAGGAATTTGATATCACTATTTTAGATAAACCTAGAAAAGATAATGTGGTTGCTAATTTTCTTTCTAGGTTAACTATAGGTGATAACTGCCCTCCTACTGAGGATTTTTTTCCAGATGAATATATTTTTTCCATATCTACTCACTCCCCATGGTATGCAGATATAGCCAACTATCTTGCTACAGGAAAATTCCCACACCATTTATCTTCCAGAGAAAATAGGAAGATCATACAATAGAGTGCAACTTACTCTTGGATAGAGGGAAATCTCTATCACACTAGACCATACTTTTAGATTTGACGTTGTGTTAGAGAATATGAGGTCTTTGATATCTTGAAATATTTTCATGAGGAACCCTATGGAGAGCACTTCGCAGACAAGAGAATAGGGTATAAATTACTCTCAACAGGGTACTACTAGCCAACTATATTCCAAGATGCCAAGAATTTTGTGAAGGGATGTGATAGCTACCAAAGAATGGGATAACCTCTGAAATTAGATGAGATGTCATTATGTAATATTCCAAAAATTTAGCCTTCAGCTAAATGGAATATTATGGTTTGATCTTCCTCTGTATCTTGATCAGATTCAACATTAGATATGATATTTGGAGGTTGATTATTAGAGGACTGACCTTTCTTAAAGTTTCTTAAAGTATTTTTTGAGCTAGAATTTTCAGCAACTTGTTTCTTGATATCTTCCATCTCATTTTTCATAGTCTTCAAAACTTTTTGAAGACCTTCCACATCAAAAGGATATTTTGGCAGCTTCTTTTTAGAATCATCTTTGAAAGATACTTTCTTTGATTTTCGATCTTCTTAAGAATTATTTTTTCCCAATATCGATTATGTGTTTCTCTACAGATAGATATTCCTTCATGTTTTCTGCGAGTGTCGAAAATTTTTATCTATCAACAAAAATAGCTATATTGGATGGAAGAGATGAAATATACCACTCAATTTGAACTTCTGCGCCAGAAAATAATGCAGCAGGAATTTTATTTATTAATTTATTAAATCTTGAATTAAAATATTTTATCTTCTCACCTTTTTTAGCTTTTATATTTGATAAATCATTGATGAGCGTAACAGTGGTCCTGTCATCCCAAAACTTAGCTAGAAAATTTTCTTCGAAGATATTCCAGCTAGTTATAAAGCGGGAAGGCATTGAAAAATACCAGGATCCTATTAGAGTATATGGAAATAATATTACAACACAATTCTCTTCAACTACTTCTTTTAAATTGATGGCTAACATAAAATTATGAATGTGTTCTTCTTTTGGAAGACCATCATCAAGATTAAATTTAGGTAACCACATTTCGAGATATTTTGGAAGAGCATGAAGAGGAGCAGGCATATTTACACCCCCTGGATTGTTCCATGGACATACATTTGGTGGAGTTACTTGGCCTGCCATTGGAGTTTGGATGGATGTGATGGATTGAGTTTGAGTTGAAGAAGAGGGAGGCTGAGTGTTAGGACTAGTTGAAGGGATATTAGTTTGAGTATTAGAACTAGTTAAAGTAACACTAATTGTTGGAATGGAAGTTGTGGAAGTGAGCAGAGGTAATGATGATGAATGGGATAAGATATCGTTGGCGATTGACTCTGATTGAGTCCTCTTTATTCTCTTTCGATTACTATCAATGGGAAATTAAAAAGGAAGAATTCATGTCCTTTGAATTTCTAATCGAGTTAATATTCTTCATGGTTGTAAAGAAGACGAAATACTTATATCTTATTTTTGAGAAGATTCAGGCTTTTAAGTAGAAATGGATACTCTCTCTAATTTTTCTATTAAATATTGGACTTCTCAGGAAGTTTTATGGGAATCAGGAGATAATATGGGTTGAGTATCACTAGGAGACTTAGGAGAAGGATGATCAACTTCAGATTTTAAAGATGAGGATCTAGATAATTTTCTGGAAGTTGATGAGGATCTAGAGGGAAAGAGACTCTTAGATTGACCTTTATATTGGTCAGACATTTTTTCCATTCACAAGGACCTCCTTCTAGCACTAGAATGTTGAGGCCTTGGATTCTGCTACTAAAACATGGGGGAAAACCACCCGATCCAGACCTTAAAGCAACTTCTTTTTCGTTTGGTGTAGTGGCTCCAACTAGGGATAATGGGACCAGTTTCCCAATAAGGATGATTTTGGGGTGTGTTTTCATTATACAACATGCAATGGAAAATGATTGTAATCTATCACATGCATCTATCTAAACTATCTATTCTATTATATACCTGGGGTGTTTCTTCCTTTATGCGATCTAAAGAGATATCCTTCAACCATTAGTAATGTAGATTATTTAACGATTGAAAGAGATGAAAATTATGTAAGTTGATTCTTCTAACAAAATAGTTTGATTAGAAGAACTGTAAAAAATATATCGCATTCATATGTGTTATTATATATTCAATAAGAAATCACAGATAAATATTAGAACAGAAGTGCATGTAACATTAATCTATACTAACGTTTCAAATATATAATGCAATAAAAAGATGATTGTCAATATATAAATCAAGACTTAATACAATTGAATATAAGTACCATACATACAAATTTCTACTCATGTAAACTGACAATAATTGATCTTCTCCTCTTCACTTTCAAGAAATTTAAAGAGGACAACAATCAAAAATGATTTAAACAGCTTTAATTGTCGAAAGATAATAGATTGTGTTCCATCCATTCATCAAAGAGTTTACAAACTTACAATAGTGTAGTCTTTGCAAATGTTTTTTGACAAATTTCTGGACCCTTCTCTAAATGCATGAGAGGGGTTTAAATACTAAACTAACAATGTTCTAAAATATATTATTACAAAAAAATAGAGGAGGTTTCAAACAACCATCGTCGTAAGACTAACTTTAACTACCATCTAGGAAAATAAAGTAACAATGTGACTTAAGAGTTCTGATCTTTCTTTTGGATTTCCCCCCGAAGTTGAAAAATATATAGCATGGGCTTGAGCTGTATTGGCTGTGAAATCTGTGATCTGACCTGTCCTTTGAATATCACATTTGAGAGTGTTGGCTGTGATCTTCTCATCGAATCTGTTAAAGACTACAGGATCTGGTATTGATGGTAAGGTTTGATCAGAAAATTCCAATAATTTTCTTGATCAAAATTATTTACTTTTTTAATTGTTTCATCCTGCATTTCTGCCTTTTGTTTCCATTTTGTTTCCAACTATTTGACTTCTGAGAGAACTTCAAACATGCACTCTTTGATAAGTTCTGCTTTCACAAGCTGTTCACACATAGATTCAATAATTTCCTTTTCCATATTGAATTCTTTTGCTACTGCTTTTTCTGCATTCTTTATCTGTGCTTCCCAATATTTGAATAACATTTCCTTGTGGAAATTATCTACCTGGGCTAGATTAGCTTCCTTTCCTAAGTTTGATGCTTGCCATTGAATGTGTTCATTGATTTTCTTCTCGATCTTTTCACATTCAAGTTTCTAGATAGCTATTTTTTGGATTAGTATTTTATTTGAGTCACAATAAGATCCAGTAATAGAAGCTTGTTGGAAAAATACTTCTTCTTGTTGCTTTAACTTAGCATTTACATCCAATGGTTCCTTTATGAATTTCTCTAACTGTGGTTGGCTTTGTAATCTAGTCATTGCTGCTTCCAGTTATGTTTGCTTCTCAATGATTTCTGCTTGATGCTTCAATTTAAGACTCTCAAAATATTTTTGAAATTGGGTCATCTTCGATTTCATTTTCTCGCTGGAGTTAGAATTTTCTTGGTGTAAAAACCTCTCTAATTCTTGTATTCTATCTTCTTTCTACTTCAATAAAATTTTAACCTTAGTGGCCTTATCAACAGTGGCAGTACCATATGCCCCTGCAAACTGTGATAGTTGGTTAAATGTTCAGTAGGATCAGCTAGGGGATCCTTCCATAAAACGTCTACTGATTCATTTGTAAGATCTAAGATTGTTTCATCAATTCTTCTCCTTTTATTTCTGTTGACTACAACATTATGACTAGGATTGTAGAAGATATCCAGCAAAGGGATTTCTTGAACTTGTAACACTATATTTTCTGTAGGGTAAGCTGGAATGATCTCTCGATCATGAGTTTCTGGAACTTGTTGTAGTGGTATAAAATTTTCCACTAAGTTGTAATGTTAAGGTGTCTGAAAAATAGTAGCTTGATCAATATTGGGATTGGTTTTAGGAGTTTTTATTGCTTCATAAAACTCATCCCATTCACTATTCAAATTATTTGGTTGGGACTTTCCTGACTGATCAAGTGTATCATGATTGTGCTGAACTTCTTGAGAAGTTGACCTTTTTCCGTTACTTCCTTTTTTATCTTGCATCTCAATCTCTTGGATTACTTGATCAATTATGTTTTCTGGGTTTTCCTTTCTGCTTTCGGATTCATTTTCAGAATTATCTGAATTGTGAGATTGATGCTCTGATTGCCTCGACTAATCCTCAGAAATGTCTTTTGCTTCATTATCCAAGCTAATACTTGGAGTAGGTTTGGTGACATCTTCAATAGTCAATAAGTTAAGAGGAATTCTCTCCAGTCTCTTACTTATTTATGTTTGGAAGGCTTCCAAATGATCTTGGTTGAGTTGACTGGATGAAAACTTAAATATCTCTGAAAATTTTTCCATACCTTGAAAGAAATCATCAAATCTATGTGTTTATTTTATGAAAGGATTCATTTTGAGCTCAGTGATGTAGTTTTTAATTACATAGTTTGGATCATATGGATGATTTGGTATTAATGCCAAATTCAATAGATTAATCTTTGAAACTTCCTTGTAGGCATGACCAATATAAAAGAGTGAAAAAGTACTACATTGTAAAGGAAAATTAGGCCAAATGACATTCTTAGCATCTTTAAGCTATTTATAAATACCATTAACAAGTTGGTATGTTGTCTCTCTTGAAAGTAACTTATCAGGAACATAATATGGTCAGACCTGTGGAGAATCATAAATCCCAAATACTCTGACATATGTGAAACTTTCCTCTGCAAACCATCTAGCAACAGAAAGAATGTTTGTACTAGCCTCTTTAGAAACCTTAGGAGATTTCTCATTGAATATCATCTGGTGCATATGTAACATGAATCTATGGAAAATTTTGTAAAAATGCAAATGGAAGTATGAATCCCAAAGGACTCTATTGTAAATGTGGATTGGGGTAGGGTATTAGGTTGTCCATTTCCATCCCATGGTAGGAAAACTAGAAGAAAAGAAAATTGCATCGATGACATAGGCACTCATGTAAAAGGGAGTTATTTCTCTAGATGAAACACTTCTTTTACTCCTATACTCCATGATGTGCTTAGCTAAATTATTAGATAGGATATTTTACCAATTCAGAATTAAAGAATTGACGATTGTGTCAATTAATGGGACCCAATATACAAAAAACCTAGTGGTATCAGGTTTTGCATATAATCTGGACAACTTACCGACATCATAGTAGTAAGGGGAAGGAATTTAGGCAATTGGGTACGTATCGAGTTTATCTCGCTTAAGTTTGCCTTGGCATTCTTTCCATTCCTTTATGAATCTCATCAGATCTGGATTTTTTGTTCTAAAGCTTTGGACAAAAGCTTTGTCATATTTTTTCTACGGGGAGGGTATATGGTACATTGCCTATAAATATTCTGCCCTGAATGAACAAATATTCTTGCCTTTTGAATCTTTGAATGTTATTTCTTCTATGATTAAGTGGTTGATTACCCACTTAACCATGTTTGTCTAGTGAAGAATCTTTGGCCTTGTTGCTACCTTTGTTGCTACCTAATGGATGAATCAACATGCAACGTTGAAATAAGTCATGTATGAAGTAACTGATGTGTTTGTTGTAGCGATTTTAGTTATTACCCTTGGATTTTCATCTTCAAATAACTGATACATTTCTTTGCATGATGAAATGTGGCAATCCTTTTTTCAGGTGGTGTCTAAGAACAGGGGAGACATATATGAGTCTTTGGTAGACAATTCTTTGTCAATTTCTTTGCCTTTCTTGTTCATTTCAATTTTCCTCACTCCGTTAAGTGGTCTCCTGATTTCAAGCAAACAAAGAAAACATTAAAATTATAGAGAATAGTGAGAAAAAGAGAATTGAAACAAATGCAGCATTCAATCACTTGAATGCATGCTTGAAGTAGATATGAATTTATCAAAACCTTACTTCTATTAAATGTTATTAATCACCAATAACATTTTTAAATCAAATCTCTTACACCTTCACGTGAAATTTCGATAGATCAACTTAAAGAGTTGGATCTCATATTTCAGTTTTATTTGACATGAGTCATTTCGCATCACATATTGCAACTTATAACCATTTCCATTTATGATGATACCCATAAATTATGAAAAATGACATCTACGCAAATCACACATCGCAACTTTTATGCGGTAAATGAATTTTCTTTTAGTTATATCATGCGAAATGTGGTGTGCTTTTAAGAAATCATGTCGTTGCGGTCTATCGGACTTTGGAGTCTTATGTTCATTACTTTATTGTCTCGTTGGGTCCACGTAATCGCAAGTTTCACCAAATTGCATATAAATTCGATCTTTTAAATGAGGCGTGATGCGATTTTGGTTTATAACGGTGATTAGGGCATTTTCAATAAGATTTTGATATGCCTTTGGAAAGAGATTAGCACATATCGCAGCCCACATGACTTAATGTATTTTAAATCATTTTAAGTTTGTAAGCTATGAAAATTGCGATGTGGACTAAGGAATAAAAGAGGATAAGCAAAAAGAAACTTTATTTCCTAATTTTTTTTTTTACTTAAAGCTATTAATAAATGAAAATAAATTTCTTAATTATTTCTAAAGGGTCCCCATTTATTAAAATAAATGGGGGTTTTTGTATAGCACAACAAAAGGTAAACTTCTTTGGATTTTGCTAAGTTGTTAAATCCTCTATTCATTCCACATCGAAAAATAAACCTATGACCTTCTAGTTTCCATAATAACAGGGTGCTACCTTCTTCTCTGGTACCTAGATTGTCCCTTGAAGCATTGTAAAAAAAATCTAAAATGAACAAATCAATCAAGATCCAAAGTGGAAAGAGCCCTTCTTGACTTCTCCTTGGAATTTTTCTTTAAGATGGGATGAGTAGTTTGAACCTTGAATGGCATTTCAAATGGTGTGCACTGTTTATCATTAAATATGTCCTAACCCATAAGACAAATATTGGAAGGGAACTGTGTCTATTTCTTATTTCATTATTCTGCAACCAAATTTGCAGGGCTTCATCAATAAAATCCCCTTCCAACCGCCTATCCTTTCCTTGAATCCTTTTGTAGCTACCTAGACTTCCTTAGTGATATGGCACTTGAAGAACAAGTGATTTTCTAATTCACTGCTTTCCTTATATAGGTAGCATAGACCTGACCCTTGTCACCATAACTTCTGAAGATCCAAAAGAGTACCTTCTTTATCAAGATAAGCCACAATAACATTTCGGATTTATGAGGTCCTTTCAATTTACACAGTGTCTTGAACAACCACCTATAGTCATTCTTGCAGAAAAGTGACAACATAACCCTTCTTCATTGTATATACCATTTTTTTCTTCCCATACTGATGTATCCCTTTCATCCCTTAGCCCTAGAGGCTCTTTACTATGTATATTCCTATTTTCTGCCCTTACCAATGTGTCTCTTTCAAAATTTAACCATTTACTACACTTACCAATGTGTATCTTTCAAAATTTAACCCTAGATCCTCTGATAAGATGAACCCTACAAGCACTTCACTTATCTGCAATTGCCCCTCCCAATCCCAAGTGACCAATAGTTATTCATCCACAAGTTGAAAATAATTTACGAGGAAAATTTTCATATCAGAAGAACATAGCTTACACACAGAGAGATTGATATCCTTTGTTTTTTGGCTGTGGTTTATTGATTAGGATGAGGTGCTTCCATGCAAATAGTCCAGGTTAAAACCTTGGTGAGTGTAGATTCTGCGTGTGTCTATGTGTGAGGGGGAAGGTGTTTGACCTCCCAGAGTTTTTTTTCTCATTGTCATCAAAGGGCCTTAACACATGTGTGACAGGCCAAGTCAACGGGATGTTGATACAATAATTTACCCTTTTATTTTGATTACATTGTGCATTTTTTCATTTGACACAGGGACTGTTAAAAAAAATGTCGTGTGACTTATGTTGCAAAGCTTCATTTTCAACTACAGAGTGCCATCTTGTTGTGGATTGTTCTTGTTTTCTATATGTTCTATGTGTCAAAGGTATGTCCTGCATGTAGACAAGAACTATGAGACATGCTATTTATTGAATATTCATGTGTTGTCCTTATGCATGCTTATACCTACAATAACTGTAGTTTCGTGAAACTCTGAAAATACCCCAGAAAATTTTCATTTCTATTCACAATAAGTTCAATTAGATTTTAGATCAAAATAAAAATCGAGATATTTGGTCCCAAGCAACTTGAAAAGCTGATATAAATCTTTATGTTACAGTCCAATATGAATGATATTCCAAAAACATGATCATATCATAGTTTTCTTTAACAGACAAGGTTTTAAATGATATGTGTCCAATGCTCCTCCTCTAAGCCTCTGAGGACTCTAATGTATGAACATCTTTAGGACTGGAAAATGGAATTATAACACTACATGACCAACAAAGTTTATATATATCAATGCTAGAGTATACTGGGGATGACAATCAGAGTCTTGGCATCTATGTCATGATAATGTAGTACTTTTGTATTAATTCCAGGAAGGATAGATCCTTATCATTGTGATCAAAGGGTGTTAACACATGTGTGACAGGCCAAGTCAAGGAGATGTTAATACAATACATTACCCTTTTATTTTTATTACATTGTGCATTTGTTCATTTGAAACAGGGAGTTTTTAAAAAAATGTTGTGTGACATATGCCATGAAGCTTCATTTTGAAGTGTAGAGTGCCATCTTGCTGTGGATTGTTCTTGTTTTCTGTATGTTTCCATGTGTTGAAGGTATTTCCTTTATGTAGACAAGAACTATGATACATGCTATTTATTCATGTGTTTTCCTTATGCGTGTTTATACGTACAAAACTGTAGTTTCGTGAAACTCTAAAAATACCCCAGAAAAGTTTCATTTTTGTTCATAATAAGTTCAATTATGTTGGATTTTAGATCAAAATTAGGATCGGAATATTTGGTCCCAAGAAACATGACAAGCTGATATAAATCTTTTTGTTACAATCTAATATGAACTCAGATCAGAGTTTTCTCTAACAGAAAAGGCTTCAAATGAGATGTGTCCAATGCTCCTCCTCTAAGCCTCTAAGGACTCCAATGTATGAACATCTTTAGGACCATTAAACATAATAATAACACTGCATGACTAACCACGCTTATATATATATCAATGTTGGAGTATATTGTGGATGAAAATCAAATTCTTGGTATCTATGTCATGATAATGTAGTACTTGTCATCAAAGGGCCTTAACACATGTGTGACATGCCAATTCAAGGGGATGTTAATACAATAATTTACCCTTTTATTTTTATTACATTGTGATTTTTTTCATTTGACATAGTGAGTGTTTGAAAAAATAAAAATGTTGTGTGACTTATGCCGTGAAGCTTCATTTTCAAGTGCGGAGTGCCATCTTGCTGTGGATTATTCTTGTTTTCTGTCTATTTTTGTGTGTTGAAGGTATGTTCTTTATGTAGACAAGAACTGTAATACATGTTATTTATTCATGTGTTGTCCTTATGCATGCTTATACCTACAACAACTTTAGTTTCGTGAAACTTTGAAAATACCCCAAAAAAGTTGCATTTTTGTTCACAATAAGTTCAATTATGTTGGCTTTTAGATCAAAATTAGGATCAAGATATTTGGTCCCAAGCAACTTGACAAGATGATATAAATCTTTCTATTATAGTCCAAGATGAATGATATTCCAAAAACATGCTTAGATCAGAGTTTTCTCTAATAGACAAGGCCTCAAATGAGATGTATCCAATTCTCCTCCTCTAAGACTCTAAGGACTCCAATTTATGAACATATTTAGGACTAGTAAATAGAATAATAACACTGCATGACTAACGAAGTTTATATATAGCAATGCTGGAGTATATTGGGGATAACAATTAGAGTCTTGGTAACTATGTAATGATAATGCAGTAGTTTTGTATTAATTCATGGAAGGACGGATCATTATCATTGTTGGGCCACTAATTTGTATTATTATTATCACTTCTTAACATCCCTTTCATCCATTCATAATGTTATTTTATCACATTATTTATAAGAGTTTATTATATAATTCCATTTCATAATTATTTAAGCTCTTTTGGATAAACAATACTTTTTCTCCTTTATTTTAATAAATTAATGATTATTATACATGATTTTTCCAATGATGTTTTATTAATGAATTTTTTATAACATCACTCACTATTTAGCCCTGAAGATCTCTTCCAGATTGCAGATTAGATCTTCAGCTGATAATTAAATATTCCAACTTAGAAATTCACTAGGATAACAAGAGACAATTTTGCGTTGAAAGTTTTGGGAAAACATAGAAGAATCCTGAAAATAGGAAACACAGGTTTTGTGCAGAATGGACCAAATTAGTTTTTCCATGAGCAGTTTTCCAAAATTCAGTCTTGATTGAGAGAAACACAGGGTTCTTCAAAGGACAAATTTGCATATTTTATGTTGTGGCAGTTTTCCAAAATTTCCCTAATTGTAATTGTTGGATTCGACTTGTGCCAGCCGAATCATGATGGAAAGTTCTTTCAAATATCATCTTGCTTATTGAGATTTTGTAGTCAGTTTATTTCCCTTTTTTTTTATATATTTAAAGGGACACAAATCAGAGAGAAGGGAGAAGGCATAGAGTGTTAGTTTGAAAGAGATCAAGTTTTTTAATAGAAGAATTTTAATTAATTGAATGCAAGTCATTTTCTCGTTCTATCTGAAAGTTGTGAGTCTATGACGACCCTGGTCAGAGAGTTGGGCCCACTCTTCTGATCAAGTGCTGCGTTATTTCCTTTTTTTATTTCGCATTTCTATTTGAGTATTTTAACTGTTGTTATGGTATGTTCTTTAATCATTGTGAATTCTTTTATAATTTTTAAATTTATCTTTAATTACTATTACAGTAGTTCTGGTTGTTTTAATTGTTGAATCTGTGATCAATATTGGATTGTGCCATTTCTCCTGCATATACCTTGCATGTTACCTTGAAATAATGTACGCACCTGGATTGATAATTAATGTGGGAAAGGGTTTGAATATTCATTCATACTTGTTCACTAACAATCATCTTGGGGAGGATCTATCGACATCAACGAGAAAATATCTCAGTTAAGAGATATGGACAGAGATAGTTTAAGATACTCCAAGGGATTCCTAGTTAGAGATAGTTTAAGATACTCCAAGGGATTCCTAGTTAGAGATAGTTTAAGATACTCCAAGGGATTCCTAGTTTGAAACATATGTAAAACTATAGTTTTGAAATTTGGGGTCATTCCAGATGTAATAAAATCCATGTATTGAAGACCTTAGTATGTTTCTTAGTGATTTAATTGAAAAATATCAGTATGAATATTTTGTAGAATACATATGTTACAAAGCTAACTTAAGCACGTTTTTTTTTTATAATCTTTTGAGCAGAAGTGGAGGAAGTTGATATTGAAACTGACAACTTTGTATTGCAGACCAATAGGGCCAGAAAATCATTCTTGATGATTATCTATGTATTGATTATGAGCACAGGAGGATCCATAATAAGATATAGGACAGGTTTCAGGTGGCTCAATGATTATGTTTTGGAAAGGTCAATCTCCCTAGATTTAGAGGGAGCTATGGTCAATCCATGATAATTATATTTCTTAGACACAACTTATGATGAATTCTGCATGTCTATCTAAAATAAGGCTTTGGACGGAGCCTCATAGATGACTATGACCCAAGAAATATGACAGGAAAACAACTAAGACTTGGGGAGAAATAATTGAAAATAATATTTGTTACAAGTATTTCAAAGGCTATTGAAATGGAGAAACCACAGATCCCTGGTTTTCCTGTGCCTTTTTTATTGATAGTTGCTCATATATTCAGATGTTGCATCAGTTAACAGAATGATGAAATATTACTTGATTTTGTTTCTCTGAGAGTTTCATCAAAGCTGAATGCATGAATTTCTATGAAGTCTCTCTATTCAAGAAGCTCTTCAGTGAGTCTTTTGCACACTCCATCATTACAAAAGAAGATTCTGAGAATCCAGTATGTTTACATACCTTTCCATATTTTAAAAAAAACGACATTCTTGTTTTAAGATATTCTTGAGCAGTCATATCTCATGATAGGAAAATGAACACTGTGCACCCTGAAAAGACCAGTTTAGGCTATGGTCTTCCCAGTATGGATGAGTGAGAACAGACATAGAGGATCATCAAGTATCTATTGTAAACCAATATGTTTATGTTTCTAAATGGAGCAATGAGGCTCCCATTGATCCCATTTTGATTTTCAAGATGAATATTCCAACTATTCCCTACATGAAGGGATCCTTGGTTGAATATTGAACTCTGGGAGCTCCTGGGGCTTGGGGTATTTATTGATCTATGAGCGACCATAGGGTGATTGGTTCACCTTCCCCTAGTGGTGCGTTGTGTACAGGGTGAGTGGTTCACCTTCCCCTGTGACACCACATGGTGGTTGACATGTGTGTAGGTTGAGTGGTTCACCCTCCCATACTGTTGATGGAATAAGCATACGATAAGTGGTTCACCTTTTCCTATGGCATATGAGTAGGATGAGTGTTTCAACTTCTCCTACGAGTACTCGAGTAAGAGATGCATATAGGCATATGTTGACATGTTAGTGGGACGTGGTTCATCCTTTCCCACATCTAGGATGCTCATTCTCTACGATTGATGGTTGACCTGTCGGCGATATGTGGTTCATCTGTTCCTTACGTATAGGATTCTTCCTACTATTGTTGGTTTGCATGCATGTAAGAAATGGTTCATACTTTCCCTATTGTCGGTGTTTTGCATGTGTGTAGGAGGTGGTTCATCCTTTCCCTACATATGGTTATGATATGTGTTTATAGGATTTGGTTCATCCTTTCCCTACATGTGATTATGATGTGTGTTTGTAGAATGTGGTTCATCCTTTCCCTACGTGTGACTATGAGCAGGATGTGAGATATTCTTTCTCTCCTGGTGTTTTTGCATCATCCTACCCATGTTGTCCGAGACCCATGAGAAGCACCTCTCCTTTGGCCATTGAGTTGGGGAATGAGGATATAAACCATAGCACTACTGATGGACTCATCTTGTATTTCCGTACACTCTATGCTAGGATGAATGGTGTTCAAAAACTTGATATGGGATCAATTTTGATTGAGGTTTTACCTCTAGACTAACTTTGGATCAGTAGAGAGTGGCAAGGTCATGTGACTCACTCTTGATCAATTCTTCTTCATTATTTCTTCAGTTTTTAGCAAAGCAGATAAGAGTAGAGAAGAGCAGAGAAGACAAAGATGTTTCATGGTTCATGATGACATATACCAAGATGCCATGATGATATATGGAAGCAGATGGATTGGTAGGTATAATTCTTCCTATTTGAGAGGGAGTGTTAAAATTGGAAACTAGGGCCAAATTACACTTTGGTCTACTCAGTTGATGGAGATAATCATTCCATTGAATCCCTCTTTTTGAGAGGACAAAAATCGATCTAAATATTTTCAAATTTGTTCAAGGAAAATATTTATTTATTCAAAAATAAATTCTATAATTTATGATTTAGTTTAGGCGAGAAAAATTGAAAAATTAAATTTCGAATTTGCCTCCAAAATTTAAGATCTACCTTCCCTCCATCTTGTGTATAGAAAGAGGAGCCTTCATCCTCATTTCAAACATCCTATTCTTCTCTCTAAAATAGCCACAGATGAAAGGATGTTTCCATCAAAGGTGATGAGGGCAAGTTTGGGATCGGTTCAGTTTCCTTAATAGGTTGTGTTCCATAAGCAAAAGGCTGAAATCAGTTTGGGCTTATCTATACTATATTCTGGGCTCACTTATCTTCATCAAAGGATGGAGTTTGAGTAGAAAGATGTCACACCTATTGAGGGTGAATTTTATGAAAAATTGGGATAGTTGTGGAGGTATAATTCTCCATGAAGCTATCTGCATTAGTTTGGGTCTCCTCCAGCTAGGTCGCATGCCTTAAGAACCCTGTCTTGGAGGCCGAGAACCTACAACAAGAAATTCACAGTCAAGGTTACTATATCATAAGGCTGTGTAATGGGTTTTGAAGCCTAAGAGAAGGCTTAAGGGCTACATCATTTGAAAGGACTAAGTAATATGCAGTTTAGTAAAGTGATCAAAGGTAGTGAATGAGGTAGGAGTTGACGATGTTTATGCCCTAGTCAATCCTACCTAAATTATAGAGCAATCACCAGTCCTAGAAGCCTACACTGAATATTAGATCTACAACCTTGTTTGAACCATCCTTTTGTCTAAGGGAAGTAGTACTAATCCTTCTCTCTTGCAAGTCATTTTGACTTTGAAGTATTGTAATTTCTCTCTCTGTTGAACATTTGACATTAATGATAAGAAGAATTGATAAGGGTTTTCCCCATATTGGGTTTTTTCCCCAGCTTGTACCATATTCGTGTGTTCTACTGTCTTTGCTTGTCTTCAAATTTTATTACTTATGTTCTTCTATTAGTTACAACTATGTTTAATGAGATTTCTTATGGATTAATGGGCATATTATGTAACTAACCTAATCTAAGAAAATGTTAACCAAAAATTAACATTACATTCTTGTGGAGATGTTGGAAAAGATTAGAATGAATTGCTTCCATTTCTCATGGATAAATAAAAAGGAAAGAGATACCATTGCCTTCGTATAGTGGAAAATAATAGCTAAACCCAAGGGTGTTGGTGGGTGGGGTTTGTAAGATATCCAGCAATTGGAAAGGAACTAGCAGTGAAAACCTAGCGGAGGCTTATTACTGAGGGGGACTGTGGTAGGCTGTTATAAAACATAAATATCAAGATCTTGAATGAACAAGATTACCAGTAAGGTCTATTTCTAATGTTCCTCCAGTTTTGAAAGAACTTGTTTTAAATTTTATCATTTCCCTTGGTGGATAAATTATATGGCCTAGAGAAGTGGGGATGAAAAAAGAGTTAGATTGTGAATAGACCATTGGGTGGTCTGTGGAAAACATCAAACTCGACAACATATGGTTTAAAGTATAATTCAATACCAAAGCTTTACTCATCATACTGATAATGCAGAGCGATTAACCACTAATATTTTAGAGAAATGGTGGAAGAAAACTAAGCATGTAAATCTGGTGGGACCAGATGCAATTTCATGGAATCTATACACTCAATAACCAATTTTATCCTTTGTTAGATTGAGGGATATATATGATTCCTTTAAATGGTCTAAAAATATTGATACATATTATTTCACTGCCAAGTCGGGTTATAGAGAAAATTTTGTTGATGAAATTAGTGAGAAAGGTTTAGTGGTGAAGGCCCATTTGGAAGGAGAAAGCTCATATGAAGACTAATTTTTACATGTGACTCACTTTAGCCAACAAATTGTTTATGCGAGGTACTGCAGAAAAGGGCATGGCAAGGTCCTAGCCTCTTTTCACTTTGAAAGTGTGATAGAGAAACTATTTATCTCCTACTCATACACTGTGCATATATAGGGAGGCGTGGCGATACTGTGGCAAGAAAATATTTTAATAAATTGTACGAATTAGTTCACTAACAAAGCTTTGAAGAAGTTTAAAATGGTTCCCCTGTTTGTCTCTTAGGCTATTTGGATTGCCAGGAAAAATTTCTATTTCAAGGTAAGGAAGCTCCCCCTTCTCAGGTAAAGCACCAAATCATGTTTGTTTATGATGGCATCAAGCGTAATCCTTTGGTTAAAGTTTCTTTGCAATTTTTTTTTGGATAAATGCCCCCTCACACACAATTTTCCCCTAGGAAATGACCCCTAATTTCTAGGAAACAACCCCTCAGGATTTTTCATGTACACACTGATTTTTGGGAGCATGGGGAAACGACACCTTCCATCCCCAAGTCCCCGAAGCGCGTGGGAGCTAGGAAATTCGACCCCTAGGTGGGGGAATATGACCTCGTGGTAAAAATGTTTCATGAGCCTTGATATAATTGATACACATTATTGGAAGCCTTTTCTCTTGGCCTTCACCTTTGGATACTCTAAAAATCACCCAATTTATCAAACCCTAGGTCTCGTGCCCTCCTTTCTAGGTCCTTTCATAGAAAGTGAATTGCCTCCTTGTGAAGCATTGAACCTATATTGTGTCTTCCTTGAAGACATCCTAGTGATATCATTTGCTACATAAACCCTAGAATATATATTATAAGAGATCTACCTCCTACCGAGACTCCTCCCATCAGTGACAATCTATAAAGAGCAAGGGGCTTTGACTATGGTGATAGAGGATCACTAGCCCATTGTTGTCCCATATTCTAGTTATACATTTTAGGATTACCCTATCTAAGGCCAGCTATATTTTGCGGCAAAAAAACCTTCTTTTTTCTTAAGGAAATTGTGGCATTAATGAAAAGGGGGATCAATCTCTAGAAGAATAAATATTTCTAGACCAACTAAGAGATGATCATGAATTGTCAGGAAAGAAGTCCCTATTTTAACCTTTGAAAATAATCAAGAAATTTTAGAGGTTTTGGTTCTATATTTTGATGATAGGCATACTTCTCTAACACCCCCTTGAACTCCATCCAAACCTTGCTATATAGCCAAACTGTGCCCACCAACTATGATGCATGGCTGCTGAATGTCGTGTTGTAAACTATCTCTATGAGCGGAAAAGTGAAAGTCGTGAAAGGGAAGGGACCCAACATATTTTCCCCTTTGCCATTATGAATGATAATCAGGAAAGAGTCATTGTAAGGAAGGGCCCAACTCTGTGAACACACTACCTAAGTATACGAAATCGGCTGACTAGACGCTATAAGAAAAGGTTGTAAGGATGGATTACCTCATTGACCATATAATATCTATATATGGTTTTCTATATATCAACCATATAATATCTATATATGGCTTTCCATATTCACTAACTCTCCCAATGATACTTCCGAGAATCCCAACTATTATGATATATATTTCTCTATGATTTTTTCTCTCCTACCTTGAAACATGGAATCCAACACTAATGTTGAAGCGAAGATCAATGAGAATGGTTGGGATATTCAAATTAAAAAATGTTTGGATGTACTACATCAGCAAGAAATGCAAGACGATGAGTTATGTGCTTCTGTGTTTAATGTGCCAAAAGAGTTATTGGGAATGAAGCCAGAAGCAGCGTACATTTCTCAATCGATTTCCATCGACCCCTATCACCACAAAAATTCAGATCTCTATGGTATGGACTGCTACAAACTGACAGTTGCCCACAAATTTTAGAAAAGAATGACTGGACGCAAATTTGAGTCTATCATTGTGGAGGAATTTGAAAATAGTGGCTGGAAAATCTGGTTTTGGTATCACAAATATATTGACTATGGATGAAATCAATATGCTCATATGATAACAACTTGGATCAATCTCCTCTGTGGTATGGGGGAAATGAGAAATCAAGTAAACGATTACAAGTTGAATAGAAATATCGATAAAGAAAGAACGAGCCCCTACCTTCGGCAAGCAAAATCGACAAAATTATTCAATTCTCATTCTTTGGAACTCCATCAATCTCATATGTTGGCTTGAGGGGTGAACTCCTTCAAAGGCCCTCTTAGATTTTTCTAGTCGAATGCCCTTTCCAGATCGGCCCTCTCATATCTGAAGACGAATTCTCTTTCCCTCTCATGATGTTTGTCGAATGCATGCTCTTTCTCAGTCGAATCCTCTTTCCCTCTTTGCTCGAATGCTCGGTTGAATGCTCTATCGAAGTGTTGGAATGCTCAGATCCATCACAGGAATGCTCAGATCCACATAAGAAATTCTTAGTCGACGCTCTGTGTTTTTTCCAAATCTAACCCAACTTTCTCCAATGGCGCTCGAATTCCAATGATCCCTCAAACAATATCGGTTGGTGTTCTTTTTATTTTTCCAAACCCGCAAAACAAGTCCTCTTGGCCTAAAAAATAAAAATAAAAATACCTTAAAATATTTATATTTCATATGTAATAAAAAAAAAACCCACTAACCCTTAGTTATATAGCCAATATAATGTTTTAGGTTTTTCTAAAAAAATTTACTCCAATATGAATGCACATGATATAATATTGCTTTGTGAGTGACACCCTCGTGTCCAATCCTAGGTCCACCTCCTCCTAGTATTAAATTTTTATCATTCATGTTGTGTACTTCTACTTCCCCTTCTCTAGCCATTGTAGATTCTTCAGATTTGATATAGGATTCTAAGTTTGGAATTGTTTGTTCCTCTTTTGGTTCTTCTATTTCTTCTATCAGTGGTATATTAAAGAATATTTATTCTTCCTATTCCTCACTAGGGATCTTGTTCTTGGGCTAAAAAAATTTCTCCAGTAGAGTTCAGAAAGATTACTCCTTCTGTCAGGGATATGAGATCTTGTTCTTCCACAACTGATTCAATTGATGAAGTTGGTGAATCTCTAGGTTGAATTTATGATCTTAATATCTCAACAAGTATATGTCTACCTACTAAGAATGGGATGCAGGTTTGGGTGGGTGGTGTGGCACTATGAGGTCCTGATGGGGTGAGTGGTGTTGTTGGAATCAAACTTCTACCTCTAGCTACAAATCTACCTCTAGAATCTCTTTCTCTACGCATGTCATTTTTTTATGTTTTTTCTATGGATTAAGAGATAAGGCTCCTATTTACACTTCTCCGACAATGACAACAAAATGTTTAGCCAATTTAATTTTCTTAAATTTCTATAAAAAAATATTGACCGTAGTTGGTAATAATGTGAAGCGCAGGTGCACTATGTATGCTAGACGCATTTATTACTTAGTTTATTTTGGTGATTTTATGTGTGAATTTTGTTTTTGAATTTTTATTTTTAATTTGGAGGCCCTTGAATGAATTTAAGAAACTGAATTATGAAAATTAAATTAAATCCAAATTTAACTAAGTCCTAAAAGTTGAGATGACAAACCTTGTTAGTAGCTAAGGATTAATTTTTAGAAGAACTAAAATTCTAAAGCCAAAAAGTAATTCTAATTTTTATATCTTTTTATAATTTAATGTGAATGAAACTTAAACCAAAGAATCACTAAAAATATTTGTTTTTTATGCTCAAAAAATAAATCACTATTATAAAGAAAAACTATTTGAATTCACAAGACAAAATTGATTCAAAACTAGAAATGAAATCTTCTATTACTACAAATATGTCTCACAAGAACTAATCTATGATAAGCTACTATTTCATGAAAAGAAAATAATCTAATCCTTCATAAAATAATCGATGATAAACTAATATATGAAAAAATTGATCTGTGCCAAACTATTATGATAAATTATCTCTGCGTTTTTAACCATCTAGGAAATAAATCTATTCAAATGATAGAAATAGAGCATCTACTCTAACATATTGATATTCTAGAAATGATGATAAAAATTAATGAAATGAAAATGATAAATTGAACATCTATACTATAGAAATATGGTAATGATTGCAATGAAAATAGAAATAAAAGCGAAGCATGTATCTATGCTTCCTCTTCTTCCACCTCCCTCTCTCTAAGACTAGAGGCGTAGGTTTGTCCTATTTGGGTGGCTACGAAGGCTTCCCTATCCATGTCTATGAATGAGGACCAAGATACAAGGAGTTTTAACCTTCTCAAAGGATAATTCACTATCAATTTTATGAGGCCATGAGGAGCCAAATGCTAGAATTTTCTTTCCTCAACTTTTTTCTCATGTCTGTTATTCAATTCAAGAGAAAATGAGGGATGCTCAATCTTTGTTCTAGAGGGAGTTATCCTTGAAACCTAAGCTCATTCAAAAACCATAAAAGTTACCCATAGAATACACTAAGTCTGACTTCACAAGAAATAAATTTCATGATATGGGAGGATACTTCATCCCAGGGGTATGGAAGTCTTTCCCTCCTCACTCCATTCTTTTCCTCAATGTATTCTTCTCCTGGAAGAAAGGGACTTTTCTTGGCTGCAGTGCTTGGCATCCTTTCCTTAAGCCATTTAACTCCTAAGGGAAAAGTGGTGACTCTGCTTATGAGTTCTAGTGAAAGTGTGATGGCTAAGCCCCTAACCATAGTGGTGGCTCCCTCCTCTAAGTGTGATTGTAGAGCCACTGCAAACTCTCGAGCTATCTCCTCATCAAAAAATTTCAAAAGCTCAAAGAAACCTATCCATTGTTGATTTCTAAAAATTTTCGTGACTTGAGGATGTTGCCTAATTCTTTTAATATTAGTGGGATCCCTTCTGTTAAACCCCCCTCCCATTTTTAATTCTGTGATAGGAAGGTAGTGATATGTTTGATAGTTATGTGAAGAGGCCTAGAGATGATGGTCTCAAAAAAATGAAAAAATAAATTTTATCCTTTAATTTACAAATTATAACTTGTTTTTCTCAAATTTCATGGAGAAATTTCAATTCTGGAGGATGGAAAACACTTACCTTTGTCCTCTGGTGTTTTTTCTTGGGAGATGGTGGCTTTAGGAAGCAATTTCACCCACAAGTTACTATGTTATTCCCTTTGTATCCTTGCTGATATGCCTATGTAGTTGCCTGTAGCAATTATTTGTTTCCTGTAGCACGATGGTGCATGCAAGCCTAGAATTTGATGCTTCTCTCCATGATGGCTCCCGTTGCTCTTTTTATTTCACTACTCTTCAGAATTATCAGCGAAATGGTGAAAACGAGGCAGAACTTAGCTTTATGTCTTCTTTTAACTAAATTTGGAGTGGGGTGCTAACTCTTACTTAACATGACTTTTCCTCTTTGAGACCATTGGTCCCACTCCAATTAATGATTGGACAACCTAGTAATCACCTCTTCATACTCTTTCACTCCATCTTAAATTCATTTGACTTTCCTAGGTGGCATGTACCTTTCACTTTTCTTTCAGTTTAACTTTATGAAGGTGGCCAAGTTAAATGGCCCCCTTTTTGCCTTTTAAATGTCTAAACCTCGAAATTAAACTATTTTGGTCATTATGAATGCATAGAAAGAGGTGAAGGCCATACCTGAGGTTACCTGGTGCTGGTATGTTTCATAATGAGCTAGTGGAAGGACATGGATCTTGTGATTGCAGTCATGATCTTCCTCTTGTTGTTTTTTTTTTCTTGTTTATTTTCTGAGTGAGCTGCTAGTTTTCTAAGTGAGCTGCTTAATCTCTTTTTTGTCTTTTCTTCTTCCAAGTGTTGCATGGAGGATTTTAGGTGCCTTGGCTAGTTTTATTTCTCTCTTGGAGTCTGGTGGTGGTATTTTGAATCAATCTTCATCAACTTTTCTTTAGCTTTTGTCCTTGTTGTGCCACACACATAATTGCTACAGGAAAATTTCCAATTCACTGTAGAAGTCTTCGTTTTGATTATTATTGCTTCGAATTGCTTAGAAATGGAGGGAAATGGTTTATGGAGGCTATGAATGGAGTCATGGAATGAATTTAGTGTTGGATAGGTAAGTGGAGAGGTCTCATGCCAAGTTTCATATGATCTAGCTGCTAATGGCACAACATAGGGTTTAGGGAGTGAATCCTTGTGCATGGAGTGAATTGAGGGGTTAGGAGTGGTAGGTAGAGGAAAAAAATAAATTATCATGCTCTCCTTGAAGTTTAGAAATCCTTGAGAGAGTTCTTTCCTTCATGAATACATTTCCTGTAGGATTTACAGGAGTTTCCTGTAGTGCCACAAGAATCTTGTAGCTTTTGGACTTTCCTGTAGCAATTATAGTCAAGAGAAAAAAGTGAAATTTTTGCCTATCTGAGGGGTGAAATGAATGAATGGGTGCCTATTGGAATGGTTCATTGTGATATTCCCAATTTTAGAGAAGATAATTGGAATGTTAGAGCTCTTAATTTTCTTAATTAATTAACTATATGACAAGGTGGAGGGACCCACAAATCCCATATATGAATAAAATCCACTTTTAATGTGTCAGTGGATATTTTAAATCAAGATCTACATTATGGAGTAGTGGAGTAGCTTCCTAAATGAAGGAATAGTGGAGATCATGGATCTTCAATGTAAAATCATGAGGATCTTGGAGGAGGTAAACTAAGATCATAGTGCATTCAAAGTAAGAGCATAAAGAACTTATGATTAGATAGTGGAGGAAGTGTTTCATCTAATGCACGCATGATGGAGAGAGTGGTAATTAAATGCAGACATGATGAAGATAATGGAGAGACAATGCAGTCTTCATGGAGGCTAGTGGCCACATGTACAACGTAGTTATGAGGTGGGCCAGGGCTATGGAAGGCTCATAATCTATATAATGAAGATGAAGGCACAATAGAAGGCATTCTTTAGATTATTATTTCTGATATGTTTAGATATGGATTTTTCATTTGACATTTCTATGCATGCTTATGCTATTTAGCTAAGTCTGCAGTGTTGTTTAGCACATGGTGTTTTTGAGCGGAAATCCCACCCTTACCCACAAGGGACTTTGAGTGCCTACTCTGGGAAGGTTTCTATGGAGATTTATTCATCATCAGTCATTGGTGCCATTTTCATGCCACTCTCATATGCTCATTCAGCCACAGGAATAATGCATTCTTGCATCAGGGTTTGAGAGGTGGAGGTTGTTTCTAGCACTTTAGCTAGGAAACTGGTGGAGGATTCATCCTTTCACCTTTTTCTTCAAGTTCAGCCTTCGAGGAGCTGTATATTCATATCTGGAAATTAGGTTATTGAATCATACCTCCATATAGCAACAGTCCCCTCAAGGATTGTGCAATCCAATCTTGTAGATCCATTAGAGGAGGGAAGTTTTCAACATTTCAGTTGGAAATCCTATGAGGGATCATTCCTTCACCTTGGGCATATTATTTCCATCATTCTTGAGCTACATTGTAGCATCCAACATTAGGTTAGAGAGCCTCCATCCTTTACAGCATAGTTTTTGACAACAGTTGTGTAGCAGCAACTGCAATCAGTGGAGAAGGATAGAGGAGCTAGATCTTGAGCTTCTATATTGAGGATCTATTGAAGGGATCAACCCTTCAAGCATAGATCTGATTTTGTATCATATTGCAGCCATATTTTGGTCAAATCTTGCTTCATATCTTCATACCCACCAGTTATATGTCAAGCCCTAAGAATGTGATTTTCTTAGACTTATATATCTGGAAAATATTTTCTGGGTTATATTGGGTATCCATCATAGAGCCTGGATCTATATTTTTAGCATCATCGGAGCTCCAGAACTACCTAGATCTACATTTCATATTTTTCCAGCAGTTACAGTCCCAACAATTGCAGTAGGGACAATACGGTTTTCCTTCCATCAGTCTAGCAGTTACAAAGTCCTTCTTGTGGGATCATTTCAGGGTCATTATAGGCCATCTCTTTGGCTTGAGTGTCTCATATTTTGAGCATTGTTGTACTATTAGTTCACCTCCCAAATAACAAAATGGCTCAGCTATTTCTCTCTATTTCATGGTGTATTTAGATTAAATGTTTACTTTGTTGCAATTCATCTATTTTATTTTAGTATTACTGCATTCTCCCTTTTGGGATATTACATTCATGGTGTATGTAAGAAGAGGAGAAGGACAAGTGAAGAAAAATTGCTCCTCTGGATCCAAAAACCATATTTGATCAATAACTTGCAAAAAAAAAAAAAAGTGCATAGGTAATTTTCTTTCATTTTTTTTTTTTGAAGGCAAGTGGGCTACCTCCACAGAGGTTTTCAACCCATAGGCCCACCTTGGGCTCCTCAAAGAGGTTTTCACCTAAGGATATTTTATTTTCTATTTTTTCTTTTTCTCTCTTTTTTTTTGCTCCAGGATTGCCTCATGGAGGTTTTCAACCCTAGAGTTGGCCTTGGGTGCCGCAGAGAGGTTTTTACCCATGCCTTTTTATATTTATTTTTTTTCTCTTTTTAATAGGAGGGGGAGGCACTGAAATCTATGGAGTCTCCCATGACATACACCTCCCTGTTTATGGAGTTTATAAACTCTAACCTAGGCAGGGGATTTTTGTAAACTTTAATCTTGTAACAATTGACAAGTAGGGGAATCCCCTCCTTATCTATGGTTCTGATTTGAACTACACCATTATCATAACATTTTTCCACTTGATAGGGTCCCAGCCATCTTGTCATTAGTTTTAATTTGAAATACTTAAACCTTGAGTCATACAACAGTGCCCAATATCCTTCCTGGAAGGCCTTTTCCTTAATTTGTTTGTCATGCCAGACCTTCCTTTGAAGTTGAATCACTTTTTTGTGAAGGAGTGCTTGCATCTTGAGCTCATCCAATCCATTTAATGGTAGAAACCTCTCTTTTTCATCCTTTGATATATCCAGGTCTAGCTTAGCTACCATCCTTAAGGTATTGAACTCAAATTCAATTGAAAGCATAACTTTCTTCCCATAGACCAAGTCATAAGGATTGAGCCTTGTTTCTATTTTCCAAGTAGTGTTGTAGGCCCGTGTAGCTTCTACCAATATTTCTGCCCAATCGTTTCTGCTGCTGCTCACAAACTTGGTGAGGATATTCTCCAAGGCTCTATTGGTCACTTCCACTTGCCTATTTTCTTGAGGGTGGTAGGCAGTGGAAGTCTTATGCTTTATCTTGTGCCTCCTTAGAAGATTCTCTATGAGATGAGATGTGAATTGTGCCCCCTAATTGGTGACTACCTGTCTGGGGTATCCAAATTTATAGAACACATTCTCTCTCATAAATTATGCTACCTTCTCCTTATTTGCTACCTTTAAAACTTTTGTTTCAGCCCAATTTGTCAGGTAGATACTTTTTCTAGCCAAATGGTGGATCAATGGGTCCAATGAAGTCCATACCCCACTTCTCAAATGGCTGAAGAGCCACCTACAGGTGAAAAGGAATATCATCCCTCTGTGTATGCTTCCCCATCCATTATCATTGGTCACACCTGCCAGTGTATCTTCTAGCATCTCGGTGAAGGGTAGGAAAATATTAACCTGCCTACAAAGATTTGAAGGTTGTACTCTTTGCAGAAAAGTGGCCTCCACAAGGGCTATCATGACATGCAGAGAGGATGTCAAAAAATTGTTCCTCCCTCACAAATCTTCTAATAATTTGGTCAGGGCCTAGCTTGAATAAATTTCCCCCAATCTAGGTGAATGGGGCGCTTTTTCTGATGACCTTTCTCTTCTCCTGGGATGAGAGGTTAGGAGGGAAATTTTCAAAAACCAAGTAGTTGAATATGTCATCAAACCATGGAGAGAGTGATGAGATAGAAAAGAGATGTTCAACTGGCAACTGGTCATCCACCATTCCTTCTTTATTTGAAGATAGAGCTAACCTAGATAAAAAATCTGCAAAAACATTCTCCTTTCTAGGTTATCAACAATGGTTAGGTAAAATTGTTGTAATACTAAGAATAATCTAATTATTCTATCATTAACATAAAATTTGTTCATTAAATATTTGATAGTTGCATGGTAAGTGTGTAAAAAGGTCTGATAACTAGTGATATTATGTCTAAATTTTTTTAAAGCATGGACAATGGCTAAAATTTATTTCTCTATGACAATATAATCAAGTTCAGCTTTAGCTAAGTTCTTACTGATGAAATAGATTGCATAAGGTAATTTGTCTTCTAACTTCCCCAGAGCTTCACCCACAACTTTTTCTGATGCATCTATGTCGATTTGGAAAGGTAGAGTCCAATTTGGACCTTGGATAATGGGAGAAATAGTTAAATTTCCCTTAATGAGCTCAATAGATTCTTGATAGAGACTGGAGCAAGTAAACTCAAAGTCTTTGGCCAACAAACCAGATAGTGGCGAAGCCAGCTTGTTGAGATATTTCATGAATCTTCTATAGTAGCGAGCTAAACCTAAGAAACTCTTGACATATATCTACTTTTTAGGAGTAGGTACCCTTTTGATGATGATGATTTTGTTCGGATCCGCCTGTATTCTTGCTTGGGATATTGAGTGTCCCAATAATAATACTTCTATTTTCAAGAATTCACACTTTTCTGGGCTCAGGGAGAGATGCATCTCAATGCATATTCTCAGAACTTTTCCCAAATTGGAGATAGCTTTCTATAAGCCATCCCCATATGGTGTAAAATCATCCATGTAGATTTCAACTGATTCATGGACTAGCTCAGAGAAAATTCTCAAGACAACTCTTTGGAAGGTATATGGGGCATTAAACAACCCGAAGGGTAGGATTCTCTAAGCGAAGGTACCCCAAAGACATGTGACTGTAGGATTTTCATGGTTGTCAAGGCTAATTTGGATTTGGTTATACCCACTGAACCCATCTAAGAAAGAAAATAAATTCTTTCCTACAAGGCCATCCAGGACTTGATCTATTAATGACAAAGGGAAATGGGTGGTTTTTCTTAGTTCTTGATAATCAACAAATATTATCCATTTTCCATTCTTCTTTGAGACTAGTACAAGAGGAGATACCCACTCATTTCTTGATATTCGGTAAATTAAACTTGCATCCAACAATTTCTGCAGTTCTTCCTTGACTATATATTTTAGAGCTGGGTTCATCCACCTTTGGGGTTGGCGCATAGGATTACATCCTTCCTTAATGTAAATATGATGTTTGCATACCAAGGGATGCACCCCTTTCATGTCCTTGTATTCCCAACTAAATGCATCTAGGTTTTCTTTCAAAAGCTAGCGTAGCTGCTCTTCTTCTCTATCAAAGAGGTTTGAGTTAATTTTCATATATTTTGATGGGACAAATTACACAACCTTGGTGGTTTCAGAGGTTGAATCAAATGAGTGCAGTTCCATCCAAGGGCAGCTTTCAGATTATTTGACCTAGTTTTCAAGCGAGTTGTTAGTAGGGGACTGGTTCTAAATGAATTTGTTTATGAGTTCATCTTCATCATGTTTCCCCCCTCTAAGAACAATATCTATGGTAAAAATGGGGTAGGGTCTAGTGTCGTATACTTCATATTATTCTTCATACTCAAACCATATAGGTATTTCATCGTCAATGGAAGGTTGGGCTGGAGGATATAATACTAGCTATTTAGATAAGGTCCCATTCTTAATAGTCATGTTTTTGGCCCAACATCTGATATAAGCAACGATAGTGGCTAACTGAGGACTCCCTAAGATGAGAGGATATCCATTAAACTCAGGTTTTGACTGCAGAACCAGGAAATATTTAGGATACTCCCAAGAGCCAATTGAAACCATAACATCCTCAACAATTCCTTCCAGAGTTACTATTGACCGAACTGCAAGTTGCAAAACTGTTGTGGTTTTCCTCAAAGTCCCTTGGAGGTTGAGTTTAAGCATAGTTTCCTTTTTCATTACATTTATGGCAGCCCCGAAATCAATTAGAGTATTTGGGACTATGACATCATCTATGTGCACATCTACAACTGGACTGCTAGGGTCTATGTCCTTTGGGAAGATCACCCTTCCAACATTAATTCAGACAACTGTCCTACTACATTGATGGTGGGGGTATCTTTCTTCTTTCTCCCATGTTTATTGAAGAACTTTTCCTTGATGAGTCTATTGTAAATAGGGACATCCTTAATGGCCTGGAGAAGGGGTATTTTTACACACAGATTTTTAAGTTCTCCTAGAATTTTGGTCTCCTTTGGGGTGTGTTGATTGAAATGGATCAAGTGCTAAGGAAAAGGATGTTGTTGGATCTAAGTGTTAATTTATTCCTTTTCCTCCTTAAACTCTACAGGTGGATATTGAGGGTGGTTGTCTTGGAGTACTCTTCCCGACCTGATATTAATCTCCTTCATTTCCACAACATAAGCTGGATAAGATGTCTCTCCATTGTAAAGTTTTTGTACTTGTCTATTGTTCAGGGTTAGATTAGGCTATGTAGGCATGTGAGGCAGCTTGGGTGGAGCAACATGAGTAAGATTAGGTTTAGGTTGGGGTGGAGGAATTAGAGCAGTTGGTTGATTATGTTGAGGCCTCCACCCTTGGGATGGATTGTTCCACTGAGGTTGTTGAGGAACATACAGCTGAAATGGTTGGTTCACAAGCTAAGGATGATATGGAGGCTTGTAAGGCCAAGTAGGAGGTGTAGGCCAGGATGGAGGAGTGGGGTTGTACCAAGATTGCATAGGTGCATTCTGATTGTTGTGATAGTAGGAATAAGGCGCACCTTGCATACCCTATTGATATGACCAAGGGCCTTGAGGCCTTCTCTGGTTTATGAAACAATTTTTTTCTAGTCCTACTTCCCCACCTTGATATAAAAATTTGAGTCCAAGTAAGGAGGGACACTTTCATGTGGCATGATTCTCCTCACAAACTAAGAAAAACTCTATGACATTTAATGGACATTCGTTTATAGTGTGTTTTCTAGTACATCTAGGGTAGAATATGGCCAAGGATATTTCTAATTCCTCTTGCTTCCTATTGATCTGCATTGTGTCCATTTGCAAGGAAAAGGTGTGCATCATGTCACTCTTGAATTCCTCCAACATATTTCCAATCTCATGCTTGATGGAGGTGGAAGAGGAACAGGTATTGGTTGTACCTTGTCTATTTCTACCTTTCTTCCTAGTTGTCCTAGAATGGTTCATGAAGAAAATTTTTACTATATCATAAGGAAGTTGTTAGACATCTCCTCCTGATAACATATTAAGGGTTTCTATCACCTCCTCCATGATTCCTCAAAGAAGTACTAGTTTAAGTGATCCGGGGTCAAGGGTATAGTTGTCTCTCTTATAGTTTAACTGGAAATTTTTGCATAATCTTATAGGGATTCATTAGGCTGTAGATTCGTCCTGAATATTTCATCTTTAGTTTCCTTGGACCTACAGTAGTCCATGTAATTTTTTTTTAAGGCCTCTTGCATCTGTGCTCAAGTACTGATGTTGTTCCCAGGTACACCCATGAACTAGCACAAGGTTACATCCTTAAGGGTAGATAGGAATCGCTTTAGCATTTGATCATATGAGGCATAGTCATAGGTCCTGCAAAAAAAAACAAATTCAAACATGAATGTGTCATGGTCTTCGAAGGTAAGTACATGGAAATGATGAAGGGATGAGGGGCTAATGTTTTTCATTTTAATTTCTCCATCTGCCTCTCTAATGGGAAAGGCTCCCTAGGCTTCTGTTTCAACCATGATTTCAATAGGTGAAAGTGATTCCTCTGGTGAAACAAGATACTCTTCTTCCCCAATAGGTTCTTAAAATTTTTCAAAAGGATAACCTATGGTGTGTTCAACCTCACAGTCACTGAAGAAGAGTGAAAGGTGACTATGTGGTGATGTGGGGGTTTTAGGTAAACAATTTCCTTAAGTATCCCTTCTTTTATGAGGCATGAAAATCATATTTTTCTATTATTTTAAATATGTTTTAAACAACATGTAATATTAAATCAGAAAATAATGCTAAAACAAAATCAAATCATCTACTAGATAACTCCTCGGCAACGACGCTAAAGAGTGGCGAGCCCTGGTATTGCACCAAGAATGCTACAACTTCTAGAGGCTACTCTACCTTACTTTATCAACCCAGGGTTCGTAAAAACTTGGAGGTGATAGTGCTATATACAGAATATATGGATTCTACTCATGTCATCCTCTTCTGAGCTCTACAAAAGGGTGTTATTTCTAGGGTTTCTGAAATAAATCTATCAAACTTCTACATTTAGACCTAGGGATAGAAATGATTCGAATCCATTACTTTATCAAAAATCAAAGAACTATTATACAACAGGAAAGTACATCTAACTACTCTGCAATGAAAGAAATATGAAAATTAAGCTATGGCAAGAAATGAAATAAAATTAGGCATCTTGCATGAAGTAAATTTCTGAATTGAAATTGCATAAGGAAGACCAACCTAATCACACATTTCTCAGAAAAATGGCTAAACACACTATGTATATTTCATGTTCTAACTATCATGCTTTTACTCATGCATATAATCATGACCTAACTATGATTTTAAATGCATTGTTTTGCAGCTAGGAGGAGAAAGGACTAAGGTGGTCTAGGAAGGGCTTGAAATCATGGGTGCAAGACTGAAGGCATATGGGTGGTTTTGGCAGGTCTGGATCAGGTGAATGGTGGTTTCTAGGCTTAAGGAGAGACTCACTGGTGCTGCTACATGTGCCGCTACATGTTTCTTATAGTGCTACGGGAAAGAGTCTGATGGCATTCTGAGGCCAAAAATAGTGGAGAAAAGCATAGGGAAGGTGGAGTGAAGGTGTGTTTGGATGACCCAAAGGTGGCCAACCCCTTTTCCAGGCTCATAACCTCTTGAGAAGCCTGTCTTGCACCTCTAGGGTTTTTGTCATGGTGTGAAGGTGAAAAATATGAAAATAGATTTGATGGCGATTTGATGAACAAAAGGTTGATGAAGGGTGATAAATGAATCTGAGGGTGCTGGTGAAGTCCTCCTTTGTTGTGCTACTTGAAGCTGCAAGAAACTACCTGTTCATGCAACAAATATTGACAAATTCATGATGAAGGAAATGGAAAAGATGAGTTGAATTTGGAAAGAAACCGTACTTTAGCCTACAAACAGAAATATAACTCAACATTCTAAACATGTTCATGACACTACAACAACCTAACTATTATTTCCAAGAAATCATAAACTAAAGAGAAAATTTGGATATATATATATATGTATATATATATATATATACATATATATATATATATATATATAGATAGATATGTATAGATATATATATATATATATATATATATATATATATATATATGTATGTATATATATATATATATATATGTATATATATATATATGTATATATATGTATATGTATATATATATATATATATATGTATCTATATGTATATCTATATACATATCTATCTATATATATATATATATGTATATATATATATATATATATATATATATATATATATATATATATATATATATATATATATATATATATATATATATATATATATATATATGTAATATATATATATGTATATATATATATATATATATATATATATATATATATATATATGTATATATATATATATATATATATATATATTATATATATATATATATATATATATATATATGTATATATATATATATATATATATATATATATATATATCTATATATAGGAGTATATATGTATATATATATATATATATATATATATATATATATATATATATATATATATATATACGCATATATATATATATATATATATACATATATATATATATATATATATATATATATATATATATATATTATATAGGAGGAGGGAGGGGGGCGGGGGGCGGGGGGGGGTATATATATACATATATATATATATATATATATATTTATATCAATACATTACTCACATCCGATTACCTGAAGGGTGTTCTTTACCCATTGGGTATCTGATGGAAGGTTTGTACCCGTCAACTATCCGATGTTTTTTATTTTTTTATTTTTTTATAATCCCTACGGTCATCGAATATTCGATTAGATTTATTTTACTATCGAATATTCGGTGCTATATCCAATTTGTAAATTTGTTTTCCAATATTCAACAAATGGTAGTTAACCATTGCATAACATTCGATTCCACCATGTGTGTGTGTGTGTGTGTCTATGTAGAGGACCAAGCACCATATAAATTTGACATAATTTCTATATATATTAGTTGTGATTGTTTTGAAATGGTGTAGGTTTATTTTCAGGTTAATTTTTGAACAAAATCATCACTGAAAGTTTGGTGACAAAAAGTGTCACAGAACATTCCTCAAGGATACCAAGGATATGTGGTATTGATATTGGGGGATTTTGAGTATCGAAGATGTTATTTCCTTTGTATAAATTGCAAGGGCTTGAGGCCAAGGAGAGTTATAATAAAATCAACAAAAAATAATTATAGAGGCCATGGACAGGCTGAAGGCAGACATGAATATCATCCATTAGTAAGTTTTTAATTATATGTTTTTGTACTGTATTTTTTTTTTTTGGTAAATGTTTATACATATATTGTACTATTTTAGATTGTATGTCTTTGTATTGTAAATTGTATCTCCTTTATATTGTATTATTTTGGGAGGTTTTTGAGCTATGTTGTCATATTGATGTGGATTAGAAATATTATTTGATTATTTTCGTTAGGGTCAATTAAGGAATTAGGTCGAGTTAAGGGTTAATTACTTTATGGGCTTAGGGATAAGGGGTTATTATTTAAGGGTTTAGGGGTTATGGGCTAATGGATTATGCGTTAGGGGTTTAAGGGCTTAGGGGAATGGGGTTAATGTATGTTTAGAGGGCTAATTAGGACCTATAAGATTTAGAAGTTAATGATGGGTTTTTATTGAGAATTATTAATAAGTTTTTAAAGTATATTATGCACACAATTTAAAATATGGACATAGTGAATACATTTTTATAGGAAAGAAGAAAATAATGATATAATACATTATAATAAAATTTTATAAGACGAAATAATAAAATATAAATACCATTAAAAAAAATTAAGTGAAATTTTTATTAAAAATAAAATTATTATAGAGAAAGATGATTTGATATGGATAAGAGGAGTCATTTTATTAATTTAGGTAAGATTATAATTAATAAAAAGCCATTTTTTTATGAAATATATTATATAAAAAAGTAAATTTCTTTATTTATTAAAAATTTTAAATTTATAAACCACAATTTATTAAAAAAAAATTTCCAAAGAAAAAAGCGAACTTTCTATTAAAGTAATAAAAAGTTAAAGAGTATATGCCCGTAGGAATTTAGTGAAACTGTATGTTTTTGCCCTGAAGTAACAAAAATACATAGGGTTTAATGAGTTGGGAGTGTATAATACCGAAACTCCCTCCAACCTAAAATAAAAATTCAAAGTAACAACACTATATCACTTCCCGGGCCATAAGAGGAAAACAACCCTAAATAAAAAACGGGTATAGTATGAGTCTGAATGTTTGAACTCCAAAAAATATAAAAATTTTAAAATTAGTAGTCCTGTAGTGATTCTCGGGCCTCCTCAAATAGAGAAAAACAACCCAAAATGAAAGCAATACACTATGTGTCTATAATTTTTCAGGAAAACTCCTAAGAAAAATCAAAATTTATCTTAAGCATGTCAAATGTGTGGGGGAGAAAATACCCCAGAGTAACCATTTTATGAAAAAAACTTCCAGAATATATCAGATAAAAGCAGAGTATCCAAATTACATAAAAAATAAAAGATCATATTAAGGTGCAAACAGAGGCTGGTCCAAAACTCGGATCATTCCTCCAATTTGTTTTATGGTCCAGTCTCCCACAACCTGTTGTATGCCCTCCTTAGATAGGAGGTCTACATCCATGTTTTGTTCCCTATAAATGTGGCAAACAAATATTTCATTAAAATAGTGTTTCAAATTAAAGACTTCTTCTAACAGAGGGAGCATCATATAATTTTGACATCATAATTCTCCATTAAACTATTTGATGATATTCAAAGAGTCTCCAAAGATATTTTTCGATCTCATGCCTAACTGGATAAGCCATCATATGAGGAATTCGAGGGACTGAATTTCAACAAAGTTATTTGTTCCATTTCCTAGACCCACTAAGGATTTTAATGATTTTCCTTTAGGTAAATGAATTGAGATCCCTGCTCCGCATATGTTTTGGGGATCTAAAGCACCATCAAAATAAGCCCATGGGATGTCTCCTCTGATCTCTTCGACCCTTATGACCCTCTCTTTATTTTTAGTTTTTGAATGGGAATATTCTCATAAATAGAAGCCCCTTCCATGGCTAAATGTTCTAAGGAGGGAATTGTGTCCCTAAATATAATCCTATTCCTTGCTAGCCAAGTACCCCATGAGACAATCAATGATATGTTTTTCACTTCATCCTCCTTTACTTCATTCCACCAATTTTTCCATGCTTCATTAATAGATGAACCTCCCCATCTCTGATTGAATTTTAAGAGCCTCAAAGTTTCTTCAAAAAAAAATTTATTGAAAAAAAAATTGAGGAATAAATACTGAAATGACTCCTCGTTTTCCTTACACAGGGGTCACCAACCTGGCCCTATCTTGCTTCTTTTCTAGAGGTTATCCCAAGTTGGGAATTTATTATTAAGGATGCACTAGAAAAAAGAGCCTAGATTTTGTTGGACTTTTTAATTTCCAGATCAATTTGTACCAACACTCTGGAGAAGCCCACCCTTTCTGAGTCATTAACCAAATATATCAAAAATTTGGGGCATAATATCAAGAGGGTAAGTGAACCCATATCAGAGAGTCTAGGGGATTATGGAGGTGTACATTGGATCTCTGAAGTTCTCTGATGAAGCCCTGTCATTCCTCCATCCATTGGTCTTCAATTTGTAAATCCTCCCCTGATTTCCACGCTTGTACCCATACTGTAGACTGGCCTATTTTTTTAATCTGGCATGGCCAATGGACCCCTTTAGTAGAGATATGGTCAGTCAACTCCTTAGAGAGATAAAAAGCACCATCGCACCCCACCTAGGGATCCTATCCAATTCTTACCTGTTCTCCATTCCCTACATGCCATGACAGTCCTTGTTCAACAATTTTTATTGAATTCGGTGTGGGTTTCCACACAACCAAGGCCTGTGGGTGTATTTTATCTGGGGATCTGAGCCACTCACCCATAGGCATTGGGTCGATATATTTTCTTTTTACCACCATCATCCATATTTTATCCATATAAATTAGCCCCCATCCCAGTTTTGTTGCCATGGAGGGTGTGAAGAAAAAGAGATGCTTGATACCCCATCCTCCCCATTCCTTCGAGAATTCCACTTTCTCCTAGTTCACCTAAGGGAGTACTGAGTCCTCCTTTGACCCTGTCCATAGGAATCTACTAAAAATCCTCCTTATTTTTTAAAGGATTCCTATGGATACCCATTTTAGAGCAAACGATTAATCTGGTATTTCCAATACAACAGACTTGATGAAAACTATCCTTCTCGCCCTAGACATCCATTTGTAGGTCCAATTTTTTATCTGGGATTCAATCTTTGCCACCAGCCAATGCGAGTCCTAAATCCTATATGATTCGGGTTTTAAATGGAACCCAAAATATTTGATGCTTTCAAATAACCTTTTTACTTTGAAAGGGAGCTCTTCTAATATTCTTCCTACTTCCACCCTTGAGAAACCTTCCAGTGTTATGGATGATTTTTTATTGTTTATACATAGTCAAGTAGCTTTAAGAAACAAGTCGAAGTTATCTTTGATTTTTCTTGCTAGCGTAAGAAGTCGCTCCTTGACTGCTTAAGGAGTAAGCCTTACACATCATAGTTCATTTCAAATTTTAAAGGGGTTATTTGAATGGTGGGATGGATTTCTCAAAGATTTTGAAATGATTTTATGTTCTTTAATAAATTCATACATTTGGAAAGTTGTGGCATGTATAAATTATGTGGGTAAAAGGTAGTATATGGAGTAGAGTACACGAGTGGAAGAAAATGAATAGCTGGTACCTATTTCAGGAAACACTTCTATCCTAAATCAATCACACGGCTATGTTGGTGATATTTAACACAAATTATGTTTATGTTAAGTAAACAAAACTCAGAAAATAGATTTCATGTACAAATTATTCCACAAATCCTTTATGAAATCTTCACTCACATGTTCTATTACACACATATAACTTGCAGAAAACAGAAAGCATATAATTCACTGTTAAATCCTTTAAAAACTTCTCACTCACACTTTACTAGTTGTTGCAGTTCATATTTTAGAAGAAATTAACGAAGACAAGATACACACCACACATTAGATGTTCCTTGAGTCACAAAATCCTCCAGCATGAAGAAAAAAGGTTTTTTATTATATTCAGTCTTCAGGTAGACTAACATCCCACAGGAAATAGTATTTACAAGTACTATATAGCAAGAGAGGAACCAAATACATCTCTTCTAAAAAGAAGGAAACATTAATTCTAACTTAACATATGTGTCAAGAGACATTAAATCCTTATCTCCTCGAAATCTAACAGAAATGATAGATGGAGAAAGAAGAAGAGAAGAATTCTGGGTTGGAATGCTAAGTGTATTGTCTTGCTTCCCCTTTTTTTGTTGAATTTTCTCCTTGTGTCTTGGGTCTTTAATAACCATGTAGCTTCATTTAATAAGACCTCCAACAACCTCATAACCACCACTCGCTATCACTTGTATTATCAATTTGGTTATGGGTTCTTATCCATCCTTAACTGGCTCAGAAAAACTTACTAACAGGTGTCAAAATTTAGTTAAAACAGGTGTTGTTGGAAATTTTTGTACAAACCTGTAACTGTGCAAAATATGAATGCTACCGAAAATTCTAGTAAAGCCCTGTTTATTTTTCAAAATACACAGAAAAATGCTGAAAATTTTGTGCTGACTTGTATTCCATGACACCTAGGCTGTTGTTCAAAATTTATAACTGAATAGAAAAAAATGATTATTACCAAAAACCGTTTTACCTTTCCTCTAAGTGTGTTGCAGCTTTAGCCAGTTTATCTAAATCAGTTTTGTTGTTAGCAACTAATGTTATGGATCTAGTTTCTCTTGTAGTTGTCTCCTTGATAGGGTCTTTTTCCTTCTTATAACCCTTTTGTGTTTTTATTTACTTTGAGGGCTCTAAGTGTTGTTCTGAATGGGTTGGGTTCTTGATTTTATTCATGGATTTCTGTTTTCTCTATGTTTGAACCTTTAGGTTTCCCTTCAACATCAATGACTTCTGTCATTAGGCTTGGCTTGAGAAGAGCCTTGGATTTAAGCCTAAACTTATTGCTTTCTCTTGTATGTCTCTTTTTGGTGCTATAAATAGGTTTAACTTATTCCTTTTTCTTCGTGTTGCTGATTTCATATCCATCATCCTTAAGGAGTTCTTCATCTGATGGTGTAGCCTAATACTCCTTCTGCAACTTTTTCTGAATATGTGCTTCCGGAATTTCCGATAGCACCTGCGCTTTTTGACTTATCTGTTGTTGCATACCTTCCTCTTATGGATCTAGTGTATACATTTGGAAATGGAGGAGCAAGGGGTACTATCTTCATGGAATTGCACTTGCTTGGTGAGGAGATCTCTCATTTTTCCACCTTTCTTTCAACTTTGCCTCCAGAAAATTTCTCTTTATCTCCCTTGGCCTTCTTATGAATGTTTTATTTCTGGGCCTTTCTTTTTGTTCTTCTCTTTGTAGGCTAAGGGTTTTACTGTGGAACTAAAGGTGTAGGTGCAGGTTGGCCTACCCTATAGAATAGAAAGTGGTCCAATATCTGGTTTCTCTTCCTCAACTCTTCTTCAACCAGAACTTTGATCAAATCTTGATGGTACAAGTTATACTTAGAAAAATTATTATGGTTCTGAACCCTTCCTGACATCTTGGTAAGGATTTTAAACAAGAAAAATGACAGATTCAATGTCTTCATTCCTAGAATATGAAAAAGAAACCTCATGTGATAGAGGAATACCACTACATACCTCCTTTCACATGTGAGGTATATCTTGATAAATTTGATTGCCTCTTCCTAGTAATTCTTAAGGTAGTTGCTTGGGATGCTTTTTTCCCAGTTTGGATCTCTGTGAGAATCATTGAGTAAGCTGTTGAGATCACCTCCTGTGATAACTTGTCCCTTGAACCACCTTTCTCCTTCTTGGGGAAGGTTAAAGGCTTCAACAATGGAGTCTTGAGAAACCTGCAAAGTGAAGCCATAAACTATAGTCTCTTGTCCATTAAGAGAATTAGAAAACTCTAGAGAAACTCATGAATGTGAGCTTCCCAACCCGGTACAAAGAGGATACCATCCTGACCGCATAAAAAAATTTCTTACCCTTGGATTAGAATCAACCAAATATGCACCCTATGAATCTATTCGATTTATCTTACCATCTATTTTAGTCATCTTCAGAAAAATAAATGACTATGTCTCCTGAAAATGATAGGTGGCAGAATAGGAAGAGTTTACCTTACAAGTGTGGCTTGTGTTCTTCTTTGGAATCTTGTCTGAAATCTAGAATTATTCTCCAACTATAACTCTCAACAAATTTGAATCCAGCAACTCATACTTCAAATGAAAAATTCCTATTTTTTAGGTGGTTTTAAAACTAAATCTTGGTTCACCACCCCATGAAAATCACCTTCCATCATTAAAAATATCCATGATCATGATGTGCACCATGTGACACACCATCACCACCTTCATTTGGCTGATTTTTCTGTATGGGAGCTTTAGATAGCTTATAGCAAGTGTCTTTGATGACATATAGTCACCTCCACAAATTGTGTTTTTGATTGGCTGAAATTTTCGGCAGCTCTACTGTGCAGCCAGTCGAACAGTTATGGTGTGCAGTGTGATCACCATTATCCCTTTAACTCAGAAAATAACGTAACTTAATGTATGGATTACTTACTTGGAGTATACATTCATGATGGTTAATAGTTTGGTCATTAACTATGAATGACACATGTGACTCAACGTATACAATGACTTGAGCTTTGCTAACTAACTGTAATACGAAACTATCATTAGATTCTGAAAGATTTAAAAATGATTTGATGCATATTAACCCTATGACACGTGGTATAACTAAAGCAGATGCACCTTGTTTGTTTTTTTTTTTAAACAAAGTATGCTTTCGGAAATTCCGGTAGCATCGGAAAATAAAAATAAAAAGACAGAAACAGGAAATAACAGTCTGTCTGAAATGCTTAAAAAACTTGTGCTTTTGGAAATTCTGTTAGCACCCGTTTTTATTTTCATTTTTTTGAAATTTTTTAACTTTCATCCTATAAACAAAACTATGGAATGGAATCATATCTTAGCAAAGAAATGTGCTAACATGTCTGATGTCAGATGCGCTTACATTACTAAACAATAGGATATCATCAACGAACAATAGGTGAGTTATATTTAGGTTGTCTGCCACCTCAATCCATTTGATGTCTCCTCTCCTCCTTGCATCTAGAATCATTTGGCTAAGACCTTCAGCTGCTAGGAGGAAAAGGATGGGGACTCTTTCTCATTGTTTAAGGAAAAAAGTATGGGACAAAAGGCTTGCACTTGGTGTTTCAAATTTTTTTAAGCGAAAATGAACTTTTCAATCTCAAGTGACATAGAGTGAAAAAGTCTTTATAGAAAGCCTCTTTTTTGATAAGTAAAGGGTCTCATTTGTTGTAAATTGTGAGAAAACTAATTGAAGTAATATCAAAGCTATAATAGTTCTAGCAAAAGGGTAGATTAATGAAATGTTTGATAAATCATCAATGATTATTTTTTCCAAATTTATATTACTTATTATCACTAATGCAAGGTAGAACATTCCATTTTAAATGTCCTTTTTTTTGTAATCTTGGCAGGACTACATCTTCATCATGTCCAATATATCACCCCGATCAGGCCCGGATTGAACTTGTGAATTCAAATCAAGGAGTACCTTAACAAAGCACCCAATCACCGTGTATCCAAGACCGTGTGGACCATTTTGAATGCCCTTTGAAGTAGGCACACTATTTTTATTCGATAACATTCACTTACTATTAAGTACAAAGGAGTGAGATTTTGACATTTTGGTCAAATCAAATAAGTAGTAAAAAAGAAATAATACCTATTTTTTTCTAGAAGGGGAGATATTTGATGTCACCACTTATTAAGAAAGGTTTCCTATAAAAAATGTCTTTAGTGGGGCTTTCCCTACCACTTGCCTAAAGAAAAACCTGCACTTCCTTTATGCAATATTAAACAGGCATAACATTGTCCATCAATACATTGCATGTGCAATTTTCAACTCACGTCAACAGTTTATGCACACTTTTGTTGAAAACCACCCTCATTTTGATTGTGTTTGTACTTCTATTTTGGTTATTTTTCTCAACTTTCATCTTTTTCACACTTTAATTCGCTTTCACAAGCGTCACTTTCACATTCACAATTGTCATTTTGGATTGCTTTCAGTTTAATAAGTGGTGTTTTCATGTTATATTTGCTCTAACATGTGTCTCTTTCAAGGTTGTTCGCATGTGAAAGTGTCATTTTCATGTCCTCTTATAGTCGTAAGTGTCGCTTTTAAGTCTGTTCACCCCTATCTTTGTCGCACCATTTCACATTTAGAGTTTTTTATGGTGCATTTCTCTGCATTAAACACTCTTACATATCATTAGAATATGTTACAAACACATTCCTACAACTCACACATGTTCATTTTTCTTAAATTTTTTCAACATAATATTTAACATCTTTCTAAATTCATGCAGATGCTTCATGCTCACATTGATTTGTTGTATTTTTTTCTTTCTCTCACCCAAGCTCAGGTTGCTCACCCATCCTCTTAAAACTTCTGGTATGTACAAGTGAACTTCAGAAATAATATGACATTTTAACAATGAATTCAAAATAATATCAATATGCTTTTTAATATGGTTGTGACTATATATCTTATAAAGTGTCTCACTTCCTAAATGTCAAGAAAAGTAACATCTTTCTTAGTTTTTTCAACATATTCTTAAATATATTGATAAATTGCACAAACATCATCATTGATTTGTTGTCTTTGTTTCTTGGTCTCACCTAAGTTGTATTTCTCTTTGTCTTTGTTGTCTTTTTTTTTTTCCCCTATATATTATATTTTTAAACGATTGTTATATCGAAGTTTAAATATTTTCTATATATACTAATATTAATTTATTTGTTGTGATTGTATAGTATGCCCCCCCTAGGGAATCACTCAACAAGGAAGAGGTGGTTGTAGTACAAGCGTCTGTTCAAGAAAATGGAGTGATTAATATTGAGGATCAAGATAATAATATTATCGAAGAAGATAATGATGTTGATAACATAGTTGAAGAAGATGGGAGAAATATATTGATCTAGGAGACATTTAATAATGCTGGAATGGATTATGATGGAAACTAGTATCATGAATGTGCTTTTCATATACCTTTACTAGAGAGGAAAATCAAACCTCTTTATGAAGGCTCAAAAAATCTCTTATCTCTACAGTATTGCTGCTAGTCAACTTAAAGGTGGTGAATGGTTCCTCAAACACACGTGTGACACAAATCCTAAGGTATGTAATATATTTTGTGACATTTTAGTATTATATACATGATAAAGAAATTATTTTTTCCTTTGTTTTTAATGTTATTACATTGATCATCATTTAATTAATTTGTAACATTTGGATGTAGTATGTACGATCAATATTTTTTAGTACATTAAAGAGTACTATGTTTTTTTTTATGTTTTATATTATTAGGTGAATTTTTGTTACTGTTAGGGTCCTATAAATATACGATTCATAATTTTGAATTGACTCTGTTAGAATCTTGAAATATTGTACATGCCTTTGCTTTCTGCAAATGTATTCCCAAATTAAAAAATGAAAAGAGGGTATGTCCTAAAAGAACAATCAAAGGACAAAAAGAAACAAAAATCAAAAGAATATTAAATATGAACCCCATCAAAAATAGATCATGAAAGTGTTGCAAGTTTAAATGCCACTACTTTAGTTTAATTTTGCAAATAAGATTGTGTGCATCTTGTCCTAAATGGCACAATCCATGAGGGTCAAACAGTTTAAACTTGACCTCTCATGTTTTAAATTTCATGTTGTTAGATAGAGAATAAAGATCTATCAAACAGTTTAAACTTGACGAATCAATAGATAAGATAGAGAATAGATGAGGAGCTCAAAAGTTTAATCTGAGCCCTCGGGTGAAATAAGGTTAGACTTAGATAGTTTTTATGCTTTGAAAGAAAATGGATTTAGGGTTGCAAGCTTAAATGCACCCATGAAAATGAAGTAAAAAATGTTAGAAATAAAGATGGGTAGGTAGAAATCAGTTGTGCAAGTATGTAGTAAAGCATCATTGGGAAAAATCACTAATTTCCCCTCCCCTACAATTATTCAGTATTATAAACTATCAGTCAAAAAGGCTCAGATAATTTCTCTAACTTTTGTTGGGACCAGACCCAAGGCTCACTGACTAGTTAGTTAAAAAATATTGAATTCCCACACTAGACTCATATTCATCAACATTCACCCTTCATCCATTAATCATGATCCATTTTCCTAAGTAAAAACCCATTTTTACTTAGTAAAAGTAAAAACCCTAAACAATTAATTTCATTTCCATTTCAAAATCACTTAGAAACCCATAAAATGCATTTTATCGTAAGTTTAAGTGTGAAAAAAATAAAGGGACAAAATATTCTTATTTGTCTATCTTTTACACTTTACTTAGTGTTAAAACATGTATTTTTGATTCATAACATATATTACCCCTTTATTTCATATTAATTTATAGCTTATGTATTAACTCCACTATATACCCCTTAGCCCACATTATATTAATTCTACTTTTTATTTTAATTCCCAACCCAAATTTTAATCATAACATATAGTTTTAAATTCCGCACATGTCATATATGTCATACCTACCTACTATACCCCCCGCCAGTCCTAATATTACATTCACCTACACCCCCTTTGTTAAAATCTCTAACTTATATCGTTTATAATAAACCAAGGTTATGTATTAAAACATTATTTTAATACATAATTATCCCACCAGATTAAAAAACCCCGGACCCACTCCGAAATTCCATGCAACTCCACCAGTCAATCACGACTATTCGCATTGACCCTCCCAGATCTGACGATCCTTAGCCTATATCACAAATAAAGTTACATGAACATAACATTTCCATTTCCACGCAAAATAGGCGGTTTCACCTTTTCCTCTCTCCTCCATGTGGCCTAACCCTATTGGATCGTGTGTGATTCATTTGAAACCACTTACCATTCAAAACAATTGCGATAACCACTTGCAGTTTATACCCTTTAAGCTCGAAAATCGCCATTTCTTGACTTGACCGCCATTTATTACAGGCCTAACTCAACCCTAATTTGGCTAATAAACCCTGAAATTGCACCATTTTATCCCTTTTACTGCATTTTTCGACTATATTATTCCTCCAGATTAATAAGAATGAAGCCTGTGCATTGTTTCAAAACCCAAATCCTGCAAAAAACCATATTTGTTGTCAAAATATTTTAGAAAGCTTCCAGAAACCTTCGTAGCCAGGACTCAACCCATAGATTTCTATTTCCTGGATCCCATTTACATCCCTGCAGACCTGGTTTTCAGTAGTTATTGTTTTTATTTTTTGCAGGTAATCAAACATAACTTGGATAAAACAATCTAAATACTAGTTAAAGATTTGTTTTACTCCAAGAACTTTCAAGGTAATGAATTCAAAGGATTTTCCTTAAAATATTCTAGGCATCAGAGTTAAAAACAATCATCCCGTGAAATCTAAAAGAGAATTTTAATGTAAAGATTAAAACAAGGCATTCATAATAGTCAGGGTAACAGGAATAACTCACAGTAAAGGTTAAAGTTCAAAGTAAAGTAAGAATTCACAGTGACAGTGAAAACAGAATAGTAAAAAAGCATCAGAGTTAAAGTGTATTAGATGAAAGTCAGAGTGAAAGTCAAATCAGAAGAAGTTATAGAGCAGTCAAGGTAAATAGTAAAAGTAAATACAGAGGCAGTAAATGGTAAATAAAGATGAAAATACTTTCAACAACAATGAATTTTTTCCAAAGTGAAAGTAAAAAATGTTAAAAGAACAATAAGGTTAAAAGATGAAAATAGAGCAAGAGGGTACATTTTTGCAAAAATTTCCTGTTTAAGTCATATTTTTGTAGAAACTATTGCGGAAAATCCAAGATGAATTTTGAAAAACAGGAGGAGGTTTATGTTTCTAATATTTACAACTAAAAAAACCTCTCTCACTTTTCTAACAGCCATTATGGGTTTGGAAATATTAAACAATATTTGAAAGAAATTTTTACAGAAAATTCCTATTAAGTCATCATTTTGCAGAGAATATTGTGGCCAATCTGAAATACATGTTACAAAATGAAAGAAAATTTTTGTTCCTAAGAGACCCATATACACAAACCTATCTCAATTTTTGCACAAGTATTACAGAATGAAAGATACATGCACATATTTATAGCCTATTTTTTAGACTGCGCAAAGCTCTGTTTTATACATCTTTTTGCAGAGCCTATTATGAACAGCGGGAATTTAATTTTTGGACATGGAGAGAGGTTTATCTTAGTAACATATTTATATACAAAAAAATCTTTCACTTTTTACATATCTATTTCGGATTGAGATATACAAAGGTATAATTTCACCCCAATTTTGCAGAATTGCTGGAGCAGAATGCACAAAGAAAGAAAACAGTTAGTGACTTGGATGCCTCATCATCAAGTAGGAGTTGAGATAAAATTCGAATTCTCTTCTTTGTCACCATCAATCCATAAGTATAGTTCCAAATATATGCATTAGTTTTTAGTTTCCTTTATTAAAGTTCTATTTATGTAAAACAATTTGAGATATTTGTAAACCAATCTTGATATATTTTCAAGATATTCTAGTTTAGAATTTGTATAAATACTTCATCCTTTGAAGTATTTTTGTGGAATAAAATTGTAGATATTGTTATAGTCATTTTTGTTGGACTTGGAAGCTTTTGTCTGTCAAATTTCAAGTAGCAGACTAGATCAAACCAATTGACCTCATACTTCAGGATTCCTGTGATGAGCTATTTGGAGTGAAGTATTCCCTTACTTATCATTGTTATCTTTCTTTGTTACATGCGTCCATCTATTTTTTTTCTAAATCTAAATGAATAACTAGGATTATTACTACAGGATTTGTTAAGAGCACCTTGTTTTTAACTAGTTATCATTTATATGTTTTCCTCTGATTTCGAGTGTAGGGAACCCTTAATTGCTCCCTTTCTCGTTTGACCTCTTCCTAATACTTCCTTTTCCAGATCTAAGGATTCTTAAGTGCCCTTTATCCTGATCATAACACCTCATAAAAACAACTTTCCATGATATTCAAGTTTTATCTATCTTTCCCTGAAAACATTTGACCTTTTGGCCTTGATCCCAGTCCCGTTTGCTTGATTTTGACTCCTTAGCCCAATGGAAAAATAGATTTCCCACTATCCATCATTTCAAGTGATTTTTCCCACAAAATTTACCAAAACCAAACCAAAGTTTCACTTTCATAACTAGCCTAATATTTTACAAATTAAACAAAGTTAAAACTTAAAGAGAGAACCCTCTCTAAACCCTAGGAAGGCTAGATCCTAGAATTTGAAGTTGGTCTATGGTTACCTCGGTGAGTTATCTCTTGAACCTGGATAAATTACTGAGTAATAACATAATGGAAACTCTGTTGGGGAAGACTAACATTTTCTTCAGAAATATTTTATAGGTTCAGATCTGATCTATGATGGTGGACAGTGATCAGACACACAAAGGTTAAAATCATCCACCTGGCGACTCCAAATCAATTTCACAATCAAGACTCCACTGGAGGAATGAACCTAAAAGAATAATATGGAAATATCAGGGTTTTAACTTGGATCTTAATCCAAGACATTATTTTCTTTCTCATTAAGAAATTTTTTCAATGTATATTGTATTTTAGAGAAGATCTTAGATTAGTTTTTAATTATTTTCCTTTGAATATTGTAAGTACTAATTCTCTTAATCTCTTTGAGCAGCTTTATTCTAAATATAATGATGATCATTTTTCAATTAAGAAGCCTCAAATGATCATGATTGATCTTACAATCAGTGTACATATTCCTGTACCATATATAGTTCCTGATAGATATAAGCCCCTTATTTTACCTCCTATACTCCATGATTTCCCTGATAACTATTACAAATTTCTTCCCAGGTTTAATGGAGAAAATAATAACATCACTACTCAAAAACATATTCAAGGTTTTGAGAATTATCTGGACCTATTTTAGATTGATGAAGATGATGTTAAAATAAGATTTTTTTCTCTTTCTTTGCAAAATAGAGTAAAAATTTGGTTCAAGAATCTACCTATTGCAAGCATCTCAAATTTCCAGCAGTTTGTCAAACTTTTTCTTGATAGATAGATAATTAAAGTCAATATTTTTTTGATCATAGAAGAATATAATCAGTTAAAAATACATCCATATGAAACAATACAACAATTTTCTGACAGATTTAATCAAGTTTATTATTAAATGCCGGAAAATATAAGACCTCCTCATGATTCAGCTCTCTTGCATTACTCAAGTGCATTTGATCCAGAAACATAATTTTAGTTAAGAGAAAGAGAGCTAGAAACACTTGTATGAATGTAAAATATTGCAAATGATGTAGAAGTTAATTTTCAAATCAGAAAGGAAAAATTGAAAGCAGAAGAAGAAGAGAAGAAAAACATTGCAGAAGTAAAACTCAACCTTTTGGTGAGAAAAATAGATGAAATCATATAGAAGATCACTATGAAAGATGAATTTTTTATTCAAAATCACCATGAAGAAATAGAAGAGGTTGATAGCCATTAAAAAAATTCCTGCTAATACCAATTATCATAGATCAGAAAATCGATTTATAGATCAATATGTGGAAGAGGAATCTACTGATCTAATGTGTATGTTTGATGACATTCCTTCTTTTGATGATTTTCCTAAGTATGATCATTAAGATGATAGTTATGTTCTCCAAAATCAAGCTAACTTTACAGAGCAATCAGAAGATAGTTTGGAGGATGAATAAATGCAGTTTCAGCAGATTGAAGACAATAATTAGCTAATGCAAATCAACTATGAGAGTGAGGAAGAAAAAGCACAAAATTTGGAAATAAGTGAAGGTTCTTTACCTCTTTGTTTTGCTTCATTTCGGTTCATTAGAGACAACTTTCATGCCATCAATAATCAACAGTATTTAGGAATTATGATTGACAACAAAGAAGATAATGAAACTCTTGAACAGGATATTTCACTTTCACAATTACAAATATCAAATTTTATTGAAACATCTAATCAAATGACACAAGACAATTCCATACCATTATGTTTTGAATCATTTCAGATTTTAAAGGAAATGTGGTATAACATCATTAAAGAAAAGGATGAGTAAATTGTTGAAGTTTATGAAGTCCCATGGAATTCCATATCCAATATATTGCAACAATCCTCACAAGATTTTCATGATCCAATAGCAGATATGTTGGATATTGAATGAATTCAATGCCTACCTCCATTAACTAACTATGAGTTTCAGAATCAAGATGATAAAGTTTTCAATAGTCAAACATTACAATCAGTAGGAATATCATCACAAATCTGATCTGAAAGTTTGCAGGGAGATAAAGATGAAAATAAAATTTCAGTTTCATGGCATGGAGGCCATCCAGAACAGATGTATAGTTGTTTAGATCAGTTAAACATTAGTTTATATATCTTGGAAGATCCTTTTGAAAAGTTTCCAGGGTCAACAAATGAAATCAAGTATTTCCTTATCCTCTCATTTGTTGACAAGTTTTTAATAGGTTGTAGAATTATAGTTTTGATAATCAACAAGAAAATGCAACAAAATCTATCAAAGTACATAATGCTTGAATGTTTGCATTGGTTATTTCATTTTACCTAACCAGCAGTTGGACAACTGATTAGAGTAAGTAGGTAGGATTTCAACTTATTTCAGTTCACATTTTTTAGCTAGTTTGAAATAATTCATTAAGATTTGAAATCCAAGGAAAAGGCCCTAAAATATTGATGATGTAGTAGTTTGGTTTGAAAGTTTCACCACTTTTTAGTCTCAGATCAGATTTCAGTTTGCAGGAAAATGTGTAAATTCAGTTCAAAAGTTTTCAGTCACAGCAAATGCATGTTTGGGATTGGCCCAATGGATCAGGCTGCTAGTCGATGGTGTTCATGACATCTCACAAGGAGATGCCATCCCCATGCTAAGCCGTTGTTAGGGTCCTATAAATATAGGATTCATAATTTTGAATTGGCTCTGTTAAAATCTTGAAATATTGTACATACCTTTTCTTTCTGTAAATGTATTCCCAAATTAAAAAATGAAAATAGGGTATGTCCTAAAAGAACAATCAAAGGAAAAAAAAGAAACAAAGATCAAAAGAATATTAAATATGAACCCCATCAAAAACATATCATGAAAGTGTTGCAAGTTTAAATGTCACTAATTTAGTTTACTTTTTCAAATAATATTATGTGCAGTTTGTCCTAAATGGCACAATCCATGAGGGTCAAACAGTTTAAACTTGACCTCTCATGCTTTAAATTTCATGTTGTTAGATAGAGAATAAATATCTGTCAAACAGTTTAAACTTGACGAATCAGTAGATAAGATAGAGTATAAATGAGGAGCTCAATGGCTTAATCTAAGCCCTCGGGTGAAATAAGGTTAGACTTAGATAATTTTTATGCTTTGAAAGAAAATGGATTTAGGGTTGCAAGATTAAATGCACCCATGAAAATGAAGTAAAAAATGTTAGAAATAAAGATGGGTAGGTAGAAAGAAGTTGTGCAAGCATGTAATAAAGCATCATTGGGAAAAATCACTAATTTCCCCTCCCCCTACAATTATTCAGTATTCTAAACTATCAGTTAAAAAGGCTTAGAGAATTTCTCTAACTTTTGTTGGGACCGGACCGAAGGCTTGACGACTGGTTAGTTAAAAAATATTGAATTCCCACACTAGACTCATATTCATCAGCATTCACCCTTCATCCATTAATCATGATCCCTTTTCCTAAGTAAAAACCCATTTTTCTAAATGATTAATTTCATTTCCATTTAAAAATCACTCAGAAACCCATCAAATGTATTTTATCCTAAGTTTAAGTGTCAAAAACATAAAGGGACAAAATATGCTTATTTCATATTAATTTCATATCATATCATATATTACCCCTTTATTTCATATTAATTTCTAACTTATGTATTAGCTCCACTATATATCCCTTAGCCCACATTATATTAATTCCACTTTTTATTTTAATTCCCAACCCAAATTTTAATTATAACATATAGTTTGAAATTCTTCACATGTCATATATGTCGGACCTACCTACTATATCCCTCGCCAGTCCTAATATTACATTTGCCTGCATCCCCTTTGTTAAAATCCCTAATTTCCGTCGTTCATAATAAACTAAGGTTGTGTATTAAAACATTATTTTAATACATAATTATCCTGCCAGATTAACAAACCCCGAACCCACTCCGAAATGCCATGCAACTCCACTAGTCAATCACGACCATTCGCATTGACCCTCCCAGATCTGACAATCCTCAGGCTATATCACAAATAAAGTTGCGCGAAAATAACATTTCCATTTTGACGTGAAATAGGTGGTTTCACCTTTTCTTCTCTCCTCCACGTGGCCTAACCCTATTGGATCGCGTCCAATTCATTTGAAACCACTTACCACTCAAAACGAGTGTGATAACCACTCGCAGTTTATACCCTTTAAGCTCTAAAACTGCCATTGTTTGACTTGAGTGCCATTTATTATAGGCCTAATTCAACCCTAATTTTCCTAATAAACCCTGAAATCACACCATTTTATCCCTTTTACTGCATTCTTTGATTGTATTCTTCCTCCAGACTAATAAGAATGAAGCTCGTACATTGTTTCAAAACCCAAATCCTGCAAAAAACCGTATTTGCTGTCAAAATATTTCAGAAAGCTTCCAAAAACCTTTAGAGCCAGGACTCAACCCATAGATTTCTATTTCCCTGGATCCCATTTACATCCCTACAGACCTAGTTTTCAGTAATTATTGTTTTTATTTTTTGCAGGTAATCGAACATAACTTGGATAAAACAATATAAATAGTAGTTAAAGATCTGTTTTACTCCAAGAACTTGCAAGGAAATGAATTCAAAGGATATTCCTTAAAATATTCCAGGCATCAGAGTTAAAGGACAATCATCCTGTGAAAGATAAAAGAGAATTTTAATGTAAAGATCAAAACAAGGCATTCATAACAGTCAGGGTAAAAGGAACAACTCATAGTAAAGGTTAAATTTCAAATTAAAGTAATAATTCATAGTGACAGTGAAAACAAAATAGTAAAAAAGCATTAGAGTTAAAGTGTATCAGATGAAAGTCATAGTGAAAGTCAAATCAGAAGAAGTTACAGAGAAGTCAAGGTAAACAGTAAAATTAAACACAGAGGCAGTAAATGGTAAATAAATATGAAAATACTTTCAACAACAATGAATTTTTATCCAAAGTGAAAGTAAAAACTGTTAAAAGAACAATAAGGTTAATAGATGAAAACAGAGCAAGATGGGACATTTTTGCAGAAATTTCCTATTTAAGTCATATTTTTTCATAAACGATTGTGGAGAATCCAAGATGAATTTTGCAAAAATGAAGGAGGTTTATGTTGCTAAGATTTCCAGCTACATAAACCTCTCTCATGTTTCTAACAGCCATTATGGGTTTGGAAATATTAAACAATATTTGAAAGCACTTTTTACAGAAAATTATTGTTAAGTCATCATTTTGTAGAGAATATTGTGGCCAATCCAAAATACATCTTACAAAATGGAAGGAGGTTGTTGTTCCTAAGAGACCCATCTAAAAAAAAATATCTCACCTTTTTCACAGGTATTACATAATGAGAGATATATTCACATATTTATAGACTATTTTTCAGACTTTGCAAAGCTCTGTTTTATACATTATTTTGCAGAGCCGATTGTGAATAGCTGGAATTTAAATTTGGGAAAAAAAGAGAGGTTTATCTTAGTGACATATTTATATACAAAAACCTCTTTCACATTTTACATATCTATTTCAGATTGAGATATAAAAAGGTATCATTGGACCCCAATTTTTCAGAATTGCTAGAGCAGAATGCACAAAGAAAGGAAACAGTTAGTGACTTGGATGTCTCATCATCAACTAAGAGTTGAGATCAAATTAAAATTCTCTTCTTTGTCACCATCAATACATAAGTATGGTTCCAAATAGATGCATTATTTTTTAGTGTCCTTTATTAAAGTTCTATTTATGTAAACCAGTTTGAGATATTTGTAAACCAATCTTGATAATTTTTCAAGATATTCTAGTTTAGAATTTGTATGAATACTTCATCCTTTGAAGTATTTTCGTGGAATAAAATTGTTGGAGATTGTTATAGTCATTTTTTTGGACTTGGAAGCTTTTGTGTGTCAAATTTCGAGTAGCAGGTTGGATCAAACCAATTGGCATCATACTTCAGGATTCCTATGATGAGCTATTTGGAGTGAAGTATTCCCTTACTTGTCATTGTTATCTTTCTTTGTTACATGCATCCATATATGTTTTTTCTAAATCTGAATGAATAACTAGGATTATTACTATAGGATTTGTTAAGAGCACACTGTTTTTAACTAGTTATCATTTATATGTTTTCCTCTGATTTCTAGTGTAGGGAACCCTTAATTTCTCCCTCTCTCATTTGACCTCTTCTTACTACTTCCTTTTCCATATCTAAGGATTCTTAAGTTCCCTTTATCCTGATCATAACACCTCATAAAAAAAACTTTCCAAGATCTTCAAGGGTTATCTATCTTACCCTGAAAACATTTGACCTTTTGGCCTTGATCCCAGTCCCGTTTGCTTGATTTTGACTCCTTAGCCCAATGGAAAAATAGATTTCCCACCATCCATCCTGTCAAGTGATTTTTCCCACCAAATTTACCAAAACCAAACCAAAGTTGCACTTTCATAACTAGCCTAATATTTTACAAATTAAACAAAGTTAAAACTTAAAGAGATAGCCCTCTCTAAACCCTAGGAAGGCTAGATCCTAGAGTTTGAAGTTGGTCTGTGGTTACCTCAGTGAGTTCTCTCTTGAACCCAGAGAAATTACTGATTGATAATAGTTACCACAGTCAAATGTTTTACCTCATAGTACTAATATTTACATGCCATTATGAAAGATATTGGAATGTAGTATCAATATTTTCATGCACGCCCTAATGATGATATTATCTATTATAAATAAAATGCATTGAAATACATATGCCTAAAATGTAATGAGAGTATATATTAGACCGATAAAGTAAAAAAAAGTGTCTTACAAGGTTCTTCATTATATTCCAACAATTCCACCTCTGCGACAAATTTTCAAGTGCAAAAGCATAACAAAACTTATAGATTACCATGCAAGGAATAGAAGTGAAGATGGTTTTCTTCAAATTCCTACAGATGGATCTGCATTTAGGAATATAGAGGAAAAGTGGCCAGAGTGTAAAATATAACCTCATAATCTTAGGATTTTGTTAGCAGCTGATGGTGTCAATCCATTTGGAGAGACCATATCTACTTATACAGTGTGGCCCATTTTTGTTATCAATAATAACATTCCTTTGTGGGAGTCAATAAAGAGGTAACACATAATGTTGACAATGATTGTTCCAGGTATTAATTTGTTTATAATATATTTTTTTAAACCATAAAATATCATTTGTATTGTTTGTTTCATAATTATGTCTTATATTGTTTTTTTTACTCATTGTGTTCAATTATGCCTTATAGGTATGTCTTATAATTTTATTTATTTACTCATATATGTATTAATTATGTATTGTATGTGTTATCGCTCCATCGGATCTACGAGGCTGAAAAGAGACCAACAAAGGTAACCACAGACCAATATTTTTCCAAGTAGCTAGCCCTACTAGGTAGGAGAGGGCTCTCTCTAATGGATCTCAGCCAATATGACTGAATCAATGAGATATTAGGCTAGTTATAGTAGCACAAGGGTTTGATTGATTTAATTTTGAGGTGCTAGATGGTGAATAGGTCAATATGACTGGATCAATGAGATATTAGGCTAGTTATAGTAGCACAGGGGTTTGATTGATTGAATTTTGAGGTGTTGGATGGTGAATAGGCCAGGGAAGAAATTAGGTCGGGGAAAACAAGGATCAGAATTGCAGGGAACTAATGGAGAAAGGTAGGTAAGAAGTTCAACACAAAAGGATATTTGATGAAGTGGTTTAGACTGCTAGCATTTGAGAAAAGAGCATAAGAGATATGGATTATTCTCTACTAGAATAAGATGAAACAAACTATAACTATTCCTCCAAAACGAAGCATAAGCTTAATGAATTCTGTATTTTTTACTTAGGAAACAATTAAATTCAGAAGTGGAATGAATATGAAATCACAATACATTCACACATTTTAAAAAAAATAAGAAGAAACAATTTTAAATCACATTACCACAATAATTCCATCAAAATAGCTGCAACTCAGTCTATTATTTCTTGCCAAAAGTCTGATTACAATAGTGTTCTATGATCAATCCAACAACATCCAAACTTTTCTATGAGAAAATAAGTGAATAATATAGACCAAAAATGATTCTCCCCAACTCAGGGGTTGAATCCCTGACTTGAAGAACTTATCCCCAAAGTGCTCAACTGGAAACCCAAAGACTAGGGAGGTCAACAAACTTATCCCTAACTTTGGTGAAACTGATTCATTTATCCAAAATACACTTGTACCCAATGTATCTATACTAGTAACTAAAAGTGACATAATTACATTTACTTATCAAGAACTGAAAATGATCAATTATAGCCCTCAAAAATCAATTCTCCCAATACTGGTCAAAAAGTGAAGAATGGGGGTGTAAAAGGAGCAGTGTGCTCTTTCAAGCCACTTTTGGAGGCCTTCCAGAACTCCAAATTTATCTCATGATAGTGCATTGGAAATATCTAGATGTCTAGTTATCATTTGACTCATCAAGATAGTCATTTAGACATTCCATCAGGGAGACAAGTGGATTTTCCCAAGACTACTCCAGAAGTGCAACAAGTCTCCTATAGTAACTATATTTTTAGCATTACTCCCAAACCATAACACCTGTGTAAAAGTGGAAGGATATTTTTATTCCTTGCTCTATGATTAACCAAAAAATCTTTCATATTTTTGAAATCCATCTCCATTTGGTCAGAAACATACTTTGAAGAAAAACTGGCCCTATGTGTAGCAAATGATTTGTCCCTTGGAATGACTTCTTGAAAAATAATGGAGACATGATGTTTATGAGCTGGAATGGACTCATACTTTCTGATATGACCTCCCTTATGCCTCCTCTTCTCATATGACTATGATTCCATAGCAAACCCTAGCTCAATGGGAGAGGAAATTAGGGTTTAGTGTAAGCAAAACAGGTGATTTGGGCAGTTTGTAAGAATGAAGGGAAATAAAGGGGATATGGGGATTCTAAATTCTCAGGAAAATTTTTGGAGGTAAGGAGGGATGTTAGGAATTATGGGAAAGTGGAATTTCAAGGATTTAGTGAGGGGAAGGGGTCCAAAAGGGAAAAATTCAGGCCTAGTCTAAAAAAGGTCAAATTGTAGCAATAGGTTAGGGTTTGTGGAAAATGATGATTTTGAGGGATAGGAGTGATGGGAAGTGTTTATGAAGGTATATTAAGGATAGGGTAAGGTGCAAGAGAATTAGAATAAAATTTTTGTTGATGATTTAACCATGTAATTCATGAAACCAAGAAAAATTCCTTCAAAACCCTAGGAGAGGGAAATGAGTTTTCCAAGCACAAATGAGAGACAAATATGGTAAAAACAAAGCCAATTACTTGGAAATGATAGTTTGGAACCTGAAATTGTTGAATAAACATTTTTTAGTGATGATTTGGGTATCCTTAGGAAAACACAACTCCCTTTGGCAAAAGCGCGGCACAAGAGGAAAAAATGTCTTTTGATTGCATGAAATGGCCTTTGTGAGAGTGGGAGTGAGTTTTATTGGTAGAGAGATGTATATTGAATGTGGAATGAGAAAATTAACTTGAGTTTTAGTTTCTTTGTAGCTTTGAAAATCAATTTTATCCTTTTGTGGTGTAGTGGAGCCACCATGTACCTTCAGATTCTGGTTTGAACTAGAGCCTTAGAACTTAGTTGCATACAAGCCATCATAATTAAGAAAAAAACATGTTTTTAAAACCTTTTTTGAAAACCTTTGACTATTAATACTCCTTAAAAAGATTAATTTTATTGTGAAATGACCAATTTTCATGATTTTGACCCGATGACCTAATGATGACACAACATGGAAGAATGAGCTGAATGATGACCATGATGACTATGGGACTATTTCAACAATGAATGAACTGACCATGATGATTTCTATTAACAATGGAGATGAAAAGAGTAGTAATTATCTAAATACCCTAATTAGTGACCAAATTTTTGCATGATGACCTAATGGAATGACAAAAATTCCAGAATGGAACCCTAATATGCTATGAAAAGATAATTTTTGATCACTGGTGGCAGGATGCGAATGATCACATTAACAGTATTTTCAATCAATTAGGTAAGTACCGGGTCAAAGATATGAATGTATATATCAAGGCTCTTATCAATGAGTTAGTGGAGTTATGGAAAAATGTCATCGTTTATGATATCTCTAGACCAATAGATGCACAAATGGAATTTGAATTCCATGCACTACTTATATGGAAAATTCACGATGACCCAGGGCTAACACATTTCTGTGGTATGTTATAATGTTACCCTGCACTTTAATAATATTTAATTTTATGAAGTTCATTTCATGTATGTTTTTTAAATAGTTCAACCTTCATTGTACATACTTAAAATAATTGATATACAAATTATTCCATCTCTTTAGGTCTTCAAACAAAATGTAAATTTTCTTGTCCAGTTTGTAGTCCTAAGATGAAATATCTTCATTCAAGAAGCTTAGGAAAGGAGGTGTTTGATGAGTATATGCACTTCCTTTCTAAGAACCATAAGTACCGAAACATATTTTCAATGGGAAAGAAGAGACTAGATTAAGACCATGGAGAATGACACATTATGCATGGAAGTTGTAATATAATAGAGTCTCTTGAGGTATGGATTGAATTTTCTATGTATTAATATACATGATATGTTTGGATTATTTTATATTTTTAAGGAATTTTCTTCACTATACTAATTTACAAGTTATATTTTTGTTATAATATCTTTAACTATGATTCATGTTGTAGTTCTTCGAGTTGTCAATAACAAGGAACATCCATAAGGAATGAAAATTTATTCTGAGAAATTCTATAGACGCCCCTACAATGAGCACCCATAAATTGTCCATTTATTTGATGCAATGCACATCGGGAAGAATGTAACATATACCTTATGGCTAATCTTAGATGGAATTAGAGATAAAGAAATTTTTTTCAAGATTTATAATGACATTAGGGAGGTTGACCATGAATTGTAAAGTGTGACTCATTCAAATAGAGACAGAGATGGCTAAAATATAAGCACCCTTCCATGGTTATTGATAGAGCAGTAAATCAAGGATGTTAGAGGTCATTGCAAAAAATAGATTTCCAACTGGATTTTCTTGAGACATAAAGAATATCCTAACAAAGAAAGGTGAATTAGGTGGGGTAAAAACTCATGATTGGCATAAGTGTATTAAGGTAATTATATTGGTGTATATATATTTTAGGCATTGGAGAAAAATCTTGTGAATTAGTTTTTTTTAGGGTATTTTTTAAGGATTTAATATTTTTCCTATATATAATACTATAGGTGACTATTCTAGTTTCAAAATTCATACGTATAGAATGTAGGTGAATATTAAATCAATCATTATTTTTTTTATAGTATGTTATGTTATCACTCCCTCCATTTCCCAAGGCTAAGAATGGAGACAGAAGGAGGTAATCTCAAACCAATATTTGGATTTGGTAGTTATCCCTACCAAACTAGAGAGGGCTCTCTCAATGTCACTTTTATAGTCAATGAGGTGACTGGAGATGTAATGATCTCAAGCTAGATATAATATTAGTGAATTAGGGTTTTATTTTAATTTTTCTGGATAGGAATGTCAGTGTTGGAACTAGGTCTAGTTTTTAGGTATGATTTCAAATGAACAGTTGTCGAGATGAAGATGAGGCCAGGTAGGTATACTTAGAAACATACTTATATTTTCATTGTGGTATAGGGTTTTAAATGAGATAGTCAGAATGAGCATATTACATGAGGTCATTCATCAGAGGAAGTACAACAAATTCATGAAAATATTATAAAACAGAGCACAAAAAGTAATAATTTTGTTTATAGACTCATAAGATCATCATATAGAAGCATACATGTGATGGAAAGAAAGCATAAACATTAAATTTTATGGTGTTACTGAAAATGCTAATAAGCATAACACTGGAGTCCCAAAATTATATCTACAACATGTCTTTGATTTCACTGAAAACGATTGTACATAAGATCCATGCTGCAATATCAACTATCCAACCTCTAAAAAGACTCAAGTTGGGCTACATATAGAAAATAGAGAAAATTACACCTCATTGGGTTGAAACCTGATAAAAAATACATCATAAATGCACCCTATGAGTCATTACCTATAATTTAGGGAAGTTAGAAATAGCCCCCCCAAATTTAGCTAATAACTAGGTGTCTTTGTCTCCTTGAGTAATTAAATGATTCCTCAACAATGAGGGAAAAAAAAGACATCATTATCCATAAAACAGTTCATGGGACAACTGCAACATCTATATTTTGACCATTTTTCATTGACACATGTCTAAAAAGCATCCAAGATAGAAGCATCACATTTTTTAGTAGAAATGTCACATGACTTGGAGGGCATTTTTAGCTAAATTTTACACATCCTCTTGTTGATTTGAAGATTGGGAAAGGTAGCCCTGGATGTCCTATATCCAACCCAACCTTGAAAATGAAAAAATACCTCCAGCAAGTCCTTCAAAACTTCATTTTTCCAAGCTTAATCTAGAAGTGTCGCATACAGGGAAAAAAAGTGGCAGAAGCATGAAAAATAGGGTGTTTTTTTTATTTTTATCCAATACTAGGAGTTGTCATGAAAAAATAAGGCCATATCTAGAATTTGCACTCCAAGATAAATCCAACCATGTAGACAAAATATCATTTGGAGCCTCTGAGGAAAAGTGTCACATGGCTGCACGACACTTTTGAAAAGGTGAAATTTCCAAAATTTACCAAAAATCACAAAAATATCAATACTGCTCAAAACTTGCTAAATTTTGGTCCATGGAATCCTTGATAGATGATCTAGATATCTTGGGATGCATTATCTATAAAATCCAAGTTATCTTTCTCCTTTATCTTAATTAGGATTTCTTTAAGCTTTTTCTTCAAATTCTTAACCTTGACTTTGGCGATTTGGTTCCCGGTGAAATAGTGTCTTGCCATGTGCCTCTGGAGGTTTTTGTTCCTTTATGTATTCTTCAAAAGATTCTCTAGATGATCATTCACCCTATCAAGCTAGAACTCTTTGTCTTTCTCTATTTCAACAGAGATCAAATCATCAAAGCTTTGTGGACCTAATGGAGGAGATGACTCTTTTTCTTGTTCTTTTTGCGTGGTTAATCCTGTTTTTCTTGGCCTCATTGGATTTATTTCAGCCTCCCTATCTTCCAATTGATAAACATATACCATTTATTTTCCCTTTCCTTTGTCTTCCTCATGGTATTCCTTTGGTTTTCTTTGGAGCACTTGTTTCACCTTCAATTGCATGTTTTCTTGTTGTAGGAAGGTTATCATGGATTTTTCCCTTGAGAGGTTGTCCTTGAGCTCTGTTATCTCTGAATATTTTTATTTTATTATCTCCTTGGCTGATTTATCTTCCAGTTTCTCTGCCATGTCATCCTCCAAAGGTGCTTTTTATTCATGTTGTTGCAAGGGTGACTCACTCTGATGCATAGGTTCCTACTCCATGGTTTCTCTTTGCTCAGCTATAGGTTTAGGTGAAATCACAACTTTGGTAATCATAGGGAAAAAACCATCCTCTTACCCTTCTCATAAGTTTGAGTCACTCATGCCCTTGGAATATTTTGATATTCTTCTTGTCTACGTGAAGATCCAACCTCCTTTGGCTTTGTTGATTCTGATGGTATGCTCTGAATCATGGGTGGACTAGTAGTGGGCATAGAAGCAACTATATTCATGAATGTTTCCCAAGCCATATTGATTTTTGAGAGCTGATGAAAAATTATAACCTTGAACAAACCATGGTGGAACAAATTAGTCTGATGATATTTTCCTTTACTCTGTACTCTTTTAGTCATTTAGACCAGACTCCTGAATAGATAATGAGTCAAATTAAATGGCTTGGTGGTAGTGAAGTGCATCAATAGCCTTATGTGGTAATGATACAATCTTGAGAACCTCCCTTCACACCTAAAATACTTCAATATTAGCTTCACCAAAGGGGCATACCTATCAAGTAAATTAATAAAAGGAAAGATGTGTTCAGGAGCATCTTTGCAATGTGATTTTAAGAACATTTTTTAGCTATCAATGTCCAAGTCCATCCCTTTGAACCATATTTCTCCATGCTTTAGGATACCTTTTGCTAAGGATATATAATATGCTGATAAAGTGAACTCAATCCCTACAATTTTAGCCTTATCTCTCCTAAATCCGGTGGCAAAAAGGCTTGACAATTGAGCATGATGGCCTACCTCTTGAATTCCTTCACAAAATCTTAAACAACTATTGTCTTCAAAAGTTTTCTTGACATAAGGAGAAGCATTGATCTCCTACAAATTAGATGGCTCAAACCTGGAATTATGACCTCCCTTATGGGCCTTTCTCTTATCACCCTCCATTATGTTTGTCAACAAGGAAAACCTTAGCTTGATGTGGTGGAAAGGGAAGGTGAAAAATTAGGAAAACAGGGGATATTGGTACAGTGATTTTAGGGATAGAAATGGGATGGAAGGGAGTTAGGAAAAAATACCTAAAAATTTGGGGAGATAAGATGGTGATTTGGCAACACAATGCAAGTGAAATTTTTGGAAATGGGCATGGGAAAGGTGAAAAAAGGATTAAAATACAGAGTTTACCTAGTTTCTCTGCAAAAGCATAGTGAAAACTACGGTTTGAGTGAAAATGGTAAAAAGGATGGATATGAATGATATGTAATTATTTGGTAAGGTATATGAGTGATGTGTGAATGTTTTTATGTGATTAATTTAGGGTTTTTCCAACTGAAACAAGCCAAACATGAAAGAAACAAAAAATGTAGTTCCAAACCCTAGAAGAGGGAATCCACCCTTTGCTAAAGAAATTCACTTGAAGGATAGGTAAGGGATGTTAACTTACTAATTTAGAAGCACCTAAACATTAAAATATTTATGAATTTACCCTTTGATATATTTTTTTACCTTGGAATCCAAAAGCGTAGCAACTTCCAGAAGCATAACATAGCTACAAGAAGTGTAGCACACTACCAAAAGCGTAGCGTAGGACTGGCTGGATCAATTTATTGTTGGTTTTCTTAAATATTTGGATAGATGCGGAGTGTTATGAGTATGAGAGAGGAGCTATTTTGAAAACAAAAGGATGAAATGAACTCAAAAGCTTCATTTCCCTTTATAAATCACAAAATTTTATTTTTTTCTTTAGTGAAAGCATATTGTACTTTGAGAAAATTTTCTTTTTGAAAAACTTTGATAATGTAGCATAATTCTTGAGAAAAGACAAATTTCCTTTGCTTATTTTCCTATCTTTGCTAACTCCCAATGAAGGTGATTTAACTAATGAAAATGAACAATTATTTTCCTTCTTCATGACATTATTTGGACATTATGATGGCAAAACAAAAGAAGCCTAAACCATGACCTAGATGGAGGGTATGTTGACTGATCTATGAACCTAGGTGATGATGAATGAAATGAACTTGAAATTGATGATGACCATGAATGGGGTGAAGGGAGAATCATTAGACCTATACAACATTCAGTGAACAAAATTTTATTTGAGAATTTGTTTGAAAACATGAAATTTTGACCAAGGAACACTACCAAGTAAACCTGAAAGAGATTATTCTATCACTGAACATCTAGACACTAACATTGGCTCTAGCTGGGGATGGAAACTCCTTCAAGAGGTTTCATGAGCACCGTAGATCACGTAGCCTCATCCATTGGGAAATGGAGTAAAAACTAGAAACTAAAATAACTTTGACAAACTTAAATGACTAACTAAAACAGAAAATGACTTTGACTCGAAAACTGACTTGAATTTTTTAACTTTTAAGAGAAAAACATCAGTTAATCATAGAAGCATCATGGCCTTCTCCTCGAGCTTCAAACTTCTGCAACAACTTCCTTATTCTTAGACAACAAATAAAATGATATTTTTAATGAAAGTGAATTTTTCTCTTCAATATCATGTGAGGTAATGCTTGAGGAAACTACTATTCACTGGTCTTCCCAGAATTTCCTGCCCATCAAGATATTCTAACAAAAATTCCTTATTACCTCTGAATATTGTAATCTTGTAAGGACCTTTCCATAAGTTATAAAACTTATCATGCTTTCCTTTGTCTTCATTTCGGGCATCCCATTGAAGAACAAAATCTGCTAATTTGAAATCATCAAGTTTGGTTTCTTGTCATATATCTTTTTGATTTTCACCTGAAGGTTTGAAGTGTGTTTTAAAAATTATTCTCTTGAATGATGTAAATGAATCATTTCACTGATTCTTCATTGGATGTCATTTGGCTCATCATCGATCTCTTGCAGATTTTTCACCACTAGTTCTGCTAAGGAAGTGGGAAAAACTATGTCTATACCATAAACTAGCTGAAAGGGTGACATGTTGATGGATCTTGTTGTCCTAACTTTGTCTACACATAAAGCATTTATTGAGTTTTTGTGCCAATTTTTCTTTTTCTCTTGCAACAATTTCTTGATTATGTTCACTTATTATTTGTTTGACGATTCAACCAACCCATTGCCTTAAGGATAGTATGTTGTAGAATTTCCAAGTATTATGTGATATCTATCACAAAATTCTAACATTTTTTGAACTTAAAAGTGTTTGCATTGTCAGTGATAATTTTCTGTGGGCAGCCAAAACAAGATAGAATATTGCTCTCCAAAAACTGAATAATGACAGTGTCTGTACTATGTAGTTTGTCTCATGGGGATGGCTTTAATCCAATTTTTAAAGTAATCGGTGGCAGTGATTATCCACTTATGCCAAGTTGATGATGGATGGTGGATCTCTCCAATGAAATCAAGTCCCCTCTATTGGAAGGGTGCTTGAACTGCAATTGGTTTGAAGGGTAGCAGTAAGACCTTTCTCTTTCCCTAAAAAAATTGGCACTCATTACAACTCATGACAATTTTGTAAACATCGGAAAAAAAATTGGCCAATAAAAGACAACCCTCAATATATTGTTTGTTGTAGTCTTCGAGAAAATATGACCACCACAATCACCTTTATGAAAATCATTCATCACTTTTTCAAAATAGTTCAATAAAACTCTGCCTGGATATTTCCAATACAAAAAATTATTAAGAATGCAATACTTAAGAGCCTTCAACTTCAGAGATCTACTTTTACTTTTGGGAAATCTAGGAGGATGATTCAAATGTTGTAGCACATGAACAATATCAACATACCATGGAAATAAAGTACAAATTTTAGATACCATATGTAATGAATCTATCTCTTGCTCCTCATATAATGCAGCAATGAAATTGATGTCCAAGGTAGGTAAATTTGAGTCCGCCATGAGCTTAGCCAAGCCTTGTCCTTTGATCAGTTTTGTAGGTTTTATTTCTAAGTCATATTCCAACATATCAGATATCCAATTTCCACATCGACCTTCAGGATCATTCTGTGTTAGCACATCTTTGAAAATAGCATTTGAGACATATGCAAGAACATTAGAGTGAAGAATATAGACTCGAAAGTCCTTTAGTGCTTTAACTAGTGCTAGTGCCAAGGCATGTTTTTTGATGATATTGTACTTCAAGGATGCATCTCTTATGATTCTACTAAAGAATGAAATGGGATTTTACTTTTTTTGATATTTTGTTTGCATAAGGACAAAAACTATAGTATGTTTAGAAGAAAAGGAGAAAATGATGAAATCAAGTGTGTAATCAGGGCTGATAATAATAGGATCATGAGACAATGCAAACTTAACTTGACTGAATTATTTCCTTGCCTCATCAAACCATTTCACCTCACTGTATTTTCTTCAACATATTAGTAATTTCTCTTAAATTTTCAACAAGCTTACGAATAAACCTTCTCAAGAAATTTATTTTACCATTGAATGATTGTATTTCCTTCTTTCTTCTAGGATATTCCAAATTCTGAATTTTCTCAATTCTTGAATGACCTATCTAGATTCTATCTTTAGATATGATATGACCAAGCAATTTCCATTCTTCCATAGCAAACAAACTCTTCTTTGGATTCAACGATATGCCAAATTTTCTGCACTTTTGAAAAACTATCTTCAAATGATGTAAGTTCTCTTCATCTGTCTTGGTAAAAACTGTGATGTCATCAAGATAAATGACCAAAAATACATCATTTTCATTAGTAAAGGTGATATCCATCATTTCTGAAAATTTTCTCCCGCATTATTCAATCCAAAGGGAATTTTAGCATACATAAAAGTACCACAAGATGTTGTAAAGGTTGTCTTATCTTGATCATTTGGATGAAATAAAATATGATTATACCTAGAATATCCATCAAAAAATTAAAGTTTGGAAGAACCAACCACCCTTTGCAGAATATGATCCATATTTCGTAGTGGGTAGTTTTTTTTTTCAGCGATAATTTATTCAGATTGCATAAATCTATGCACAAGTGAATCTCACCGGTCTTCTTTCTTACTAGCACTAATTTTGACATCCAATTTGAAAAATGAAGACGAACTATAATACTAGTAGTATAATTGGTTCCATTGAAAAAAGAACCGAATCGGACGTGCACGCTCTACAAACCTAGGGTTTCTACTCACCCCTGCAATGACGCAGACTGACCCTTCCTGGCATCTGAAATCCATACGCATTCAGCTTTTCGAAAGCTGTTTCATGGAATAGGTTTCTCTGCAATGGAAAACCCTCAGGGGGGGCCTTCAAAGCCTTCCCCCTCAGTCGAGGAAGAAAGAAAAGAGAAGAAACCGAGAAAGAAATCCGGTCCAGAACAAATGAACTCTGCAACTACAGACACTCCAATGCAAGATACGCCAAATGTCTCAACAGAAAAGTCAGAAAAGTGCAGTGAAGTAAAAGAAGAAGAGGTTGGGAAAAAAGAAACGCCCACGGTGACATCAAAAACTTGCAAACCCATCGCTGCTGAAAGGCCCAAAATAGAACTTCCCAGATGTAGGATCAATGGTCAAATACAGTACATGAAGGACCATGCACTCATTGGAAAATTCATTGGATTTTGGCCGACCGAAAAAGCTCTGAAAGGATGGATTTCTGCCAAATGGAAGCCCAAGGGGCATGTCACCCTGCAGCTAGGACCAAAGGGGTTTTTCAATGTGATCTTCATCTGCATCGAAGACCGCAATAGGGTTCTGGTTGAAGGTCCCTACTTCTTCAACTCAGCTGGATTGTACTTATGGGACTGGGTGGAGAGGTTTAACCTAGACAAGGAGGATTTTAGCTGGGCACTAGTATGGATCTAGATATACTCGCTTCCGTTGGAATACTGGGTTGAATAATCGCTGAGAGACATTGGCAAGGGGCTGGGTGAGTTCATAAAAATTGTTGAAGAAATGAAGTTGCGCAGATATACCTCATACGCCCGTATATGTGTTTACATGTGCCTGGACAAAGCCCTCCCAGATTTGGTAAGTCTATATCATGATGACTATGAATGGATCCAGCCCTTAGATTTTGAACATGTACCCTTCCGTTGTCGTAAGTGTCATGTCCATGGGCATCTTTATTGGGATTTCCCTCTAAATGCAAAGCCCCAAAACTCTGATCCCTCTGATAAGTCTGCTCAAGAAGGTTTTACCAAGGTCACAAACAGGAAAAGGTCACATAAAAAACCTACCTCTGGGAAAAATCCTCATCAAGATGCTGCCTCCATTCCCTCCACAAGCAATAGCTTTGAGGTTCTTTCTAAAGCTACTGAAGACTCCCCTCAGGCCAAACAGCAATTCCCCCCGTTGGTCAAATCGACCTCTCCTCCCCCCCGTTAATCTCTACCCCCAATCCTTCTCCCTTGGGTGAAAATCTTGAGACTCCAGATGCGTATCTGAAAGATCCTGATTGGAAACCAAATGGAATGGATGTTGACTGCATCCCCAGCCAGACCCTGCTTTCTATCAATACCTCAGCAGAAAGCAGTCAAGTGAAAAATATGGATGAAGAACCAGAAAGCATTGACTTGGGAGGACTTGACATCTTTGAGCTTGAACAAGCCTGCCAGAGGAAGGAATTCGACAAAATTCACGAGCATCAGCTAGACACCCTAGAAGTCATCATCTCCAGGGCCTTCCAGTAGCGTCAATTGGGCATACAACCGGGTAGTCAATGGGATGGAAACCACTTTCCTAGAGACTCCAAGAAACGCAAAAGAAAGACATATCTGCAAAGAACTATCACAATAGGAAAAATCCTGGTTGAATCAGGCATATACGCAAAGTTGACAAAGTACTACAAGCCCCTCACAAATAGTGAATCATGAAGCTCACTTCATGGAATCTAAGAGGGCTCAACAGCCTCGGGAAACTCAAAATGATAAAAAACATGATAAAGCAGGAGCAACCCCAGATCTTCTTCATGCAGGAAACAAAGTGTAATAGCACCACTCTTGGAAACATCCTCTCAAGAGCCTAGCCAGGATGTCACTCAGTGGCTGTGGATTCTTCGTGAGCCTCAGGAGGGTTGGCTATTGCTTGGAACATGCAAGCTATAACACTCTCTGACTTCCATGCCTCCCACCATATTATTCAAGCTACTTTTCACATAATAGGCACCAACATTCATGGTCATCTTACTAATGTCTACTTCCCTTAGGAAGTGGGCAGTAAGACTGCACTTCTAGATACAATAGCAGCGCTCAACTCCAATAGAATCCATCCTCTATGGATCATTGGAGGTGACTTCAAAATGATCACCAAGCTGGAGGAAAAGTAGGGAGGTCGAGCCAAATTGGAACACGAGAGTGGCCACTTTAAATATTTCATCCCAAAAAATATGCTAATAGATCTACAATTCTGTAATGGAATTCATACATGGAGCAACCGCAGGGCAGGGTGGCAACAAATCGCCTCCAAATTAGACATATTTCTAATCTCAGATAATGTAGTACATCTTAGAGGAGACATATCCGCCTCAATTATCCCATTGTTTGGCTCAGATCATTGGCCTATCTCTCTCTAATGGAAAAGACTGGGAAACTTCACTCGACGTCCTTTTCGCTTTGAAGCTTTTTGGCTCACCCACCCCACCTTCAATGACCTCATCAAATCCACCTAGCAGAACTTCTCTTCGCTAGAAGGATAAAAAATGTTTCAGTTTCAACAGAAACTCAAATTCCTTAAATCCCAAATCAAGCGCTAGAATCAACACACCTTTGGAAATATCCTCCAGGCACATTAGGATCTAAATGAATAAATGAGGGCTCTCCAACAACAGATCATCATAGAAGGCCATATGGAAGGGACAATGGAACAAGAAAAGTAGATTCAAAATCAATTGGAGGAAAGAAGGAAGCAGGAAGAAATTCCCTAGAAGCAGAAATCCCGAATTAGATGGCTGAAAGAGGGAGAAAGAAACACCAAATTCTTTCACAAAACCACAATACAGAGGAGGATGCACAATACCATCTCTTTCATTCAAAATCAAGAGGGGGAAATAGTGGAAAGCCATGTAGAGATCGAGGAGGAGTTTATCAATCATTTCCAGGAGGTTCACCAAGAGCCCCAAATCGATAGACGACCAGCTATAGAAATAATCACACAAAATGTTCCGAAAATAATCACAGAGGAACACAACCAACTTCTTCTATGGCCAGTGTCGCCTCAGGAAGTTGACTTGTCTATGAAGCAGCTCAAGGAAGGAAAAGCTCCTGGTCCGGATGGCTTTACTACCACCTTCTTCCACAATTTATGGGATCTTATCAAAGAAGAGGTTTGGATGGTGGTTGAGGAATCACGTACTCTCCATTGGCTTCTTCCCTCACTGAACTCAACCTTAATTTCCCTTATTCCAAAAGAAGAGAACACTAGTACGCCGAAAAAATTCCGCCCTATAGCCTTATGCAATGTCATTTATAAGGTCATATCCAAAGTCATAGCTACTAGGGTGAAGCCAGTTCTACCCTTGCTCATCTCGCCTGAACAATCAGGGTATGTGGAAGGAAGGAAAATTTTGGATGTCATCATCCTCACTCACGAAATCATACGCTCCCTCAAGCACTCCAAATAGGCAGGTATGATTCTCAAGATTGATCTTTCTAAGGCATTTGATAAGTTAAGCTGGACCTATATTCAAAAAATGTTAACAGCCTTTGGCTTTTCCCCAACATGGGTCAGATGGGTAATGAGTTTGATTTCCTCTACTTTCTTTTCTATCCTTATTAATGGCATTACCTCTCGACCTTTCAACCCCTCTAGTGGTATTAGACAAGGGAATCTCTTATCACCCTTCCTCTTTGTTTTAATGGAGAAAGGTCTTGGTCGTCATCTAAAACAAGCCCTTCTCTCCCAACAGCTCAGAGGCCTCTCCATCCACAATTCTCTAGCCATTACCCACAAACAGTTTGTTGATGAAAACATGCTGTTTGGGCACCCTTCAATGCATGAAGCCTTCCAATTCAAATCCCTCCTGGATGATTTCTTTGAAGCCTTGGGGGCGAGAATAAACACGGTTAAGTCGCAAATCTTCTTTTTTCACACCCCTCCAGTGATTCAACATGCTATTTCCCACAGTCTTGGCTTCTCCATAGCCTCCCTACCTTCCAAATACCTTGGCACTCCCTTAATTGACTCGGCTATCAAATACGCCTCTTGGCAAGTGCTCCTTGAGAAACTCGAATCTTGTCTCTCTTTGTGGACTTATCGAACTCTAAATATAGCTAGCAGAGTGGTTCTAATCAAATTTGTGCTATAGGCAATGCCTCTTTATCTCTTCTCAATCTTGGCAGTGCCAAAATGGGTCCTCAAAATAATTAAAGCTCTACAACGCAACTTTCTCTGGGGTTCAACTGGAACTAATCGCAAATGGGCTTTGGTAAAATGGTCGACAGTATGCAAGCCCAAAGAAACTGGGGGAATAGGTCCGCGAGATCCTCATCACAGCAATGCTATCATGGGTGAAAAAATATGGTGGCAATGGATCTCTACTCCCAAAAAGCCACGGGCTGTCATTTGGTCAGCAAAGTATGCCAATCACAGACCACCGAAAGAACTAATTAGATTCACTCCTACAGATAAGGGCTCACTAATCTGGAACGTTTCCAGACAACACTTCCTGTTGATCCAACAAAACAACTTCTAGGAAATAAGGAATGGCAATACTGCTCGATTCTGGACAGACACCTGACATCAACTACCAAAGCTCATTAGTATATACAGGCCACCTCCTATTCAGGACTGGGAGGAGCAACAAATGGAAAAATTCCAACAACAATGGACACCTAGTACAGAACAAGGGTACAGATAGTGGAAGCAGGTCGATAGGCTGGTCAGGAATGCAGATGAGTAGACCATGGAATCCATAAACACTGAGCTTCATAATTGACGAATAATATTACCTGACAGCAGGGATATACTAAGATGGGGATACACCCCAAAAGGGTCCTTCACTACCAAAGAGGCATATAAAATAATGTGCAATGATCCAATGCCCCTAGATCCTCTATGGAGCAGGATTTGGATGACTAGTATATGGCCCAAAGTCTCCTTATTCCTCTGGCTTTTTGGTCACCAAAGAATCCTCACTTGGGACAATCTCAGGAAACGAAACTTTCACAGTCCTTCCATCTGTCCCAATTGCAATTCACAGGAGGAAACTATCCAACACCTCCTTGACTCTTGTACTCTTGCTAACCAATTATGGGAGAAAGAAAGTTTCCGATGTCAAAAAAGATGCAGAGTCTCAGAAGACATAATCAACTCCATTCTTAACTAGCACTAGAATCCATATAAAAACGAATTACTTAACCAATTATGGAGAATTATACCCAACCTTCTCATATGGACAATCTGGAAAGAATGAAACAAGCGCATCTTCAAAGATCAAAGCACTCCTTTAGACATCATCTGGAGCAATTTTTGTCTTAATCTCAAGGAAACCTTGGTGCTACAATCTTGGCATTCTAAATATTTTCCCACTATTGCAAATTAGAAGGCCATCTGGGAAAATTGGAACATTCAACTCCCACAAGGAAAGAAAAATCACAGATCTTCCAGAATCAACAATACCAGAAATCACTTATGGATTCCCCCTCCAAAGAATACTTTCAAAATCAACTTTGATGGAGGATCAAAGGGTAATTTAGGAAAAGTAGGATTTGGCAGAATTTTCAAAGATCATGCTGGTATTCCTCATTTAATCTACTTTGGAAACATCGGTTGGGACATGAACAACTATGCTGAGTTGGAGGGTCTTTGGAAAGGTCTGCTCCTATCCCAATGTCATGGTTTCCACCCTCTAGAGATTTAAGGGGACTCCCAAATTCTCATCAATATGGCCAATCAACTCCTAAATGGAGCTCATGTGCACAAAATAGCCAACAGTTGGAGGCTTGAAGCTAGATTGGATGCAATAGAACAGTGTCTCCACACCAACCGTGCACTCCTGTTCAATCATGTCAAATGGGAAGGAAACAAGGTCGTTGATCTACTTACCAATTTGGGAGTGGATAGTGGGCATACTCTTCTCACTGGATCTCTAGACATAATACAGAACCATGATCAAAATCAGGAGTGCAAAATATTGGTCCAAAGGGATGCAGATCTCCCGGATGCGGGTGAACTGGAATGCGATTAAGGTGATGGGACATGGGTGCGGCGAAGTGTGAAGACACCTGCCCACCCATGTCACGGCTGGAAGATGGCATTTAAGATTCACTGTCTTCATATCTATTGCATTTAGTTCTGACGTCGTTCAAGATCCGACCTCCACTCCTATTTGCAACTCCACATGCTCCTATATTCTTTGGCCTTCGGCTCTCATCAATGAAAGATTAATGTTGGGAGTTCTTCAATGCATTTGTAGTCAGGTTGATAGTATGGAGTATCACTCTAGTTTCTTAGATGAACCGCAGCCGATGAACTGCAGATTCTCTCCAGCTGCTGGGTTCCCCAGTCTGTGCACTGTGACGGGTAGGATAAGCCAACTGAACTATTGCGTAGACCTTGGTGACAATCTGCATTTTTCTCATTCTAGCCTTTGTCTGTCTACCTCAGTTTCTTAGAATTTTCCCTTTCCTCACGCTTCTGTCACTCCTGCTCCACCGCCTCTTCTCGTGCCCTCTGCTGAGACTAAGCCCATGCCTCGCTTGCGTCAACGCATGCGTTGCCGCAGGGGTAGCACCAGAAGCAAACCCCTGCGTGCTCCCTCTATCTCCACAATCGAGTCATCTTCCCACTCTAGTGATTATTTCTCAGGCTGATATCCTAACAAAAGAAGTGGAAGGGGTCATTTTCTTGGATCAGGACACCGTATGGGCTCCCCGGCTCCTCATATCCCCACCGCTCTGCCTTCTCCCATGCTGCACATGACGCATTTTTCCTTTAATTTTTCTTTGAACCGCCCTCGATTCACTGCCTCAATCACCATGGTTTTCCATAAAGAGCGCCTGGCGGAAGAATAGAGCACCTGTCCGGTGGGTCTGAGCACAGAGAAAGCCCAAATTTCGAGCCATCAGGCGGGGCGCGGAGGCACGAGAGAGAAGGACAAGGAGGCTCAAGTGAGAAGGGTTCGTGACGTGGAGATGGTTCAAGGAGATCCTGGACCTTCCATGCCTAAAGCTTCTCCCACCATGGAACTATTAAAAAAGGATGGTGATATGTCTGCATTATGGTGCCGAATTGTCAAAGAACCACCGGATGAGTAACTGCTTCTTTCTTGTTTGGATTTCATGCCTCGCGGCCCATTCAACTGGGTGTGTTTTTGTTTATCTTACTATGTTGGAATTTAGTTGTATTTTTCAATTTTGTAATCGATGTAATATACAGAGGCATCAAACGATTGTACCCCTACGAGGGCAATACAACAATCTGAAAATGGCTCAAGGCTGGTTTCCCCTTATGAGGGAAGTCTTCTCTTCTGACTTTCTTGTCAAATTTTCCACAGGTCTGGGAAATGTTTTGGCTTCGGCCATGCTGTAGTTTTATTTCCTCTGTTAATAGATTAACCTTACTTAGAAAAAAAAATACTAGTAGTATACAAACTATTCAATTATTTTTGAAGAGAGGGCAACAACTTTGGATTTATTCTCCTTAGTTTCTGGCAGAAAGGCTTCTGATCAGGATTTAAAGTAATGGTTTGCTGAATTATACTCTTATCATAAAATTTCAGATCAGAATACTCGCATGCAAAAACATCAGAAAACTAGGACATGAGTGCTGCATATTTACCTTTCATTTTTGATCTCAAGGATTTTGAAATCTTGACCATTTTAGGCTTCTCAGGAATTCTAAGTTTGAGGTCTTCCACTCCTACTTTAGTTGGCAGTATTGTTGGCTTTCGGGCAACATCATCATGGTCAAAAATCTCCTCCAAAGGTACAATACCTCTTGAAATTGAGTTATCTTTCAACTGTAGTACCTTCATTTCTACTTCTTGCATTTCTTGATCATCTTCATAAAACCGGTCATCCATTTGTGAACTTACAAAATCCTATTCCATCTGCAAGAAGTTGTTGATTTGTTTTTCATATTAAATAATTGCCAATACTGAACATTATTTAGAATAACATGGCAATGTTTGACATTAATTTAATACTTCTTTTTTGGATACACTAGAATTTTGAACATGTTGGATGAAGTGTCAAGAGAATAAACAATAACATTGATTTTCCTTGGAATCAATGACAAAGTATATTAAGTGAAAGTATTGAGGATATATAACATTGCATTGTGGTAAGCTAGAATTATAGGATTCTTGGCCTGGTATTCTCCTTTGACTTTCTTTATTACCAATTCGAAGTCGCCAGACACAGAAATTTTCTTGGCACCTAATTTCTTAATAATTTTCAGACCAACTATCAAAGCCTCATATTCTGCTTCATTGTTTGAAAAAGAAAATGCCAATTTGTAAGAAGACATTCAAATTTTAAGAGGAATTTTATATGACTGATTCGTAGGGTTGTGAATCCACACTCCAATTCCATCTCCTTCCTTACCCAAGGCTCTATCGAAATCCAAGGTCCATAAACCACTTTCTTCATCGAGAAGCTGCAATTCGAATGACTGATCTTGAATAACTACTTGAGAAAGGTCTAATGTACCAATAGGTTATGTTTCTTTCAATTTTTCATCTATATTTTTGGATGATGCACTTCGCTCCAAGAAAAGTTGAATCTTTTCTTCTTTTTCTGCACTTAAAATTCTTAAAACAGAATTTGAAAATTCTAAATTTTCTTCTTTTTCTTCCATCAAAACTTTTGACGATGTTGAAAAATCATCATTTAATAAGATAAAAGACTCTAAATTTGTATGAATATCATGTATTGGGTGATCATTAGGCTTTTATTTTCTACTAATCATATAATTCATCTAATTTTCTTGATATATTTTTCCGAATTTCCCAAGGACCAGTATAGTAGCATAGGAAAAGTCAAGCTACAAGGTTCCTCTAAGTTTTTCTCCCCATGACCGTGAGAGGAGCATTCCATATCTAGGAGGGATATCAGCTATAACAATTTCCATGAGGACATTCTTTTATGGAATTTTCTCTAAATACACTACTATATATTTAATGAGACCAAGGCATTTAACCCTTCCTGAATGAAAAGAGTAAAGATCATGGTAGGGTCTAGTGATATCCAATCCTAGTTTGTCCATGATGGATTTAGGCATGAGACTATGAGATGCTACAGAGTCTAACATGGTGTTATGTAGGATAAAGTCATGGATTTTGAGGCTAAGATAAAAAGGATGGACCTCACTATTTTCTAAGTCACCATCTACAACAAGGCCAAATAAAATTTCAAGGTGATCATCACTCACATTCAGCATATCATACATTTTATCTATGCTAATAAATTTGGCTAAATTAAACTTATATTGTTAATTCTTGATCATTTCAGTTAAAGGTATGGAGACTTTTAGCTTTGAGATTTCATTTTCAAGACTAAAAAGAGTAGAATGTTTTTCTACCTCTTTAGATGGTGCATCTTTCTTTTCAGGTTGATCTTTGTGTGGAATATCCTTTCTATGTCCTCCATCTTGAAATTATTTATATTTCTTCTCATTACTGGTAGAAGCTTCATTGCATTTCCCATAATTAGGAACAACAAGTCCTCTATCTTTTCTCTGATTTGAAGTAGACATCTCTTTATGATGAGTATCTGTTTGAAAATTCTATTTCTTCTGACTTGAGGTTATAGGCATGTTCCTATTTCTCAAACCATACTGCCTTTGCACCTGAGTAAGAGCATTATGATATCCTCTTTGGTAATATTTAGTTTGTACTGATAACATATCATTGTTCGATAAAACACATTTTTGATCATTCGGTGCATAAAGTTCTGCAGAAAATTGATCTTCTTTAGTCAGTAAAATAGGTTGTTGAATTTCCTCAAATAAACTATTTTCTCCTGAAATCTCTTATTTTTCATCATCAGGGCCTTCAATATAGTTTTCCTGAAATGGAGTGAAAAAATGCTGCTGAAATTTTTTGATCCTAACCCATATACTCCCTTTGCTTAATCTTGTATTGAGGCTGTTGATTTTGACCCCTGAAATTGGGATTTCTAATTGGGGGTTCAACTTGTCTATCCATGATGGTAATTTTGTCCATCATATTCTCCATTATTTTGATAAAGGTATCTATTTTTCTCTCTGATGAAGTAGATGTTTCTTCCTTGATGGTTACCCTCTTTTCTATTTTTATATTTGACTTCTCGATAATCAGATTCACTTCAACACTCAATTTATTTTCATTTCTTCAAGGGTAGATAGATTTCTTTCCCTCAGCTAGTAATCCATATCAGGAGCGAAACCATCTGGGTAATGAAGTAGTGTGAGGCCTGGAGGAGGCTTGATGTTTTTAGGAATGGAATCATAAATTCTATTGAATCTAGCTATGAAGTCTTACACAGAGTCATTAGGATGTATTTTCAAGGCATTGTATTCAACTAGAATATGTAAATGGTTCTCCTTCTCCTCCCATTTTTCCATAAATAAATAAATTAGTTGATGTGAATTAGATATAGAACCAGTTGTTAGGGAGGAGAACCATTTTTAACCTCTCATGAGAAACTCTGTGTTAAAATTGGCATCTTGGTGTCATCGTTGTCAATCTATTCAAGATCGATGAAATCAACTACTTTGCATATGTTTTGGTGAGTAGTAACCTCTGATGTTCCATCAAACAAAGGCAATATTTGACCATAATTCTAAGGTAGTGTAGAGAGTTATGGCGGTATAATCAATGAAGAAAATCTGACCATGAATATTGGAGGAGGTCATGAAGGTGTTGATGGAGTGTATAACTATAGGGTTATTGATGGAGTGAAAGTGAGGGATGATGGTGTAGTTGTATGAGAAGGTGTGATAGTAGATGGTGAAGCAAAAACGTTTTGTTGGTATTGGAAATAAGCTTTTTCAGAATTTATTTGATACTTATCGACCAAACCCTGAAGTTTATGAAAGTTAAACAAGGCTTCATTATCAAGCTCGAAATAAGAGGACTCAGAAAATGGAAAGTAGGCCTCAAAATAAATTAGGTCAAAGATAGTCTGTGAAAGGAAGGATTCATACTTAGCCCTAAACAAATATGTCTCAGATTTAAAATTGAAGGAAAAATATTCTAAGAAGTTAATCTTGTAGGCAAGGATTTTGATTTCACAAGTGGAGGTAAACCCTTTCTAACTTTCCGAGACATTGTTTTATTCTTTCTCAAAAGACTCTCAAGGTCATTAACAACTAGTGAGGGATTTGGGTCTAGATTTGACTTGGTGTATATTCTGGGAGCCAGTTTTCTTAAGAATATGCACTTTCGCTCAAATTTACTAACTCATCCTTCTTCTAATGTCATAACTTGTGACCCACAAGTCTGACCTTCAAAGAAATAAAATAAGTATCCCCAGGGAAATTTTTACAATTATGTCCTCGACAATGGTGCCAAAAATGTTATCACTCCCTCTGTTTCCCAAGGTTGAGAATGGAGACTGAAGGAGGTAACCGAAACCAATATTTAGATTTGGTAGCTAGCCCTACCAAACCAGAGAGGAATCTCTCAATGTCACTTTTACAATCAATGAGGTGAATGGATATGTAATGATCTTAGGCTAGATATAAGCTTAGTGAATTAGAGTTTTGTTCAAATTTTGTTGGATAGGAATGTCAGTCTAGGAACTAGGTCTAGGTTTTAGGTCTAATTTCAAATGAACAGATGGAGAGATGAAGATGAGGCCAGGTAGGTATACTTAGAAGCATACTTATATTGTCATTGTGGTATAGTGTTTGAAAAGAGAGAGTTAGAATGAGCATATTACATAATTTCATTCATCGGAGGAAGTAGAACACATTCATGAAAATCTTATAAAATAGAGCACAAAAAGTAAGAATTTTGTTTATAGACTCATAAGATCATCATATAGAAGCATAAATGTGATGGAAAGAAAGAATAAACATTCAATTTGATGGTTTTTCTGAGAAAAAACAACGCTAATAAGCATACCAATGGAGTCCCAAAATTATAGTTGCAACATGTCTTTGATTTCACTGAAAAAGATTGTACATAAGCTCCATATTGCAATATCAACTATCCAACCTATAAAAAGTCTTGAGTTGGGATACATATAGAAAATAAATAATATGCCACCTCAATGGGTTGAAACCTGATCCAAAATACATCATAAATGCACCTTATGAGTCATTACCTAGAATTTAGGAAAGTTAGAAACAATCCCCCCAAATTTAGCTAATAACTAGGAGTCTTTCTATCCTTGAGTAATTACATGATTCCTCAACAATGAGGGAAGAAAAAAGACTTCCTTATCCACAAAACAACTCATGGGACAACTGTAACCTCGATATTTTGACCATTTTACATTGAAACATGTCCAAAAAGCATCCAATACAGAAGTGTTGCGTGGCACACAGAAGCATCGCGTTTTTTACCAGAAGCGTCGTGCGACTTGGAGGTAATTTTTAGCTAACTTTTAGGCATCCTCCTACTGATATAGAGATTGGGAAAGGTAGCCTTGGATGTCCTTTATCCAACCCAACCTTTAAATTGAAAAAATACCTTCTGCAAGGCCTTCAAAACTTAATTTTTCCAAGCTTACTCCAGAAGCACTGCATACAAGGAAAAACAGTGCCAGAAGCATGAAAAATAGGGTGTTTTTTGGGGTTTTCTCCAAAACTAGGAAGTGTCATGAAAAAATAAGATGATATATATTATGTACACTCTAATATCAATCCAAATGTGTAGAAAAAATCTCATTTGGATCCTCTGAGGGAAAGTGTCACGTGGCTGCGCGATGCTTCTACAAAGGTGAAGTTTCTAGAATTTGCCAAAAATCACAAAAAATATAAAAAATGCTCAAAACTTGTTAAATTTTGGTCCATGGTATCCTTGTATGATGATCTATATATCTAGGTATTCCTCATCTAGCAAATTGAAGTTATATTTCTCCTTTAGCAGAATTAGATTTTCTATAAGCTTATTCTTCAAATTCTTAACCTTCACTTTGGCGATTTGGTTCATGGTGAAATAATGTCTAGCCATGTGTCTGTAGAGGTTGTTGTTCCTTTATTGCTTCTTCAAAAGCTTCTCTATGTGCTCATTCAACATATTTTTACCACAATTATATGCTAAGTCATGAGTTTGTTTTAAATTTTTTGTTTTTAGGATAAAAAATTTGTAAATTTAAAAAAAATATAGAACGCTATCAAAAATTCTGGTAGTGTCTGTTTTAGCCCTTTTTAGATAGTCTGCTTTAATTTTTTTTTATGTATAATTTTTTTTAACCCGATGCTACCAAAAATTCTGGTAACCTCCCTTTTTTTAAAATAAAAAATTAAAAAATCACATCCACTTTGTGTTAAGCCACATGTTCCCATTTTCAACTACGTTTTAAACTTTTATCACGAGTTAGGTCACGTGATAGGAAATCTTTATGTTGAATGATGTTAAGTTGATTCATGGCTATACATGGAGCAAGATAGGTGTCAATCCATAGTTAACAAAAGCTAACCAATATTTTTCATGTGTGTCATCTGAGTCATTTCATCCACATGTCGAGGTATGTATTATGTGTTAAGGTAGATCATAGATCTACAATTTTTAATGTGATGACTGTTTGGATTGATCACGCATGAACGTTGTTGGAATTTGAGGCCTGTCATAAGGATACGATGGAGGTGACTTCTAGCTCTAGCTCTGATCATATCTAGCCACCTGTAGCATATCATCTAAAACACCGCAACCAACTGAAGTTAATCATGACTACCACAAGGTGTATGCTACTGTCTAAGATATTTACTATTATGAAAAATATCATGCATGGAAAGGTGAACCAAAATATATTTTTAAACGACGAAAATAAATGGAAAACGATTATTTTCAAGATTAACTATTGGTGAATGAGAAACTCCAGTGAGTAGCTTGAGAAAGGAGACCCAGATTTCAGACAGATTTTTTGAAGACACAGTAACACCTATTAGGTGAGATCCTCTAATATTGACACCTATTATATTTCAACATACAACCTTCTTTATTACTGAACATGACTAAGAAAGGAGGAAAACTAAAACGCATTGAACCCCAAGGAGATGATCTAGTTGATGCTAATCCAAAATGTGAGAAGGATCTTTGTATAGGAATGGTGATATCCATTGTGTTCAAGAATAGGAATCTCTAATTTAGGAGTAGCTAATGAATTTGCACTCTGTTTTAATGGGCAGGAAGAAAATGTATATGCCCTCAGATTGTAGGAATCAACGGAGTCTATTACTGAAGCTTTAAACCTTCCATAGGAAGGAGAAAAATGTTTTAAAGGCCAAGTCATCACTGGAGGAGACCTCAATATTTTCGTCAAATATGGACACAAATATCCTAACTGGGCTAAAGGAATTCCCAACAACTACCTCAAGAATGAATGGACTGAGACTGTTAATCTCATCAAAATTTACCTCACCTATGAGAGGAGGTATAATGTTGTTTTTCTTTATCATATGAGATTTTTGTTTCATTGCAGGTATGAAGACCCTCAACCTACCATTCTTTCTGTTGAAGAGATTGAAAAAGATGTCATCTAGGATACAAACACACACAACTGCATCATATAGCTTATATAATAAAGCTCTTATTAAAGTATTGGTTGAGGAAGAACTCGGGAAAAGAAACCATTCATGGGAACATTTTATGTTTTACAGGGTAGGCCAAACTTCACCTACACTATATATTCTAGCTCATCTATCGCCAGCTTCACAGAAACATCCTCAGCCTGCGAAGCAGAAATATAAAATTCATAAGCCAACTACTTCATAAATTAGTAAGAGAACTAAGAGAAAGGCTAAGAAGGAGAACATCCATGAAAAGGCTAAAGGTAGAAAAGAAAAGGATCCTTCAACCAAGGTTGAAAATATTTGAGAAAGGAGAAGGCTCATCAACCAGCAAGCCCAAATCAATGAATATGGTGCCTCCCATTTCTCCTTTTCCCAAGGTTTATACCAGAGCACAGAGAGGAAAGTCTGTAACTCCAGAAAAATCCAAAGCACAGGTGCTACCAGAGGTTTCAGAAGAAGGCATTCAACAAAATATTCAGAAGGAATATCAGCCCACTAAGTCTGACGAGGATCTCCTAAAAGATGCAAGGTATGATATTAGCAGTAAGAGAAGGGAAAAGGATGAAAAACCAGTTACTAGTAGCAGGAAAAGACACACCAGAGACAACAACAAGTTTAGGCTCAAATCTAAAGCCTTGCATAATCCAAGTTTGCTAGCAGAATTCATAGATATAGAGAGTTAATATGAATGGTTACAGACTTTGAAACCTTCAATTGTAGAGACTAGTGAGTCCAAAAATAAAGATAAGGGTAAAGCCCCTTTAGACCAGCAAATAGAATCCTCAAAAAGAATAAAAATTAAAAAGGGTTCAGAAGAGAAAAACATCATTTCCAAAGAGAAAAATACCAGGGCCACAAGGTAAAAATCAATTGTTGACAAAAAAACAGACTTGGACAAGCTTGCAAAAGTTGCAGCCCATAAGAAAGAGAAGTAAAAGGGTGTCCTAGTAAAATACCTTTTTTCTTACTAAGTACATTTTTTAACAACAACTCAAGTTTCAGAATGTATAAGTCTGCATAGTTTTTTCAAGTATTTTTTGAGCATTTTTGAAAAATAAATAGAGAGCTACCAGAAATTATGGCAGCATTAAATTTTTTGTGCAGTTACCGGTTTTTACCAGAATTTTTGGTAGCACTTGTTTTAAATGATTTTTGACATCTGTCAACATAGCTTCTGAGAAAGTTTAGGAATGATAAGGACTCAGAATGATATGGATATGTCAAGTGATGGTTGATAAGTGGTTATGAGTTTGTTTAAGGTCACAAGGTCTTGTTAAATAATCAAGGTCATGAGGATGCAAATCAATAGAAAAATGGGCAACATGCCAGCGCACTCAACATCACAGTCCAAACTGTCTTCTCTTCTCTTATCTACATTTTTCCTGTCAATTAGATTTCTATAGGATATATCTTTAATTTCCTATAACACCTATGTAATGTGAGGAAGAGTGGTTCCTTATGTTTAGGAGAGATGCAGTTCATGACTCTCTCTCTATAAATATCATTTGTAAATGCCATTTAAGGGTTGGATTTTGGTCAACCTGAAGACTTATTATAATAAATAAAACTGCTTCTTGCACCTCATTCTAGAGTATTTTGTGATTCAAGGAATATCTAATGTATGGTGTGTTTCTCTCATTGTTTTATTCTTCTAATTTATGAGTTGGAGCAGCTAGTAAAGTGTGAGTAAGAGAACTGTTAAAGGATCTAATAGTTAATTATTTGTTGTTTAGTTTCCTACAAATCATAATATATGTTTTGTAGAGCATGTTAGTGAAAGTTTCATTGAATATTTATGAAATACATTATGCATGTACTGTGATTTCTAAATGTTGTTTCCTTTACATAAAAAATTTTTTGTGTAAAAGGCGACTCTTGTAGTTATGTGACTGATTTAGAATATGCATATTTCTTAGATTGAGTACCAACTATCTATCATCTTTCAATTTTTGCAATCTGCTACCCTATGCTACTAATTTACCCATACAATTTATGCTTGCCACATCTTTCCAAATGCATGAAAGTCTTAAAGAATAAAAAATTTCAAACTCTTTAAGAAGTCATCCCACCACTCAAAACCTTTAAATTTGAAATGAACTATGATGTGTAAGGCTTAGTCATTTTGCAGTCAAGGAGTGACTCCTTGTTCTAACATATTTTGCGTCATTTTCATGGAGGAAAATTGAATTTTATCCCTGGGTGAATGACATAGTTATAAGTCTGGTTCTGAGGTCTACAGTTCTAGTTGTCCTTTTAAACTGATTTACACCTGGTGACTCCATTGTTGAAGTTATGGCTCCTAGAAGGGCTATAACTAGGGCTAACCCATATTCCCCTTTGAGAATCCCAATCCCTGACCCTGAGAGGCTAATCAAGAAAAAGAGTAAATGAAATTTTACTGCTTCTGTTACTGTTTTCTCAAAGGTTGTCCCTAAATAAGTGTTGCAAACGCTATCCCCTGATTTTGTAGAAAATTTTTTACCTCCCTTTTTTTCCAGCCAACAAACTATCTCCACATCAAACATTGGTTCTTCATCATCTGTTGTTCACAATCCACCAATTGTTGTTCCACAAATCCCAACAGCTCATACCATGGTAGGTCAAAACCCATCCCCTAACCGAATGGATGAAATTGTTGCTGCAAGGTATACCCATTTGGTTTTACCTCAACCTATGGATGCATTAACAACAAGAGATTATCTCAAGTACATGCCTAAATTTAGTGGTGAGGGAGAGGTAACAGCTGAAGAACATCTTGCTGATTTTTAGGCCTATGCTAAAAATCTGGATATTGAGCATGAAGATGTCTGGATGAGAGTTTTTGTTTAGAGCCTTGAGGGTGATGTTAGAAAATGGTTCAGATATTTGAAAGTTGGTAGCATCACTGGAATTGAAACCCTAGATGATACATTCTTAAGGAAATGGGGTGATAAGAAAGATTTTTTTTTATTATATCACTAAAGTTGGTGCAATAAAAAGAAAAGAAACAGAATCAATTTTTGATTTTTATAAGATATTCAATAATATGTATAGTAAAATACTTACTGAATGAAGGCTATTGAAGCTTCAACCAAAATCACTTATGCTGGTGCCTTTGATCCTGATTTTTATTTATTATTGAGAGAAAGAAGATCTACAACACTAACACAAATACATGAAAATGCACTGGAGGTATAATCTAATGTATTAGTAGCCGATAGGCTCAGAGGAGGGATTGACAGAGAAAAAATGAAGCAAAAAGATAAAGTTTTATCTTTAAGAACTTCTGACATAGATCCTAATTAGCTATATGATCTTACCAAGATGTTCAAGTCATTGAGAACTCAAATTTCCAAGCTCAAGATGGAAGCAAGACCAGGTACTACTAGATATGTTTCATTTTATCAGCCTAATAGGATATAGTTTAGAATACCTAATGTTCCTCAAATTTTGCAAAGAGAAGAATGATACATTTGAAGATGAAGAGGAAGTTGAAGGGTTGGAGAAAGGTGGTTATATCAATTTTCTAAGAGATAAAGAAGGGTTGGTTCATCTTACATAAGTAGAGTATGAAGACATCATGTCATATACTCAGAATAATGAAGTGAGTTCTGATTATTCCATGATTGCAGTTGTTCATCAAAGTAGATACACTCTCATATCAAAGAAGATTGATGATAACTAAAACCCTGTTTCACATCTAATGAATAATAAGGATGCAGTTAAATTTCCAGCAGAAAAGCAAGTGGCTGAACCAAGCATACCAGAAATTATGGTAGGAGTTAACCCTCCTTCAGTTGAAGTATAAATGCTCAGAAGCTACCCCTTTTTTTCAATTTTTAGAATGATATACAAAAGATAAATATTATTGTTCCTCCTGTAGAAATCATGAAAAATGATAATTTGAAAAATACTTTTATGAAATATCTTCAGCCTCCACCTACTGAAGTAGCCTATAATTTTGTTAACCTTCAAGATGACAAGCCTACTGTTATTTTAGGTCCATTGGTAGAAGACATAGATGACTCTACCCCTCACTTATATCTATCTCTGAATATTCATGATAAGGTCCTGCATAATTTCCTAATGGACTCTGGAGCCTCACATAATTTAATTCCCAAGGTAGTCATGGATGAACTAGGTCTTGAAGTAACTATATAATGCCAAGATATTTACTCTTTTGACTCCCGGAAAGTCCAATGCCTTTGTTTCATCAAAGACCTTGCATTAAGCCTCTTTCAGTTACCCATTAGAGGGATGATGATGGATATTGTTGTGCTAACATTCCTCCTAGATTTGGAATGTTACTTTCTAGGTCATGGATTAGAAGGTTGGGAGGAAATTTGAAAATGGATTTCACTTATGCTATTGTTCTCATTTTTGGAGGAGATAAAAGAATAATTTATAGAGAAGATTATCTAGCATATATCATTAGTGACAACAAAGACCCCACTAATCATCCAATTTATGATAGAACAATTGATGTGGGTTCAAGAATTTTACATATGGATAATTATTCCCTACCTATAGAGAGTTTTCAGATTATGAAGCCTTCTGAAAAATAGATCAGTTATGAGGGTTCTAAGATATGGAAAATGTATTTTGATGGCTTATGTTCTAGAGAAGGATCCTATGCAAGAATTGTTCTCATTTCCCTTTTCAAAGAAAGATATAATTTTTCTTTCAAACTTGAATTTGAAGCAACTAATAATGTGGTTGAATATGAATCTCTTTTAATTGGCTTAAAACAACGAAAGACATGACTATTTCAGATTTTTTTTGTTTTTGGAGATGTTGAACTTATTATTCAACAGACCAGAAATGTTTATCAAACTAAGCATCCAAGACTTATATATTACTGGAATGTAGTATGGATCATTATAGAAGACTCATTCCTGACCTTTAACATTTCTTTTGTTCCAAGAGAAAGTAATATTTTGGTTGATTCACTTTCTATTTTAGCAAGCTCGTTCAAGATTCCAATTCCTACAAAGATGAAATATGAAGTGGAAGTTAGGTTTAGACCTAGCATTCATGATAATTTCAAACATTGGAAAGCTTTTGAGGATGATCAAGGAATTAGAAAATTCATTGAAGATGTTGAATAATTTTATTTCCTAAACATTGATCAGGATGAAGATCTCATGAAGAATGATGTTGATTATCAAGATACCAAAAATTTGAAAAAACAGATTGCTAATCATCCTATCATACAACTTCCTACCAATCATATTACCAAGGGGTTAATCCCACTTGAGTATCAATTCTATCACAATGATGTCTCAGTCAAACCACAGTTAACTGAAACAGATGCAGAATTGGAAGATTTCTATTTGGGTACAGAACTAGGGCATGTTAAGTTGTCAAAAGATTTATTAGAAGAAAGAAAGATTGAATACCACAAGTTGTTTTGTGAATTTGTTCATGTTTTCCTAGAAATATGAGGATGTATTATTACACAACTATCATTGAGCATAGAATACCGTTGAAATATGGTACTAAGCCATTCCAAGAAAAAATAAGACAAATCAATCCACTATTGTTACCAGTGATGGAGAAGTAAGTGAAGAAACTTTTGGATGCTAAAATCATCATTGCATTGAGATACTCATATTGGGTTGGTAATCTAGTTCTATTAAGAAAGAAGAGTGGTGAATTCATATTATGTGTATATTTCAGGAATCTTAACAAATGATCCAAGAAATATAATTATCCATTTCCAAAGATGGGGCATATTATTCAAAATGTAACAGGGTCAGATAGAATTTCCATGTTAGATGAGTTCTCCGGGAACAACCAAGTTTATGTTTGGCCAGAATATAGAGAGAAAACAACATTCACTACTCCCTAGAGAACATTCATGTATGCAAAGATTCCATTTGGGCTTATGAATTCCAGAGCTAATTTTTAGCATGCTATGGAATTTTCATTCATTGGAGAAAATGAAAAATTATTGGTCATCTATTTGGATGATATCACTATTTTTTCAGCTTCAGATCAAGAACACCGTCAGCATATGAGACAAGTATTTGTTAAATGCAGAAAATATAGTATATCATTGAGCCCAAAGAAGTATCATTTTTCTCTCAAATAAGGTAAGATGTTGGGTCACATATGTTCTAAATATGGGGTTATAATTGATCCCAAAAGAGGGATTGAAATTGAGGCCTTAACACTTCCAAGATCCAAGAAATAGATTCAATCTTTCCTTGGTAAGATAAATTTTTTAAGAAGACTCATTCCCAAATTTGCTGAAGTGGTGAAGCATATCATGTGTATGCTAAAGAAGGACAAAGAAGTAAAGTGGACATTATAAGCCAGAAATTCATTTGAGTTGATAAAAAAAGATATCATTGAAGCACCACAGTTGGTAAGCCCTGAATACTCAAAGAATTTCTTGATCTTCTCATTTGCCTCTTAAGATACTATTGTTATTTTTTTATTACAAAAAGATGTAGAAATTAAGGAATCCCCCATAGCATTTTTCAGCCGAGACCTTAGATATATAGAATTGAAGTATGAAATTTCGGAAAAGCATGCCTATGCATTAGTGAGAGCTCTGAAGGCTTTTAGAGTTTATATTATGCATGCTCAAATTGATGCCTATGTACCTTCATCTGCTATTAGAGAAGTATTAGTTCAGTCTTATATTCATGGAAAAAGAAGTAAGTGGGTGACTAAAGTTCTTGAATTTGATTTAGATATAAAGCCTAATAAACTAATCAAAGGTCAAGGATTAGCCAAACTACTAGCTGAAGAAAATTGTAGAGTTTCGAGCTTTAATTTCATGGATGACAATATAGAAGGGAGAATTTGAGAACCTATTGACAACATGACAATAGATGCAAAGATTTCTAAGTGCATCTAGTATAATGATATCATTTATTTTTTGTAGCATTTTAAACCTCCTCCAAACTGTGATAAAAGCAGAGTGAGATCTTTAAAGATTAAAACTATTAAATTTTTCATCAAAGATAATTGTTTATATTGGAAAGATACTAGAGGGGTTTTGTTGAGGTGCATTGAACCAGATGAGTCCAAGAAAGTTATGTTTGATATGCATAGTATTTTTTGTGGAGGTCATCCCTATTGGAGAATTACTACATACAAAATACTAAGAGCGGGCTATTTTTGGCCTAGTTTAATTTTTGATGTATGTGGTGAGGTGAGAGCATGTGAAAAGTGTTAGAAGTTCACTGGTAAGAAACATTTAAATTATTTGCCTCTCAAGCCCATATTTTTTTTGCACCTTTCTAGTAATGGGGATTATATTTCATTGGAGAAATTCATCTACCTTCAAGTGGATAGTGTTAGCACTCCACTGGATCTCCGAAGGCTAAGAAGGAGACCAACAAAGGTAACCATAGACCACTTTGACCTAGTAGCTAGCCATCCTAGGCTGAGAGGGCTCTCTCAATAAGATTCAAAGCCAATTTGACTGGATCACGAAGATTTTAGGCTAGGTATAGCAAGCTCTAGGGTTTAATTAATTTGGATTTGGTGTTGGATGGTGAATTAGGTCTAGGAAAAACTAGGCCAAGGCTTTGAAAATAAGACATGCAAAAATGTAATGGGGCAAGGTAGGCACACACTTTAGCACTTTCAAGGTATCTTGGTGAATATGGTATATTTATGGGGTTTAAAAATGAGCATGGTAATCATGAATTCGTTTATATCAGAAGAGAGTGAACATAATTGTGATAACTTCTCCAAAGTAGAGCATTGAAATCAATGAATTCTACTTACCAAAATTAGAATTCAATCACATAAGACATGGACATGAATATGGAAGGTAAAATAATTTCAAAAATATGAAAAAATAAGAAGAAAATTTGTTAAAACACATACCACATGAATCCCACCACAATAGTTACAAACTTTGTCTCTTAGTTCCTACCAAAATCACTGAATACACTAGTGTTCAAAGATAAATTCCATAGCATCCAACCTTTGTAAATGATTACAAACTATCTAATATAGGAAAATGAATCATAGGATAGTTCATCAGGTCTAAAATACTATTCAAGGCTCATCATAAATGACCTTGATGAGTCCTCATCTAAACACTAGGATAGTTGAAACAATTTCCAATATTTTAGACAAAGTTTAGGAGAGCTTATCTCCTCATTAATTAAACATTTCCTCATATAGTGAGGAAAAAACCAACTAAGAATCCTAAGATAAAATTAATTTATTACAATAAATTTAATTTGATATCATTCATGGCATGAAAATGTCTCCAAACCATATGGGTTGCACCAGAAGGCAAAAAGGTTGCACTAGAATTGACTAAAACAACAATTTAGCAGAAAGGTCGTGTCAGTTAAGGGATGATGTTGGAAAAATTGTAGGAGTCTAAAATACATTATTAAATTTGGGTTGAGTAGCCACACATGTCTTCTTTGAAATGAGACATTAAAATCCAAAAAAAGCTCATGGGAAGACCTCCAAAAATTTCTTTTTCCAATCTCAATTAGAAAGGTCGCACCAGCCCAGAATTGGAGGCAAAACCATGAAAAAGGTGAGGTTTGTTGAGTTTTTCATCAAATTGGGAAGTTTTCATGGAAAAAAAATTCATATTTAGTATGTACACATGAATATCTACCCATCCATGTAGAGAAAATTTAATTTGGGTGTCCAGAGAAAAAGGGTCACACCTTGGTGCGACCTTTCTGTGTATCAATTTCAACAAAATTTCAAAACATTTCAAATTTCTCCAAAAAATTCAGAATTTTTTCCTAAATAGATCCGTATGTTAGGATAAACATCCAAGGACTTTTTAGCCACCAATTTCACTCCTTCACCACTTATTCTTGTCTTGGACCTCTTGCAATTTTATCCTCAATTGCTCTATTTTTACTTGTACAATCTGATTTCTAGTTTGAATTCGGGAAACTATGCATTTGTGAATCTTATTATCCTTGTTTTCAGTCTCCAAGAGATTTTCCAAGTGAGTGTTGACCTTTTCTAGCCAAAACTCCTTGTCTTCATTTATTTCTTGAGCTAACCTCTCCTCAAAAGTTAGCTTCTCATCTGCAGGGTTTTGTTCTTTGTTTTTCTAGAGAGCCTTCTTGAGACCCATAGTTCTTGGTCTCTTCCTCTTCTTTGGTTTTCATGTTCATCATGTTGAGCCACTATTTTTCCACTTTCTTTTTTATTTTCATCAAACATCCTCTTCTCCAAAATCATTTGATTTGTCTTCAATTTATTTTTTCCAACTCAGGAAATGAGATGACAAATTGAGCCCTTGCTAGGTTATCTTGGAGCTCTTTGATCTAAGCCACCTTGTCTTTGATTGTTATTTACAACTTTTTATGGTCATCGTGATCCTCTAGGTCAAAATATCAAAATCGTTTTCCATCTCATCATGCATGGAAGTCTCATGAAAGTTGATGGTGGTCCCTGTGGTGAAATAATCTTGGTCCCTTCCTCTTTCCGAGGAGCAAACACAAGCCTCTTGCCTCTGTTATAGGTGAGAGTAACCTCAGGCCTAGGCCTCTTTGAAATCTCAGCCTATTTTCTTGATGAGCCAAGCTCCATGGGCTGTGTAGACTTTGACTTTGATTGCATTTTTTTTCTTGGAGAAACAGTGGGACTAATACCAAGTGTAGTGTTTAGTTTATCCATGAATGTTTGCTAGGTGATTTGCTTGGATGAAAGCTGATGCATGACCAAAATATTGATCAAGCTATGATGGAATAGGTTGGTGATGTGATACTTTCCCATGATCTTGACCTTTTCAGTCATCTTCACCACACTTCTAAACAGAAAATTGGACAAATTAAGTGCCTTTTTAGAGTTGAATATGCATAATCAATCTAACATGATACATGTACATTCTAGAAAACCTCCCTTCACAAGTAATATATTTCATAAGGATTTTTATTAAGGGGGCATACTTGTCATGAGAAATATGAAAGGAATAACATGTCTAGGAATATATTTGAGGTTAGGTTTTAGGAACATTCAGTAATCATCAAGTTGTAATTCTATGCCCTTAAATGAGTTTTCACCTTGATTTGGAATACATGTGGTTGAAGAAATATATTCTGCTGAAACACTGAACTCAACACCTACAATGATAACTTTGTCTATGTGAAAATTATGGGCAAAGAGGCTGGTCAAAGGAACATAAGAGCCAACCTCTATGATTTCACTTAAAAAATGGAAAGACATTTCTTAAAAAATGGAAAGACATTAATTTCACTTAAATTTATGGGCTCAAATATTGAATGGTGTCCTCCCTTTTTCACTTATTGTTTCCTCTATGTTTCATTCTCCATGGATTCTTTTTGAAGGATATACATTAGCTGATTTTATGATTTTTAAATGATAGGTCACATTGGTTTTGAAAAAAGAGGAAAGTTAGTGATGATATGGAGGTGTCCTCAAAGTTTTTTAGGTGACAAGGGTGAGTATAATATGGAGTGTTGCGATGAAATTTTGTTCATGAGATGAAATGGTGTGGCAAGAAGTTTATAAATTGTGAAATGGAAACTTGGTAGAAGGATATGGTTTTAATAAAATAAATGGTTATGAGTAATGACTGATATGGAATGTGTAGGATAGGATTTTTATGGAGTGTAGGTGAAAGTATAAGTGAATGAAAGTTAGGTTTCCTTCATTAAAACCATGGAGAACAAAAAAACTGGGGAAAATTTTGCTGAAGAAACCACTTTTTTCCTTGATGAAATTTATTGAGAAGATGGTGCAGATGATAACTTACTAATTTTTGAAGCTTAATGAAACTTTGAACAATATTTGGAGGCTAGAAACACTCTGAATGTTTCTCTGAAACCATGAAGAAACTCCACAATTCAAAAGCATGGCAGTTCTGGAGAAAGCTCGCGAAAAGGTCGTGAATGGGTCACAAAAAGGTCACGAAAATGTCACAGAAAGGTCACGAAAAGGTCGCAAAAAGGTCGCGCTAGACCAGAAAGGTCGCAAAAAGGTCACGCCTCTCCTGAAATGTCGTAGAAAGGTCGCGCCTCTCTGAAACTTGCAGAAAAACCCTCCTTTCATAATTTTCGCCTTCTCTTGATTTTCACAATGATGTCAAGGGGAACAAAGGATATGAAGAGTACAAATAAGTCACTTTAGCTCCTCCATAGGCCTTTATATGTAATTTTGATGTCTTAGTAATTAATGAGATAGGATGGCCCACCTCACCAAATTACCTTTGCCTTTGAACTTTAGGATATTTTGAAATTTTGAAACTTTAGAACCATTATTACATGCAAAAACACAAATTAGATTTGAAATCAAAATTAATTGAAAATATTTTCCTATTACCACTTCTCCAACTGTTGGATTTTATGCATGAAATGGCAATTTAGTGACCTTGAAACCCTAATGACCTAAAGGATACTCTTAATTGAATGAAATCATGATGGATATGACTAAACTGATGATGAAAACCTCTGAATGATAATACATTCAGTTTATTTGATGACATGAACCAACAATTTTAATTTTGGAAAGAGTGGAAACAGTCCTAAACCTAATTCCATGTGACCAAATATTTTTCTTGAATACTTATTGAAATGAAATTTTTTTGACTTAGGGACCCTATTAAGACATGATAAGAATCCATTTGATCACTAGTGACAGGATGAAAATACTGATGCTAACATTCTCTCCGGCTGAGGATGGCAGCTCCTTGGAGGTGTCAAGAACACTGTAGGCCAAGTAGCCTAACCATTAGGCATGGAGTCAAAAGCTAAAAACTAGACCAAATATTGAAAACTTGATATAACAAATTGACTCAATACTGGACTGACTTGAATTTGACTAAACTTTGAAAATAGCATAAAACCATTGGAACTTTATGGCCTTCACCTCAGGCTCCAAGCTCTGATGATTCTCCGCTTCACACTTTGCAGAAAAATAAAACTGATATATACAATGGAATTGGGAAATTTTTAGAAATCTACATCAGAAAAGATAATTCTTAAGGAGCCTACCATTGACTGGTCCTACTAAGCAATCTTCTCCATTCATCTCTTCCAAAATAAAAGCATGATGTCCGCGAGAGGTTGATATCTTGTATGGTCCTTTCGACAGGTTCTCAAATTTTCTATGCTTCCATTTTTCCTCATTTATAACATCTCAACGGAGGACCACATCTCCAATATTGAAATCATCCGCATTTTTCTTATGGTCATATACCTTATTTATATTTTCATGAAGATTTGAGGTGTTTTGAAACATCTCATCTCTTATTTTCTGAAGATGGATCATTTGATCGATCCCGCACTGCACATCATTCTCTTCACGTCCTGTTTCTTATAATAACTTCATAACTGGGACTGCATGTGATGTAGGAAAAACAATATCTACTCCATATACCAACTGAAATAGAGACATTCCTATTGATTTCTCACTACTCACCTCGTCGGCCCATAAAGCATTGACAAGATTTTTATGCCAGTTCTTCTTGTTTTCCTCCAACATTTTCTTTATGATATTAATCAAAGATTTATTAGAAGATTCTTCCAATCCATTACCTTGCGGATAATAAGAATTTGAGTGCCCCAATTTTATGTTGTAATTTTCATAAAACACAACCATTTTCTTTGACTAGAATGTATCCACATTGTCTGTAATGATATTATGAGGACAGCCAAAATGAGACAATAAGGCTAGTCTCCAAAAACTGAATAATTACTAAATCTGTTGCTTGCCTTGTTGGGATCACTTCGATCCATTGGGTGAAGTAGTATTTTGCTGTTAAGATCCATTTACGTTGTGCAGATGAAGGCCCCACTGCTGAAAAAGTGATTGCACGGAAATAGGATGCAAAGGTAATGGAAGAAGCTTCCTTTTACCTTGAAATATCTGACACTCGTGGAAACTCATCACTGTTTTATATAAATCTGCAAAAATATTTTGAAAATAATATCCATCCATCAATACGTTATTAGTTTTTGTTTTCCAAAACAAGTGACCTCCACAATATCCCTTATGGAAATCATTCATTACTTCTTTGGCTTCATCTTCTACTAAACAATTTAGCAAGACACCTCTCTGATCTTTCCAATAGAAAGTGTTGTCCAAAATGTAGTATTTGTAAGCCTTCAAATTTAATGGCATGCCCTAAATTTTAGAAATTCCTGGAGGAGGATTTAGATTTTGAATAATGTATAAAATATTGGAATACCAAGGAGATGAGAGGAAATATCATATATCTGCATGAGTGTGCCTTCCTCTTATTCATCAGACAAAATGGAAATGAGGTTGATATCTAGAGCATGTAAATTTGATTCAGCCATGAGCTTGGCTAATCCATGACCTTTGATAATCTTTGTGGGATTGATCTCAAGGTCACACTCTAGTATTACTATTATCCACTTCCCTCTTATGCCTTCTGGATTAGTCTGCATGAGAACATCCTTCACTTCTGCATTGGGAACATAAGCTAGAATATGTGAATGAAGGATATATACACTCGCAAATCCTTCAATTCCTTTACCAGGGCAAAGGCTTTCTTCTCAATTATATTATATCTAAGGGCTGCATCCCCGATGGTATGGATAAATAATGCAATGGAATGATCAATATTATCCTTCTTTTGCATCAAAACCATAGCCAAGGTATGTTCAGAGGAAAATGAAAATATGATGAAATTAATGGAGCGATCTGGGATTATTAGAATAGAAGTTGTAGTTAAGGAAAAATTCACTGAATTAAAATAATTTTTGGAATCCTTGAACCATTTTACCTCATTTTCCTTCTTTATCATGTTGGTCATTTCTCAAAGATGTTCGACCATATTTGGAATAAATCTCCTTAAGAAGTTCATCTTACCATTGAATGCTTGAATCTCTTTTTTTCTCTGTGGAAAATAATTCTGTTGAATAGCCTCAATCCAAGAAGGATCAATCCCAATACCATATTTGGAGATGATATGATCAATAAGCTTGCCCTCGTCCATGGAAAAAAGACTTTTTTTGGGATTAAGAGAAATACCAAATTTCTTGCATTTCTGAAATACAATTCTCAAATGATATAAATGCTCATCATCAGAATGATAAAAACTATCAAAAAATCAAGATACATAACTAATAAAACATCCTTTTCATCTGCAAAGGCTATTTCCATTTCCCGCTGAAAGGTGGTCCCTGTATTCCTGAGTCTGAATGGAATTTTACCATACTTGAATGTTCCCCAAGGTGTCATGAAAGCAATATTTTCTTGATCATCCTTGTGTACTCAAATATGATTGTATCTCGAATATGCATCAATAAGTGACATTCAGGAAGCCCCAACCATTCTCTGTATAATATGATCCATCTTGGGAAGGGGATAATTATCCTTCAGAGACACCTTATTTAAGTTTCTAAAATCAATGCAAAGCCGGATTTCTCTAGTTTTCTTACTTACCGAAACCAAATTTGACATCTAGTCAGAAAATTTGATGGGAACAATGATGCCATATTTGAAAATTATGTTCACCTATTTATCTATCGATGAAAACAACCTTGGGTTGATTCTTCTCAGCTTTTGTCTAAACAAATTTTGGCCAGGCTTGACCAGAATTATATATTGAATGATATTATTATCATAAAATTTCAATTATGCATAATCCCAAGAAAATACATCAGAAAATAAAGAAAATAAAGAAATGTATTTATCTTTTACCTATGTATTTAAATATTTGGACAACTTTACCATATTAGGCTTTTCTATTGTTCTGATGTTCACATCCTCAACACCTTTCTCAGTAGGAACCATGGTCGGCTTCCTAGCAACATCATCCTGATCAAAAAAATCTTCCAAAGGTATAAGACCCCTTGGAATGTTTTTATCCTTAAATTGTAATACATCAACCTAAGTGGATTTTATTACTTGATCATCTTTTTCATAAAATTCATTAATAAAATAATTCTCAAAATCACCTTCATTTTGTAGAAAATTGTTTACCTGTTTGTGATCCCAAAACACTTGCCAATACTGCAAGTTCTTAAGGACTGTTGGTCAATGTTTGACATGAATTTAAAATTTCGTATTAGAATATATGGGAATCTTGAAATTACTTGTTGTTGTAGCAAGAGAATATTCCATAATATTCTGACTTCTTGGTACTACTAACAATGTATATTCAGGAAATATATTTAGGATATCCAATACAACATTTATATATGTTCTCATTCGTGGATGCTTAGCCTGGTATTCCCCTTTTACCTGTTTGATCACAAGCTCAGAGTCTTCATAAACATAAATTTTTCTTGTGCCCAACTTTTTCAGGATTTTGAGGCCGGTGATCAATGCCTCATACTTAGCCTCATTGTTGGAACAATCGAAAGCAAACTTATATGAACATAATATTACACTTTTTGGAACTTTATCCGGCTGATGAAGAGGACTACAAATCCAAATTTTGATGCCTAACCCATCTTTCCCTAAGGCACCATAAAAATCTATGGTCCAAATACCATTCTCATCATCCAGATGTTGGAATTATGCATTCTATTTTTTATCCTCTTCTCGGGCCCCTTCTTCAATCTGTTCTGAAAAATTTTCTAACTTATCTGATGACTGCTCTGAAGAAATAGGCTAATTTTCTTTTCCCTCATCTAAAATTTCTCTGACACTATTGGAAATTTCTGAAATTTATTCTACTTCTATGAGCTGACTATTCACATCATTCAAACCATTATCATTAAACAAAATAAATGATTCAAGATCCGTATGTAAAACATTAATAGGATGATTTTTGGGTTTCTATTTATTGGTAATCATGTATTTCATCTTCATTTCCCAGTACAAATTACTCAAATGTTCGAAAACTAGGATGGTGGCATAACATAAATCCAGTTGCAAAGTACCTCTTAGCTTCACTCCCCAAGAAATTGAGAGTAACATACCAAAGCGTAGTGGTATATTAGCGACCACCACATCCATCAAAACATTCTTTGTTGGGATTTATTCAAGGGAAACTACCAAATCCCTTATGATACCAAGACAAAAAAATCTACCAGAATAAAATGAATATATATCATGGTAAGGACAAGTTATATCTAGGCCCAATTTATCCATAATGGCCTTCGGCATCAGGATATGGGAAGCTCCAAAGTCAATCATGGCATTTTGAAGGATACATTGATGAATTCTCAGACTCAAGTAGAATGAGGGGACTTCACTATCCTCTAACTGACCATCTATGGTTGGACCATAAATGAGCTCAAGTTGGTCATCTTCAACATTTACCATATCATAGAAAGGATCTACTTTCAGCATTTTGGCCATGTGAGATTTATATTGATTGTTTTTTACAAGCTCAGTTAAAGGGATAGATAATTTTAACTTATATATTTCATTTTATAAGATAAAAATATTGGACTTACCTACCTCTTTAATGGCAGTTTCCCTCTTTTAGGGATGATCCTTTGTTGTGGTTTCCTTCTTCTGAATTTATTTTTCTTTTCTTGGTATGCTTGTAGATGTCTGATTGATCTTATTCTGATTTTCAGCTACAAACTCGTTTCCTTTCTTTTGAATACCTTGAGGAATTTTCTTAGGTTGAGTATATTTTTATTGGGATGCCTTCTTCTAAATAGGAGTGACATGAACATCTCTACTTATCAATGAATATTGCCTCTTCTATGAGCTGATTGCATTTAAATAACCCCGCTGATAATCATCAGACTCAACCTCCAACTCATGATCATTGGCAAGTATGTAATCTTCATCTTTAGGAAAATCCTCTTTCTCAATATACTCTTCATCCTCTGTCAAAAATATAGGTTGGCCATATGCTGTAAATAAGTGCTTTTCCTCTACAATATCATCTTCTTCTTCAACCCCTTGAGAATAAACTTTTTTCAAAGGTCTATGAATATGTTGTTGTGCTAGTTTCTCAAGAGCCCTTTATTCTCTTTGCTTAATCCTAAACTGAGGTTGTTGTTGCTGTCCTTTGAAATTAGGATTTCTAACCCGTGATTCTGGTTGTATTTCTGTAATGGAAATTCTTTCAACCATTCTCCCCATTGTTCTGATCAAAGTATCCAATTTTACCTTAGAGGATGAGGATTTTTCTTCTTTGATTGTTACCTTTCTCTCACCCTTTGTCTTTGAATTTTTAATTGACAAGTTTGCTTCCACACTGATTGCATTCATTTTCATATCTTCTAGTGTTGCAAGACTTCTCTCTTAGAGCTAGTATGCCATATACGGATCAAAGGCATCCGGATAGTGAAATAGAGGAAAACTTGGGGGAGGTTTGATCTAATTTGGAATTGACTTGTACACACGGTTGAAATGAGCAGTGAAATCCTGAAATGATTAATTTGGATTCCTCTTCAGTTTTTCATACTATGAAATAATCTGAAATGGGTTCTTCTTTACTTCCCATTGGGCTATGAAAGCATCGATCAGCTATTCAGGGTTTCCTATATAAATGGCAGTCAAATATCTAAACCAAGCTTTAACATCTCTAGAGAAGCTTTGGGAAATTATTATCATCTTAGCATCATCCACATCTATATCTTCTAAGTCGATGAAATAATTAACTTTGAATAAGTGTTGTTTTTCTCTAATTTAAAAATTCTCATCAAAGAGAGGGACTCTCTGGCTATAGCCTTGTGGCAAGGGTGCAAGTTGAGCACGTAGGACTAGGGATGCAAATATTGCCATGATTCCTAATGAATGTGGTGCAGGAGTTTGAATGAGAGGGGTAGACTGAGTAGGAAATGAAGTAGAAGGGATGGAGGAAGAGGCAAAAACTGATTGGGATTGTTTTCGAATGAACAATGAATATTTTTGGTATTGGATGATGGATTTTTCAGATGTGTATTGAAGTTGATTAGCTAAATTTTCAAGCCTATCAAATTGACTCCAAAAGTTTCTGTCAAATTCTGATTCGGATTTAGATTCTTCGAAAAGTAAACTATCTTCAAGTTTCAAGGAATCAAAAACTACCTCAAAAAATGACTTTACTTTAGACAGTCTTAATGGGTCAAATACTATCTCAGACAACGAAGTTTCAAACTTTCATCGAAATAGAGACAACTCAAACTTCAAATCAAAATTTATGTATTCGAGAGATAAAAATTTTACAGGTAATGAGGAATATCTTACCAATGGAGAAGGATTCGATTGAAACTATGAGTGTTGGGATATCTTCTTCCGAAAAATTTTCTCTGGATCTTCAACTGGAAAAGTTGGATGAGGATCTAGATTCGATCTAGTGTATATTCTCGAAGCCAGAATGTTTTCTGTTTCTGAAACTCGATTATTTACAGCTTTCAGACCAACCTTCACGAAGACTAAGGCTTATCACCCACATGCCTAGAATTATATTAAATTATGGTACAACCAGGTAGGATATGTAACTTTGTGTCCTGAGTATGTTTGCCACGATTTTAGCACTCCACTAGATCACCGAAGGCTAAGAAGGAGACCAGCAAAGGTAACCACAAACCACTTTGACCTAGTAGCTAGCCCTACTAGGCTGAGAGGGCTCTCTAAATAATATTCACAGCCAATTTGACTGGGTCATAGAGATTTTATGCTACGTATAGCAAGCTTTAGGGTTTGATTGATTTGGATTTGGTGCTGGATGGTGAATTAGGTCTAGGAAAAAATAGGCCAGGGCTCTAAAAGTCAAACTTGTAGAAATGTAATGGGGCAAGGTAGGCACACACTTTAGCACTTACAAGGTATCCCGGTGAATATGTTATATTTATAGGGTTTCAAAACTAGCATGGGAACCATGGATTCGTATATCAGAAGAAAGTGAACATAACTGTGATAACTTCTCCAAAACATAGCATTGAAATCAATGAATTCTACTTATCAAACTTAGAAATCAATAACATAAGACGTGGAAATGGATATGGAAGGTACAATACTTTCAAACATATGAAATCAGAAGAGGAAACACTGCTAAAACATATACCACATGAATCCTGCCACAATAGCTGAAAATTCTGTATATTAGTTCCTGCCAAAATCTCGAATACACTAGTGTTCCAAGATAAATTCCACAACATCCAACCTTTGGAAATTATTAAAAACTATATAATATAGGCAAATACATCATAGGAAAGCTCATAAAGTTGAAAATCCTATTCAAGGCTCATCATAAATGACCTTGATGAGTCCTCACCTAAACATTAGGATAGTTGAAACAGTTTCAAGATTTTATACAATGTTTATGAGAGCTTATCTCCTCATTAATTACAAATTTCCTCATATAGTGAGGAAAAAACCAACTAAGAATCCTAATATAAGCTAAATAGATTACAATAAATTTAATTTTATATCATTCATGGCATGAAAATTTCTCCAAACCAGATTGGTCTCACCAGGAAAAAAGGGTCGCACTGGAATTGACCAAAACAACAATTTAGCAGAAAGGTCACAGAAGGGTCCTGCCAGTTGAGGGCTGATTTTTGTTGACTTGTAGGAGTGAAAAATACATTCTGAAATTTGGGTTTAGTATCCCCACGTGTTTTATTTCCAATTAGACATCAAACTCCAAACAATTCTGGCACGGGAAGGCCTCCAACACTTTCTTTTGCCAATCTCACTCAGAAAGGTCACACCAGTCCAAAATTGGTTGTAGAACCATGAAAAAGGTGAGGATTGTTTATTTTTTCATCAAATTGGGAAGATATCATGGAAAACCACTTTCATATTTAGTATTTAAACATGAATATATACCCATAAATGTAGAGAAAATATGATTTTGGTGTCCAGAGAAAAATGGTCGCACCTCTGTATCAATTTCAGCAAAATTTCAAAAAATTTCAAATTTCTCCAAGACTTTCAAATTTTTTTCCTTAATATCTCTATAAGTTAGGATAGACATCCAAGGATGTTTTAGCCATCACTTTCACTCCTTGGCAACTTTTTATTGTCTCCTTTTTCTTGTCTTGGACCTCTTGCAATTTTCTCCTCAATTGCTCAATTTTTACTTATGCAATCTGATTTCTGGTCTGATATCGAGAAACCATGCATTTGTGAACTTATTGTCCCTGTTTGCAGTCTCCAAGATATTTTTCAAGTGATTTTTGTCCTTTTCAAGACAGAACTCCTTGTCTTCATTGATTTATTGAGCTATCCTCTCCTCAAAGGTTAGTTGCTCATTTGTAGGATTTTGTTCTTTGTTTTTCTACGGAGCCTTCTTGAGATCCATATTTATTGGTCTCTTCCTCTTTCCTTGGTGTTAATTTTCATTAGGTTCAGCCAATTTTTTCCCCTTTCTTGTTTATTTTTATCAAACAATATTTTCTCCAAAATCATTTTATTTTTCTTCAATTGACTATTTTCTTGCTCAAGAAATGAGATGACAAATTGAGCACTTGCTAGGTTATCTTGGAGCTCTTTGATCTAAGCCTGCTTGTAATTTATTTTTTCTATGAAAATTTTGATGGTCATCATGGTCATCTAGGTAAATCATATTAAAATCATCTTCATCCTCATCATGCATGGAAGTCTCACACAAAGATAACGGTGATCCATGTGGTTAAATAGGTGTGGCCCCTTCCTATTTATGAGGAGAAGACACAAGCCTCCTGCCTCTCTGATAGGTGAGAGTAACTTCATTCCTAGGCCTCTTTGAAATATCATCATGTTTGCTTGATGATCCAAGCTCCATGGGCTATGCATACTTTGACCTTGATGGTGTTGTTTTTCTTGGAGAAATAGTGGGGCTAATACCAGGAGCAATGTTTAGTTTATCCATGAATGTTTGCCAGGTGATTTGCTTGTCTGAAAGCTTATGCATGACCAAAATCTTGATCAAGATATGATGGAATAGGTTGGTGATGTGAGGTTGTTACCTAGTCTTGACCTTTTCAGTCATCTTCACCACACTTCTAAATAGAAAATTGGACAAATTAAGTGCCTTTATAGAGTTGGAGTGCATAAGAAACCTAACATGAAACTTGTACATTCTGGAAAACCTCCCGTCACAAGTAATATATTTCATAATTATTTTCATTAAGGGGGAATTCCTGTCACTGAGAAATCTGTAAGGAATAACATGTTCAGGAATATCTTTGAGGTTAGGTTTTAGGAACATTCTATAATCATCAACTTGTAATTCCATGCCCTTAAACTAGTTTTCACCCTAATTTAGAATACATGTGGTTGAAGAAATATTTTTTTTTGAAACACTGAACTCAACACCTACTATGACAACTTTGTCTATGTGAAAATTATGGCAAAGAGGTTGGTCAAAGGAACATGAGAGCCAAACTTTGTGATCATCTCATAAAATTTCATATATAAAACATTTTGAAAACATTTCTTAACAAATGGAGAGGCGTTAATTTCACTTAAATTGATGGGCTAAAATATTTAATGGTGTCCTCCCTTTTTCACTTTCTGTTTTCTCTTTGTTTCACTCTCCATGAATTCTTTTTGAAGGATAGAATTCAGTTGATTTTAGGGTTTTTAGATGATAGGTCACATTGTTTTTGAAAATAGAGGAAAGGTAGTGATGAGATGGAGGTTTCCTCAAATGTTCTGAGGTGACGAAGGTGAGTAAGAGATGGAGTGTTGTGATGAAAATTTTTTCATGAGATGAAATTGTGTAGCAAGAAGTTTATAAATTGTGCAACCAAAACTTGGTAGAAGGCTAGGGTTTTAATAAAATCAGTGGTAAATGAGTAATGAGTGATAGGGAGTGTGTAGGCTATGGTTTTTATGGAGCATAGGTGAAAGTATAAGAGAATGAAAGTTATGTTTCCTTCATTAAAACCATGGAGAACACAAACACTGGTGAAAATTTTGCTGAAGAAACCCCTAGGAAGAAACCACTTTTTCCCTTGATGAAATTGCTTGAGAAGATGGTGTAGATGATCACTTACTAATTTTTGAATCTTAATGAACCTTTGAAAAATCTCTGGAGGCTACAAACACGCTGAATTTTTCTCTGAAACCATGAATAAACTCCACAATTTGAAACACTGGAATTTCTGCAGAAAGGTTGTGAAAAGGTCATGAAAGGGTCGCAGAAATGTTGCACCAACAGAAAGGTCGTGAAAACATCATGAAAAGGTCCCGCCAGACCAGAAAGGTCGTTAAAATGTTGTACCTCTCCTGAAAGATCATAGAAATGTCACTCCTCTCTGAAACTTGTAGAAAAACCCTCCTTTCACAATTTTTTCCTTCTCTTAATTTTCACGGTGATGTCAAGGGGAACAAAGGATATGAAGAGTAAAAATAATTCACTTTAGCTCCTCCATAGGCCTTTATATTTGATTTTTATGTCTTAGTAATTAATGAGATAGGATGGCCCACCTCACCAAATTACCTTTGCCTTTTTAATTTTAGGATATTTTGAAGTTTTGGAACTTTAGAACCATTATTACATGTAAAAACGTAAAGTACATTTGAAATCAAAATTCATTGAAAATATTTTCCTGTTACCCCTCCTCCAGCTAATAGATTTTATGCATGAATGGCAGTTTAGTAACCTTGAAACCATAACAACCTAATGGAGACTCTTAATTGAATGAAATCATGATGGATATGACTGAACTGATGATGACAACCTCTGAATGATAATAAAATAATTTTTTTTTATGACATGAACCAACAATTTTAATTTTGGAAAGAGTGGAAGCAATCCTAGACCTAATGCCAAGTGACCAATTTTTTTGCTTGAAGACTTATTGAAATGAAAAAAAATTGACTTAGGGACCCTATTAAGACATGATAAGATTCCATTTTCTCACTGGTGATATGATGCAAAGACTAACACTAACATATAGCATCATTGGATTCTTGTTGCAACTGATTACTTCACCAAATGGATTGAAGCAATACCTACGAGGAATGCTACTCATAAATCCATCATTAAATTTTTGGAGGGAATCATAACCAGATTTGGATGTCCATCAAGCTTAGTAGTAGATAATGCAGCTGCTTTCAAAGCTACACCATTGGTAAATTTCTATGATGATTATGGTATTCATCTTACTCACTCTAAAACTTACTATCCACAAGGGAATGGTTTAGCTTAATCATCTAACAAAATTTTGGTAAGAATCATCACCAAGCTATTGGAGAAAAACAAGAAAGCCTAGGACTCTAAAATAAAAGTTTCTTTATGGGACGACAGGGTGACAATCAAAAAATATATTAATACATCACCATTTAAAATGGTTTATGGATCAACTGATGTTGTTTTTCCAGTCCAATTAGCCATTCCTGTAGCTATATTTCTACAATATCATGATGCTGAGCCAAATGACATGACAAATAGAGTTTATCAGATCATAAAAGTCCAGAAAGAGCAAGAAAAACAATATGATTTGGTAAGAAAATATCAACAAGTTGTAAAGAAAGTTTTTGATAAAGGGACTAAAAAAGAAGATTTTCAGATTGGATATTTGGTGTTGAAATGGGATGCATAGTATCAAGACCCAGGTAAGACTTCCAAATTTTATGCTTTATGGCTTGGTCCTTTCAAAATGTCCAATATTTTGTAGAAAAATACTTTTGAGTTGCAACAACTTGATGGGACAAAACTGTTTGGAGGCCCATTTAATGGGTGCTTCCTCAAAAATTTCTTTTACTAAGGTTGTTGGTGGCCTAAATTCACTGTAAATACTGGTGTGTTTCATAATAAGACTCCATAGCCCAATGAAAAGGCCTTGAAATCGAAAAATATTCTTAGAGCCTCACAGGGAGAGCCCTATACCCTGCGGATCCAATGTTATCACAGTTATATGCTAAGTCATGAGTGTGCTTTAAATTTCTTGTTTTTAGGATAAAAAAATTGTAAATTTCAAAAAAACATTAGAACGATTCCAAAAATTCTAGTAGTGTCTATTTTAGCCCTTTTCAGACAGTCTTCTTTCATTCTATTTTATGTCCATTTTTCTTTTAACCTGATGCTACCAGAAATTATGGTAACCTCCCCTATTTTAAAATAAAAAATAAAAAAAGTGCATCCTCTTTGTGTTAAGCCACGTGTTCTCATTTTCAACTACATTTTAAACTTTTATCATCATTTACATCACGTGATAGGAAATGTTTACGTTGAGTGATGTTAAGTTGAGTTGTGGTTATATGTGGAGCAATCTAGGTGTCAATCTATATTTAAGAAAAGACAACTATTTTTTTTCCTATCCTTCAATTGAGTCATTTCATCCACATGTCGAGGTACGTATTATGTGTTAAGGTAGATCATGGAACTGCATTTTTAATGTGATTACCATTTTGATTTATCACGCATGAACGCTACAAAATTTTTAGACCTGTCATAAGGATACGATGGAGGTGACTTCCAGCTCCAACTTTTCTCATCTCCAACCACCTATAGCATATCATTTGAAACACCGTAGCCAACTGAAGTTAATCATGACTACCAGAAGATGTATAATATGGTCTAAGATATTTACCATTATGAAAAATATAATGCATAGAAATTTTAACCAACATATATTTTTAAACATGGCATGGCAGCCTACCTCTTGAACTCTTTCACAAAATCTTAAACAACCATTGTCTTCAAAATATTTCTTGACATAAAGAGAAGCATTCATCTCCTACAAATCGGATGGATCAAATCTGGAATTATGACCTCCCTTATGGGCCTTTCTTTTCTCACCCTCCATGATGTTTGTCAATAAGGAAAACTCTAGCTTGATGTGGTGGAAAGGGAAGGTTGAAAATTAGGAAAACATGGGATAATGGTACAATGATTTTAGGGACAAAAATGAGATGGAAGGGAGTTAGGGAAAAATCTCTTAAAAATTTTGGAGATAGGATGGTGATTTGGAAACAAAATTCAAGTGAAATTTTTGGAAATGGATATGGGAAAGGTGACAAAAGGGTTAAAACACATAGTTTACCTAGTTTCTCTGCAAAAGCGTAGTGAAAACTAGGCTTTGATTGAAAATGGTAGAAAAGAGGGATATAAATGATATGTAATGATTTGGTAAGGTATATGAGTGATGTTTGAAGGCTTTTATGTGATGAAACTACAATTTTTCCATCTAAAACAAGCCAAACATGAAAGAAACAAAAAACGTAGTTGCAAAACCTAGAAGAGGGAATCCACCCTTGGCTGAAGAAATTCACTTGAATGAGAGGTAAGGGATGTTCACTTACTGGCTTGGAAGCACATGAACCTTTTATAAATGATTAATTGACCCTTTGATATAATTGGAGCTCGGAATCCAAAAGCATAGCAACTGGCAGAAGCGTAGCATAGGACAGTTTGGATCAATTTATTACTAGTTGTATTTAATATTTTGATAGTTGTGGAGTGTTGTGAGTATGAGAGAGGAGTTCAATTGAAAACCAAAGGATGAAATGAACTCAAAAGATTCATTTTCCTTTATAACTCACAAAATTTTCTTTTTTTCTTTAATGAAAGCATATTGTAATTTGAGAAAAAAATCCTTTTGAAAAACTTTAATCATGTAACATAATTATTGAGAAAATAAAAATTGCCTTTGCTTTATTTTCCCATATTTTCTAACACCCAATGAAGGTGATTTAACTAATTACAATGACCATTTATTTTCCTTCTTCATGACATGATTTGGACATTATGATGACAAAACAAAAGAAGACTAAACAATGACCTAGATGGAGGGTATGTTGATTGAACTATGAACCTAGGTGATGATGAATGGCATGACCATGAAATTGATGATGACCATGAATGGGGTGAAGGTAGAAGAATTATACCTATAAAAAATTTAGTGAAAAAAAAATTATTTGAGAACTTGTTTGAAAACATGAAATTTTTACCAAAGAACACTACCAAGTAAACCTAAATGACAATATTTGATTATTGAGCATTTAGACACTAACATTGGCTCCAACTGGGGATGGTAGCTCCTTCAGGAGGAGTCAAGAACACCTTATATTAGGTAGCCTCATCCATTTGGAAATGGAGTCAAAATTGGAAACTAAATAAATTTGACAAACTGAAATAACTAACTAAAACAAAAAATGACTTTGACTTGAAAACTTACTTGAATTTTTGAACTTTTAAAATAAAAAAATCATCTAATCATAGAAGCCTCATGGACTTCTCCTTGGGCTTAAAACTTTTGTGATAGATTAATTATTATTAGACAACAAATAAAATTATATTTACAATGAATGTGAACCTTTTTCTTCAAGATTAGGTGAGGTAATGTTTGAGGAACCTACCATTCAACGGTCCTCCAAGAATTTCCTGCCCATCAAGACATTCTAACAAAAACACCTTATTACCTCTGAATGTTGTAATGTTTTAAGGACCTTTCCATACATTATAAAAATTACCATGCTTTCCTTTATCTTCAGTTTAGGCATACCATCGAAGAACAAAATATCCTAATTTGAAATTAGCAGCTTTGGTTTTCTTGTCATAGATCTTCTTGATTTTCTCCTGAATATTTGAAATGTGATTGATAACTTCTTCTCTTAACTACTATAAATGAATCATTTGAATCATTATTCTTTGGATGTTATTTGGTTCACTGTCAATCTCTTGCAGAATTTTCATCACCGGTACTACTAAGGAAGTGGAAACATTGTGTATACACCATAAACTAGCTGAGACTGCGACATGTTGATGGATCTCTTTGTGCTAATACTTTGTGCTGACAACCCATTAAAAAAGTTACCACAAGGGGGTATTGTGATGATTTTTTTAAAAAATTCTAAATTAATGTTTTAGTGTTAAAATCCAGTTTATAATTGATTGATTATGTAAGACGATATTAAAAAATGATAATATTTTGTTTTCATTGATGAGATAATGATTTATGTTCACTAATGTTCACAGTAGGGAAAATTATCGTGCCCTGGGTGCGCCCGCACAAAGGTAGGGCACCCGGGCACCCATGGTGGCATGGCATGTTGGGCACGCCAAGATGCTTGCCCGACAATGGTGACAGTGCGACGATTTGGTTGGCTGGCCCGACTTGGAATGTGGTGCCCACACAAAATAAGTAAGGTCAACCCATGGCTACCAAGGTATAAAGTTAACACAAGGGGGTATCATATTGATTTTTCTAAAATTGAATAAATTAATGTTTAGGTGTTAAAGGATGATTTATAATTGGTTGCTTATGTAGCATGGTACTAAAAAATGTTAATATTTCATTGTAATTGAGGAACTAATAATTTTTTTTCATTGATTTTCATAGCAGGGCCAATTCCCCTACATTGGGTGTGCCTGCACGAAGGCGAGGTGCCCAGGTGCCCATGGGGTCATGGTGTGCTGGGAATGCCAAGATTCCCTTATGACAGGGGCACCGGTGCAATGATTTGGTGGGTCATCCCGACTTGGTAATGGATGCTCACATAAAAGAAGTAAGGTCAGACCATGACTAGCAATGGAAAAAGTTACCACAAGGGGGTATCATAATGATTTTTAGAAAATTGACTAAATTAATGTTTAGGTTTTAAAATTTGGTTTATAATTGACTGATTATGTAGCATGGTACTAAAAAATGTCAATATTTTGTTGTCATTAATAAGGTAGTGATTTTTTTTCAATTATTTTCACAATAAAGCGAACGCTTACACTCTAGGCATGTATGCATGAAGACTGAGTGCCTAGGCACCCATGGGGCCATCGTGTCTTGGGCATGCCAAGATTCCCACCTCACAGAGGCAATAGTGCGACAATTTGGTGGGTTGGCCTGACTTGGAAATGACCGTAAGGTCAAACCATGACTACCAATGAACAAAGTTACCACAAGGGGGTCTCATAATGATTTTTATAAAATTTACTAAACTAATGTTTAGGTGTTAAAATCTGGTTTATATTTGATTGATTATGTAGCATGGTACTAACAAATGATAATATTTTGTTTTCAATGATGAGCTAATTATTTGTGTTCACTAATTTTCACAATAGGGTGAATGCCTATGCCTTGGGCACGCCCGCACGAAGGCGGGGTACCTGGGTGCCTATGGGGGATTCACATGTTGGGCATGCCAGGATGGTCACCCAATAAGGGCACCAATGCGACGATTTGGTGGTTTGGCCTAAATTGGAAAGGGCCTCTCACATAAAATAAGTAAGGTCAGCCCATGGATGCCAATGAAAGAAGTTACCTCAAGGGGGTCTCATAATGGTTTTTATAAAATTGACTAAGTTAATGTTTAGGCATTAAAATATGGTTTATAATTGATTTATTGTGCAACATGATACTAAAAAATTATAATATATTTTTTTCATTGATGAGGTAATGATTTTTCATGAGGGCTACAAAACTCTTTTGAGATAGTCATGATGTGACTTAAGAATGGGGCCAACATTAAAAAAAAATCAGTTTGTGCTCGTATGCATTGAAATTTGACATGGTTATGGTAGATGCATGCATTGACGATATGTGAAAGTTTTGAGACTCAAATATGACTCACATTAATAATTCGAAAATCAAACGAAAAAATATAACATATATAAATGTTAAGGAGATGAAATTATTTCTTACTATTTACTAGTTGCAGGATTATAATTTACTTCATTGTCCATAGATTGATAAAACTCCTTACACTTCCATTTGAGAAAACTTATTACTCTTCATCGTCTTATTTTTCATCGTCTTCATCACCAACATCGTCATCATCACTATCATATTTTTCATCTTCATCAGCATCATCATTGTCATCATCGTCATATTTCTCATCCAAATCATATTTAATATCATAAATATCATCATCATCGTCATCTTCGTTATCGTCATGACCATAATCATCATCAACATCATCATCATCATTCTCATCATCATCATCGTCATTATTTTAAACATCCTTTATATGAAAGGGTATGATGTGTCAATGAATCAAACATAATTTATTATATGTCTCTTATGCTCCTACTTCCAATCTCTAAGGATATGATCCCACATGAATGTAAAAATTATGGATATATAGGAACCAATTATCATTAATGGCAAGCTTATTGTTACTTGCTATGGGCTTACCCATAAGTACCAATACACCACTTAACATTTACCAATTAGTTTAATTTATGCTTTAATTAATTGACTCCACACAAATTGACCTGTGAAAGGGGCCAACGTTGAAATTTTTTCAGTTTGTGATTGCATGCATTGAAATTTGACATGGTTATAGTAGATACATGCATTGATGGTATGGGAGGGTTTGAAGACTCATATACAACTCACATAAATAATTTGACAAACAAATGGTAAAATTATAACATAAATGTCAAGGAGATGAAATTATCCATCTAAAATATCCATGTTATTGGGTGTTTTCCATGTTAGAACTTGAGACCTATTGTTGGTTCATAAATAAAATATTCATGGTGGTTATATCCCTCCTAGATGTGAATTTTAAGCGACAATTATGAAATGTGTTGGTTCAATGAACTGTTGATGGTTCTTGGCAACTATTCTTAGGATATGTTTAATTGAATTGTGCATGTTTAGGATATTTGGACATGCTAAAAAATCGACTTATAATGGTCACCTTGTTACTTTATCTCTAAAATCCTATTATATGTTTAAATAGTGGAAAAATCTCTAGTAAATTGTTGATATCTAAGCATTTTAAATACATATTTGGATTATTCTATGAGTTCAAATTATTACTCACTTAGGATATTTCTTCTTTCTCCTTGAACTGGCCATCACGAATCACCCATCATAGTGGACAAGTTGGATTAGACATCACATGTTCCATTTATGTGGCCTAGGAAATCCTCCCATTTGAAGGATGGGAACTATGATGGCTTGGAAACAATAGTTACATTGGTTGTCATAGTTTATGTTACTGGAAATGAGAACATGGTTATATTTCATGGAAAACTATTTTGTATACATTTAGAAATAAACTATGACAATTCTTAACAATATAAACCCCTTTTTGAACCTAGAATTGTGTGACCAATAACTTCTTTCTCCTCAGACCACTCACTGATATCCTTCATTGTGGACAAGTTAGACTCAACATCATCGTGTTCCATTCTCATGGATTGAGAAATGATCCTCTCATTCAAAAGAGAAACACCAATATGCCTTGAATGCAATAGTTTCCATGATTTTTATAGTTGAAATTACATAGAAATGAGAACATTGTTTTTATTGGAAAATTATTTTCTATACATTTACAAACAAATTATGAAAATGCTTAACTAATAGATCTTGTTTTAGTTTTCCATGAAACCTCCAACAAAAATATATTATATTAAAAAAAATTATTATCTTGATTCATTGTACTATTCAATTTATTAAATAGCTAAGAGAACTATTAATGTGCATTTAAATTCAACTTGAACACTTGACATATGGTTGGGTGTCATCATATTTATATTCTTAATTTTTAATTGTAGCAATGACTGGATTGTTTTTTTCCACATTGTCTAGCCATGTTGAACTAGGGTTTCTTCAAATGTTTAATCACAATATACCATGGGATTTCATCATAATAGTGTCAAGGACACCATTACATTTCTATTCACATGCAACACACGAAATACATGATTAATTTAAAAAAAAATCATATAATATTATGTATTAAGATTATTATATATATTAATATGATATATAGCTAAGATTTATATTATATTAAAGTAAAATTAAATATAACATATAATTTAATTTAATTTTATGTTATATTATTTTATAAATTATTAATATAATATAATATAGTTATATGTTATATGTTATATTATATTTATATTTAATTTTCTGTCTTCAGTTATAATTTTATGTTATGTTTTGGGTCCAATATATAAAGAAAAGAAACTAATGTTAAGCTCACATTGTTTTCATTCCCATCTATATACATATGACTCATGAGGCACCAGGGTGCACACCATGGTTTGGTTTATCTGATCACCATGACACTATTTTAGTAGCCTTTCAGAGTTCAGCACCTCAATCACACTCATGGCTATCCGATCCTCAACTTCTCTAGTAAGCATATATCTCAACATTTTCTTATTGGAATTTTGTCTTGGATGGATGAGTTGTGTTCTACTTGTAAATGTGTGTAGATTTGAGAGTATTTTTTCCTCGCTATTCGCTCCCTTGAAATAGAGCTTGAATTCTCTCTAAATTCTTTCAAACTTGCACTATATACTGCAACCTGATCTCTGAAATTAGGGCTTGATAAATCACCCATAATTTTGGTTTATATGCCTCCACATATTTTTCTTAGGGTTGTCACTGTATGATGAAAAATTCATAGGATCTCATACCACAGAGATTTGTATCGCTTCCACATATTAGTGAATACAGAACAAAACTGATGAACTAGGGTATTTTTCTTGTTACCAAGCCAACAGGAGATCTGGTCTTCCTCCTTCAAGGAGACTATATACCTTGCAATATGACTATCCTTATAATTTCGATAGGGAGCTCCTTTTATGTGGCTCATTCTTCATGTACCAGTATAGAGAGAACATCGACGCTCAAAATTTCATTTATATCTTGCACAGATGTGAGTTATACATTTTTCTTGACAATAAGACTATGATTTATGCCTTTAGTACCTTTGAAAAAGATCTTGTGCTCAAAATATCCTTTCAATTATTTCGATATAATATCTAATATGTGCACAGGTGTGGAGACAATTTCGATACTTTATCTAGCGTTTTCAAGTAAAAATTATGCACATAATTTTGGATCAAAGATAGAGGATTTGATTCCTTTCTATATAAATTGTATATTGCAATAAATAGTTCTTGAATGGCATGCAAAATTACAATAATCCTCCCAAAAAATTATTAATAAAAACATTAATTAACAATGACTATAAAGTACATACCACACATGTGAGAGTTGCTTCAGAAATTGGAGGAATAGATGGATATTGCAGACCTTATGGTTTTCCATTTTTACCTTTTCTCCATTGTCAATAATTGTGGCCTTATTTGGGCTACTAGCCAATCCTTTCATCCTTAAAAAATAATCTACTAGTGTCCTCCCTCTTGCTAAGTAGATAGATATAATGATTAAGGGTTTATAGCATTCTAGACAATATAATTTACATTTTTTATTTTTCTTTATACAAGTACATCAATAATTAAATTTTATTTTTACAAGTACATCATCAAGTCATGAATTAAGTTCAACTAAGAATACCGAAACTAGTTACATTTCAACACTTTCCTCCTTGGCTAACCTCTACAGAAACTTGCTTCCTTTCTTGCTACTTCAATAGATTAGATCTCCTCTCCCTTTTTCATGGATCAAATAGAGATCACTTGATTTGTGTCCTAAATTAGGAAGAGCAAGTTACTTCTTATTTAATTATACTAAATTGGTGTGAAATTATTATTTTTCTATTTAATTGATGATCATATAATTTTTCTTGGATATTAAAAAACAATATTGATTGGATGTTAGAGTGCCAACTAAAATGCTTAGATGACTTTGAGATAATGAAATATCTTAATTGTTATGAATAATTACCCTCTTAATAACCTTATAGTTTTATTTCATTGATTCCAATATGTTACATGCTCTGTAAACCATTGTAAAAATGAGATTCTTAATCAAGGGAGGGAATAAGTACTATGTATGATAGTTTTTTTTAATTATAATTTTAGGAAAAATATTATTCAAGGTTGGGTGTATGTAATACCCCACATTTTATTCCTTATGAAAATGGCATGACATGTGCGAGTACCTAGATATATATGACTTGAAATATGTGATGTGTTTCCAACATTGGCATATGTTTATGCTACCTTGAGATTTTGTTATGATTGTTATTGAAAAAAATTACATTGTGAAATTTGTTGTTTAATCCTTTGTTCTACTTTGATTACTCATACTTTTGTAGTGTGAGAAAATTTATATGTTATATTTTACATAATACTACATTATATAATCAATGGAGACATTACATGATATGTCCACAGTAGTGTGCTTATATATATGGACGTAGATGCACCTTTATCAATTGTTGATTTTTATATGTGGCAATATTTTACATGCCTTCAAAATTATATTTATACTGAAAAAATATACATGATTGATTACTAATTTTCCAATCCCTTTTCTAATGAAATATATAGTCTTAATATTAATCTATTATTTCATCTATTCTTTCAAAATTATCAATTTTTTTTGTTATAATATTTTGAACACTTTAGAAAAAAATATTGAGAAAATAATTTAATTATTTTTCTTGATGAATAAAAATTATATATTGTCTATTGTATTTTATTTAGAATGTTGAATATCTTGTATTTTATTAGTCCATGAGCATGATTACTCTTCTTTAATTCTTTTCTCATACTACTAGCCTTCGGGACTATTTCTTTCGGATTAAAGATCTACAAACAATAAAATGAACAAAGTTAATGTCTATTAGAGGTTGATAAAAATAAATTAGTATTTATTAGTTATAATACAAATATAATAATATATTCATTCACATAATCTATCCTTTTATGATTCAATATCATTTACATCAATTTTGAGCTTGAAAGTTCACAGAAAAAATGAATGGCTATGTTAACAAGTTGTTATTCAACTTAGAGTTTCACAATAATGCTAATATATATCACATTTCCTAAATGAAATTAAATATTCAGATTATAATGTTTTGTCGATTCAGTGCATATTTCTTCTTATGGTGCATACTATGGTTCTATTGACAGTGTTGGACCTGCAAACAGTCAGGGGATCTCCTCAATATGAAGTCTCAATTAGAACTCACATTGTTTGGTGTAGGAGTCCCATTCGGAATAAGGCCTGATTGTCGAATTCTTAAATATTTTCCTTGGATCTAACTTTCAGCAAGAGAGAGGGATGCAATGGTGCTTTCTAAAAGCAAGAAGTTGTGTCTGGTGAGTGTTCAGTTGTAGATGTGTCAAAGTTCTTATACTATAGAGGGAGTGAGGAAAGTGAGCCTCTAAGAACGAATTAATAGTTACACCCGAGAAGAGACACACATGAACAAGAAGGATTTACCTAACATCCAGTGGAATAGTTCACAAGAGATGCGGTGATCATTATAACCAATGAATAAGAAATATTTGTCTAGTATCTCATAGAATAGTACACAAGGATGAGACAATAATAAAAACCATTAAAACACATTCTCAACAAGATAATTACTAAAATAACTGAAATAGTTCAACTAATTTAGCACATATTAAAGCAAACATGAAACACAAAAATCCACAGAATAGTCTTATAAACATTCATAATCCATGCATGAAGAATGTGTTGGCCTTGAAGGCTTATTTTATTAAGTAAAATTTCCAATACACATGTAAACAATGAACATCAGTAGCTCCAATAGTGGAGCATTGGAGCCACTCCTTAATCCCCAAAATAACTATTTTATCTCTCTAATTATTTGATGGAGGAGCCAAGGCAAAAGTACCTTTCTCTTACAATGATGGGGTATATATAATAATGAGGAGGTGATGATTCACATTATTTGTGAATATTCATCTACCCTCATGATTATTTGACTTCCTATGAATTTTTAACTTTACATGACTTTTTATATTCCACGCATGTCCTTTAGACTTTGACTTTACAATATATTTTTGAAACATGAATTACATAATCCACCACGGTGGTGTGACATGGGACAACTCATGACATGACATGCTGACATAGGCTGCTTGATGATGTAGCAATTTCAAGCCACTGCTACTACTGTGTGTTGAATGTCTTATTGAGAATTCTTTTCTTTTCACCTCTGCATGGCTTGGTGATAAGGAATCTTTAATGATATCAAGTATTGAATAGTGGTCTCAAACTAGTGTACCTTTTCTTTCTATTGATCAATCAACTTGTATGCTCAACTACATGAACGTATTTCAACATGTTTCCCTCCTTCCTATCCTTCTTCATCATCGCGATATGCCATGATAGGGTACATGTTTCTACAATTCACTCATGATGAGGCAATATCAACCTAAAAAACCCATAGTCTAATATTGTGCATATTTATCCATTGACTAAGTCAGAACCAGATGGAAGGATATGAAAAAGACTCAATGGCTATGTAGTTTCATATTTAAAGTATTCCAAGAGGAGGCTTAAGCCTTGAGTCCAGTGAGACAGGTTGAGGGATAAAATTGTGCAGTTTTGGAGACTAATGAGACAGGCTGAGGGAGAAAATTGTGCAGTTTTGGAGGCTAGCGAGACAGGTTGAGGGGATGGACGCTGAATGAAAAAATTATGAAGTTATAAGAGAGAAGGGAGGGTGGGACATTACAAAATTATGCATCTCAAGGGATCAATGGATGATCTTGAAGCTATATATTTCACAATGTTCAGTTAAGGCCATGATGGGAAGATGATGGGTTCTTTTCCATACACTAGAAAGTAAGGAGAGGTGTTCATAGAGGGCTTTGACGTGAATCACTCAACCCATAAAGCATTTACTAAAGCGGAGTGCTAGTTCCTTTATTCAAAGGATATGGTATTTTTTATCATACATATTTTTGGGTGTGGATCCTGGTTATCTTCTTTATTTAGCTGTATAGTTACGTTGGACCCCTGTTCTTAACGGGGCAGCAATGTCGCTCATCATTTGATCATCATTAGGGGGGTCTAGGGGGTGCAATGATGATTTCATGAGATTTTGGCTTGATGGGGCCTAGACCCAGGTTATAAGTGACTGCACAATCCAGCAAAACCCACTATTATCGGCCCTTTCGGAAACGATATGCTTGCCTAGACAAAAGTCGCACCCGAGGCAATATAGGGTGATGCTAGAACTAGGATTCTGCATATAGAGGGATAGAGGATTGTGGCTTTAGGGATTTTCCTTCTTAACAAAGTTTCGCAGGTCATATTTTTCAATAATATAAGTGTTGTTCAACCTATCTGTTGAAATTAATCATAGACTACGTGATCTTACATATTCATGCATTAAACAAAGTAAATAACCATAAACAAGACTGCGTTATTAAATTACATATGGAAATCTATATTTAGCATATTCATTCATAAATAGTAAGCAAAATAAAACACATCAATGTAACTCAAATATTTCTCAACACTTCTTTCATTAATAGCCAAATTCTTCTCATACATTTAGTTCCACCTTGTGCACACAACTGTTGGGGTCTACGCACACAACTGCAAAATTCCTAAGATCTTCGTGCACATAGTTGCAGGAGCCTTTTCCTCTAAACCAAAACACATAATCAAGACAATATTACATCCAAATGCATCCCATAAGAAATATCACTTAAGATTACTTTCCTTATTTTCACATGTATTTTTCACTTACCTACTCTATGACTTCTATCTAGACTCCTTATATAGGTTTAGCCTTTACAATACCATGGTCCAAAACTATGGGTAGAGTCCAAAATTCACAAAATATCCCTCCCATTACATAATAAGGGGCTTTGACCCACCCCCAACCCCTATGAATCAAAATATACTATGCATTGTGCTCCTCAATATGTAGAGAATTTCTTTTCTTCTTTCTTTGAAGGGATCCCATCTCAAATAGGCCCCCAACAAAAAATTGTGACTTGTCCCGAGTCACAAAGCTAGTGTGCCATCTATATTTTCTTTGATGTCACTCAAGGCATCCTTCAATAGGGGAACTACTTCAGTGCACTACTTCTCAAACTCCCTAACCTTTCCGAGCAGTCTTTGTAACCTTCTTAGCTACCTTCTACATGAATCCTCTCTGCATCGTGCGCAACGCCTTCAACTTATTTTCCGTAGTTTGGAAGAGTTGTCTAGCCTCAACTTCCCATGGTTTAAGTCTATCAGTAAGTATTTTCTCCTTCTTGCACAGCTCATCGACCTGTTCTCGTAAGAATTTACCCTCTTGGAGATGGGTAAGTCGTTGCATTGGTGCTAAGGTCTTAGCAATGAAATTAATCTAATCCATTTATTCCAGCTTTTCATGTGTAGATTTTGAACCTGAGGGTCCTCCAATAGTGAGTCCCATACATCGATAACTTCCCCAGATACATGCACACACTCCTATATGTGGGACTCAACCTGTTCTAAGGCAGCTTTCAGCTATATTACGCGTTGCTCCCGGACTTCTGGAGGAGTGGAAGGCTTCAATCGCATCTGCAGGTCAACTATATTGATTGGAATTTATAAGCATACTTCATTACCTTTGGCCTTAGAGTCCTTAAATACAGTGGCCATCTTGGCCACTTTCTCTTCAGGCATAGTTACAGCCTAAATCTAGAGTTTGGGAGCTTGTTGCATGCTTTATAGATAGCCTCCTCCAGCTTCTTTCATTGTGTTGCCTTAGCCGCGCACTCTTGGACAATAAGATACTTTTCCTAGGCCATGCTCTGCCTTTCCTTTGTAGCATCCTGACTTATCAGGAGGGCTTGTTGTTCTCTGATGTTTAGTTCCTCATAAATTTCTTGGTGGATTTCATCCAAATCATGCAGTGGTATCACAACAAGATTCAACTTTGTATTCTGCCAGAGAGCCACCTACCTTAGCTGTTATGCCGTGTCAAAAATCAGTGTGCCTACAGGGATAGGAATCGCATGGGTATCATATGTCACTGCCAACTCATGCACAACTGTTCTTGTACCAACCCGTGCTCTTCTTGATTGGACCACTGTCACTTGCAATCCACTCACACTCACTTGAACACTGCTCATCTACACTTTCAAGTATTTCAAGCCCTTGTGAATATATTCCAACACTTTCTTATATTGTTCTTCAATACCACCCCATAATTGATCAGTTTCCTACTTCACGGTGTCCCCAATTTCATTGAGGTCCCATTCAGTAAGGACCATGGCTTCTAGGCCAATGGAATTTGCCTTATTTCTCACACCACCCTTCTATGGTTGTCTTCCCTTGGTGGTAAAGGGGGAAGCTAGATCTATGCCGAGATCACCAAAAATAATATCACCCCCTCCTGTTTCTAGAATCTCTGTATCAAGTTCTTTCTCGGTCATGAATGTGACCTTTGTGTCCTTCTTTCCTGTTATCTTAATGGGCTTCACCCCACTCATTCCTAATTGCTTTGTGCCTTGAGTAATCATAGTTAACGAATCCCTCAGCCAGTGGCTGATTATGGCCTATACATATTCTTCTTTAACCAAGTACGACAACTCTTGTCAGACCTCAATGAAGTCCTTCTTCTCCTAGATGTGTATGTGATGGAAGTATGATTTGAACTCTGCTACTTGTTGATATTTCTAAAAAATTCTTGGTGATAACTAGGGCTTTTGGTTAATCATTGTTCGTAAGCTCATCTCAAATCCTACCCAAAAAAATTTATTGGCCATATTCCTTGATGGCTTTGTCGAATGCCACAGGGAAGCATATATGGCCACTTCGCACAGATCAAGGCCTACGATGTTGAATTTTGAATCCTAAGGTTCTCTCCACTCCATCATTGCAATGAGAAACATGAGCCACCCGTAGTGGAACTTATTTCCTTCTTCTTGTGTTGCTTTGCAATCGGTGAGGAATTGAGTACATAAATATCCTGCTCATTTATATACTACTCCCTTGGCGCATTCCATGGTTAAGGCTATTACTACTGCAAAAGCCTCCTCTCTGCAAATTTTCCTCATAATATTTCCCACAATAATGTGCATAGTGAAGCACACAGTTCTATCTGAAATGGATTTAATTAAATAACCTCGGGTTCCCTTCGTCATCTTGTATTCATTCTTCATCTTATCCATGAGCTGCTTATCTTGGATTTTTCCCTCAAAAACCTATGAGAGGTCCGACCCAAGGCAAGGGAGGGTTTTAATTATTCTGATTAGCATCTCAGTAATAGGGATCTTCTTCCCCAGCCAAAAACGGTCATCATGCATTAAGGCCAACAATTGGCACACACAAATAGTATTGATAGTATTGCGCCCAAAGTGTTGTACCTAAAACAGGTTGAGTATACCTGCCTCCTGGATACCCTTCACCCATTTCATTAACTCCAATTTCTTTATTCATCCTTTATAGGCCTACTGGTGCAGATATATAGTAGGCTCAAACTGTGGGTATTTTCTCTGATAATTAATATCCCAGTCCTCCATTCTAAGCTAAAGCACATTGGCCAGTAACTCTCCTTCAACCAACACTTCATCTAGAATCAATGGTGTAAACACCTTGTAGTTCACTACATCATGGTATTCCACCGACTTACAATTAACTTGCAAAACTCCTTCCATCCTTCTAAACTTTCCCTATGCACGCCCCACCATCGGGCTAGAGTATACCTCAATGCGAAGTCCAAAGCTTCATATCTATGGTCCTCAACTACCTTTTTCTCAAATTCTTCCAAAAACAAGACAAAATTCCCCATTCCATCATAAAACGGTAAGTCGTGCACTTCCATTTTGACATAGCACAGAGATTTGGTCACACTGTTACAATTCTTCCAATGCTCTAGATCTTCTTCAGAATTTGAAACACATGAACAATCATGCTCCCTAAATGTTCTACCATCCATGGTGGGATTAATCCAGTCTTCATCCTACGTAGTAATCTTATATATTTGATTGATCTTTACATCCCCATCCTCATGCTAGACTAGCTTTGTATAGCTCGCACCTTTAGAAGGATCTAATGGCACAACAACTCGGGTACCATTCTTTTCAAAGATCATTTTCTCCTTCTTTAGGTTGATTATATAATCCATGTCAAAAGCCCAGTCAAATCGAAATAACATAAGATATGGATTACTATCATCAATAACCTCAATCAATTCAAAGGAAACCAACATGATAGCTCCATCAATATCTACTCTAATTCCCCACAATCGACCCATAGGAATATTATTTTGTTGATTTTCCATCCTCAGCTAAATTGGTGACCAATGTAGCTTAGGCCTTCCCATCCCCCATGTTTGCTTTGGAAAAACATTGGCATCTGATCCCAGATCTAGAATGACTTGATCCATCTCATAATATTTGATCTGTGCAGTCAAATGCATCTCCTGGTTGGTTATTTTCTTGTTATTATGTACTTCTTTTGTTGTGCATTGTTCTAGTTAAAACCTTTCCTTGCCAGCACAGTTGTCTATCAGCTCCTACAACCCTTCTACAACCCTCATTTCCCTTAAAATTTTCATACACATTTGCAAGAAGGACACCAAGATACAATGATCAACTTCATTTAATTTAACATTCTCCTCAAGCTTTTTCTCCAATGGAAACAATTGTCTCTACGTGGTAGATGGCAAAGCTTTAGGAGTCATAAATGTATTCCTTGCTTCCATGAAGGTCTCTTTCTCGTGGCGTACATTAAATCCGACATTATTATCTTCAACTTTCCTTATCCAGGTCTCCATCACAGTCTTTTCTCCTTCTGCGCGGTCTCCTCCGGTATTCACACCACTGTGTGTTACTATGTTAACGTTTGGATTTGCCTCGTGCGGTTCAACCCTCATCATTTGTATATTTTGAGCTACCTGCTGGTTACGCTTCTCCTACATTTTAGCTAGAAAAATGGGACAATATTTTATTTCATGACCAGATTCTTGACAATACTTATAGGAAGCTACAATAGGATTCTTACAATCCCTGGTAAAATGTCCATACTATTTGCAGTTGTAACATATCATCTATCCTCGTCCATGACATGCACATCCTTCTCATCCTAGGAAACCTCCTCGCACAGTTTGCCAACCTGAAGCTTCACTCCCTTCTACCTACATTCGATATGCACTAGGACTATTATAAATCATCATATCATAACCCTTACAATGTTTCTCTTCATGTCCCACTGAACTGTAGAAATTCCAGAATAATTGCTTCGACGATCTGATAAATGTTTGAAACAAGTGACAATAGTCCTTGGAATGCTGGCCTATAATTTTTCATAAGCTACACCATACATGGGGCCCTACATTTTTCCCTTCGCTCGACCCACGCTTCAATGGACTCAGCATCCCAACATTCAAATATTCTCTATAAACAAGGAACTGCTCTTTATAGTGTCCCTATGCTTTACACTTGATATGCCAGACTTATGACCTTATATCAGATCGAACCTCATTTCCATTTTTCAAATCATGGAGCTCCATATGCAAGATTTCCAACTGAGTTTGAATATTTTTCACCCCTATGCTTGTATCAACTATCGGAGAAGCATCCAGCTTCATCGCTATCTCCAATGCTTCCGCTTGAGTAGCAATCTTTTGTTTTGACAATGGCAACCTGAGATGAGGCAACAACACAATAATGAACCATTCTCTATGTTTCTCATCAAGTATCTTAATAAAAATTTGGCTCAAAAACATCTTAAATCGTTTAAATACCTCCCATAAGGCCTCAATATGTAATGAATAAAATAATGTAAATAATGATTAATTAGTTAATTAGTAATTAGGTTTAAAGGGCATGTATGATGAGACATGACTTGTTGTGAATAGGCACATGTCTAGGTATATAAGCACGCCTCATTTGTAACATTCAGTCATCAATCAATTCATCACACATTTTATATAATAATATTTGTATCCTCATGGATATTTTTATGTTCTACATCTTTTGGAGAATTTAGCTTAAGAAGGAACTTTGTTCACTTCATTTGGTATCAGTGCAGTTCGAGCCTTCGGCCACTTAACCACTCCATAGAGCCACGCTCTCCAATCCAGGTTTTTGACCGTTGAAATTCGTCAACTTTGTTGTCGTTGAAGCGTTTCGCTACAAACTTGTGGAGTGTCTCCATTTTCGCTAATAGGCCTTTGGCCATTTTATTTTATTTTTAAAGAAGAATAAGCCAATATATATATTAAAATAAAATATTATAGGAAAAATACATAGTTAAAAAAAAAAATTGGGAAAAAAATATAATAAAAGAAAATAGAAAAAAAATATTGACAAAAAATTAAACAAAATAAAAACAATAACTACTGTCAAGCAGTCTCACTGTCGCCAACCAAATTTCACGCTGGATTTTCGCTCTCGCTGCATGTCAATCGCTTTACCCATGCTGCCAGAGACAAGCATTATGCATTGCCACTACCTAGATTTTGTGTCACCTCAGCTTCATTCCACCATGCTACAATTGTTTTCAACGTACCCCGACATAGTTCCAAGATACCACCGCACCACATTCCATAGTCAATTGACTTCCTACCTCGGTCCGCTACTTCCCTATCTCTCCTTGCATTTCTTGACCCCACCATGCCTGCGCACTACTCCGATTGTCCCTAATTTGCAACCTTACCACACAAAATTCAATCGCCACCTAGGTAGATCCATTCTGGGACAAAGATGATGTTAAGTCATCATCAAACCTCTCTTTCTACACAAAATTTGTTTCAAAATGTCAGAAAAACGCCTCATTTCCCCAATCACCATCTCGACTTTCGTAAATCGAATAACATTTCAATTCTAATTGGTTATCGATTCATTCTAGTCATCACCATCCAATAATAATAAAAAAACTTCGCTTACCATTATCGCATTACCTATCACCAGTTGATTGGACCTTTTCATTACTTTTTCCCCGCTACGGCCTAGCTATCCTGCCACATGCATTCCACATGCACTCCACACCCTTCGCAGCCATCCTCATGGCCATCGACATTGCCCCACGTCACTGTTCTACTCCCTGTAGCATTGATCCACGCTATCCCCGTATCACTATTTCACTATCTACTTACAGTTCACCCAACTTCTACGACCATCATTCCTATTTCCCCATCACCGCTCAATAACCTATCCACTGCCACCATACCTAATTAATCATTGCAGACAATCACCACCCCCATTATCGGTGACTTTCGTAATAGCGCTACCTCCATCGTTGATCCAGTCCCAACAACCAGCCAATTCATGTCTCTGTGTTTTAGTCTGTCCCATCATCAAACTGCATTATTTTAGTCAACAAATGTGAACCAAAAATCATTGTCATCGTTCCATTAAGCTCTCCACTTAATAAGTTTAAATCATAAATTTAAATATATAAACTTTAAACTATATACAATTTTAATTATATAGTTATATTTTATAATTATACAATTATGATATACAGTTATACAACTATATAGTTAATTAATTTACTTATTTAGTTAAAATAAATAAATAAAATAAAATAAAATGTAGTAAAAAGGAAGTAAAACAAATGTATTGAAGATTTTTTTGAAATCAAGGAAATACTTATTATATTTATAAGGTTATAAGGGATATTGTTGAAAGTATAAAAGAGAATTATTTTTAAAAACCCTAAGGATCATCCTGAAAAAGAAAAATGGAGACCAATAATGAAATATTTCCTCAAACCTTTAGTAAATGTGTTGATACACTATTTAAAATTAAAGGATCACTCGCAGGGAGAGATATTATAATCTCTATCAGTCCTACTAAAGGGAATAATTATGTTATTCCTAAATGTGCTAACCAATTAGTGATTCATGAATCGAATATGATTGAAAAAAACTTTGTTGAGACAAGCGAAAAACAATACGACATAAATAATCTACAACTAGGTATTGGGGATTACACTTTTATCTCTCAATTCACCATGAAATCCTTATTTTTTAACAATAGTGACATTGTGTTGGGTTCACCCTAGATGGAAACTCTAGGATCCTTTATCCTAGATACAAAAAATAATTTTTTGACATTTTCCCACAAAAAGAAAAAAGTAATGCTACAAGATGTTACCATGAAGCAAAATTTAGTGACACCTGAAGACATATAGGAAATCTCAAAAGTAATTCTTCAAGAAAGTAAAAAGGTGATCCAAAATATGAAAAAATAAATTGAAAAAATCACCACTAACAAGAATGAATAAGTTGCTCGCCTCAAGGACCACAACGAAAAAATTACTAACGCAAATTAAGAAATTGAAGAAGGACAAGAAGTTGTTGGAAAAAAAGGTGCAACAACTTGTCTAAAATAAAGCATCAAATGTAGAAGTCCTAGTTGAAGAAACAAATATTGATCCAGTAAATGTCACAACTCAGGAAGTAGAAAAGCAAGTTGCAGAAGACACAAACTTAGATGTTGTAGTTCAGACGAGGAATATTCTAATTGAAGGTTTTGTAACCAACCCAACAACATCCTTGCCAGAATAAAATAAAAAAATTTCCACACACCTAATAAGGTAAAGTCAAATAAAAAAATCTCCCTATCGACATCCAAATCACAGGAGTAGACAAATCGATCAAGCTACGTATTCAAAACAGAATCAACAAGCTAATATTCCAAAGAATACTAATGTTGATGCAATCCACTCATGTGAGAACAAGTTGTCACAAGTTTCCAGTCATCGCAAGAGTCCATAGAAGATTGATCTAGGATGGTCTGATCCCTTCCTAGTGCGACAATTTTTTTGTCACTTAGAGGATCATATCAACTTGTATCGAAAAGGATGACTAGCTCGAGTCGAGAAGACATTTGTAGCAGGAAAAGAAATCAAGGCCTTTCATCAACAAGCTTTGAGGACAAATCTTTTTTAGGATGAAGGCGATGTAATGAATAAAATAATGTAAATAATGATTAATTAGTTAACTATTAATTAGGTTGAAAGGGCATCTCTGATGAGACATGACCTTTCATGAAGAGGCACCTATCTAGGTATATAAGCAGGCCTCATTTGTAACATTCAATCATCAATCAATTCATCATACATTTTATATAATAATATTTGTATCATCATGAATATTTTTATATTCCAAGTCTTTTGGAACATTTAACTTAATAAGGAACTTTTTTCACTTCACAGTAGCCAATTGATTAATCTCCTTGATCTACATGATACACTAGGAAAAAAAAATTGGTTTCTTGACTTTAGTGTTCAACATGGTCATTGTCTCAGCCAAAGAAGAATTTGAATTTTCCGTAACATATTTCATGTACCAAAACAATGCTTTATCTTACAGTGTGGTAACCAATTGCACTTTCTTCATGTTTTCATCTGTAACATTCTTCGAACTCCATAATGCTTCTACCACAAACCATAATTTTTCAGGATCATTTGTTCCCTTGAACATAGGCATATTTTGGGGTTGGGCCATGGTGAATGGGAGAGGTGGAGGAGGAGGAAAAAAATGGGATGGGGTGATGATGGGGGTGGAAGGCTTGGGAATCTTCACAGTGCTCTACTATCTTTCAAATATTAGAATTCTCATAGTATTGGGGTTTCTTTCTCTTTGTTGTCAAGATAAATCCCCTCTGCAGAGAGAGGCGATCTCTCTAGCCCTAGAGTGGGTCTAGCAACATGATATTATTTCTAACATAATTTTTCTTAACTAATTCTTACAATGCAATGAGGAAAGAGAAATAAATACCTTTTTCCAATTTCTATCCTTGGATTTGTTGATGGTGACCTTGATCCAAGATCCTTGTAGGTCCGCTTCCTGCTACTGATGGCATGTGAATACCTGCCGATGATCAAGAGACAAAAAAAAATGTGATAAAATACATAATAAACGTAAACTTTAGCTATCTAGAAGATCAATGAGTACTAGAATATTTGCATAACCATGTGGACAAATATAGAAATAAAACATCATATGTTATTATTGATAAATTACAAAAGGAGAGCTTATAACCAGGCCTTAATGTTGGTGGTGTCCTTAGGTGAAAATATGATTCCTTCACCCAGCTCAAAATCATTCCTTCTCTCATGCACTTAGGCTTAATAATGATGCTAGCATGCAAATGGGAGAGAGTTCAGACGAGTTTGACAATGGTCAACCAAGCTGTAAACTTGGAGGAATGAGGGATGTGAATTTATATCAAGGAGAAGGAGGTTGGGAGCACATTAAAGGAGGAGGAAGGTCCACTTTCTAAGGGATGATCCCCCATGGATGAGATCAAGGCTCTAAAATGAGAGAGCTCGACCTTATCATCTATCTTCAATAACCAACTCATCGCCCTTGAGCTTCTAGAGGTAAAATATTCTCATCCAATTGAGGAAGCACTACCATAAAGGATATCAACATAGTTTTCCAATAAATTAGGGCACTGACAGCATTGGGCCAGAACTGGGAAAATGAAATCAGTGTTGTCATGTCACCAGGAAGAGAGTTGAGCCAGGAAACTAGGAATTTGACCAATTTTCTTTAGTAATATTTCAAGGAAGTCTTATTTGAATCTTCAATGAGATATGTTAGCATATTTATTGATGATGGAAACATTGCACAGGATTCTTCACATGGAATTTCAGGATCAGGAACAGGAAAATGAGCATGGTGAAAAGTCAATGTGTAACATATTCCCCCTAAAGCATGAAGGCAAAACATGGAGTGATGGATTAAATTCTTTATGAACCGAGGAAAAGAATGCAAACCAAATTTGGAGAACCTACCAATAAAAAATTTACAATATATGAAATCCATGGTATAAATATTCCTAACCACATAATGTTGCACTAGGCATCAAATGACACATGAGCCCACGGTATAGTGGCAAACATCCGTCTAAAGGAGATCATAGAAATGGATCTACGGTATGGACGCAACCATGTATATATATAAGATCATGTATACAACCATGAATAGTCAATAACTCCTCACAGTCTGGACCAAAAATCAAATGGGACCCAGGGTCTTCACCATGATCTCAATAAACCCAGTGTACAAATCTATCCATGTGAATAAATGTTTTGGTGTCAAACATGGTAGAAACCACCTGATTACCGGTCAATGATGAGAACCATTAACAGGCATGAGAGAGACCAAAAATAATGACGATGGACCTCAAGGTTTAATAGCACAAGATACAAGTTTGAATGGATGTGTTGAAGTCGAACACTTTCAAAATCATTCGATCGAAGGCCAATGATGTGAACCTATCATTGAACATGAATAAATTTCCATTGAGGCATGTAAGCTCCAAGGTACTAAACAAAAGTTGCTGAATCACCATCCTGAATAATGAGTTGAAGTTGACAGGAAGTGATCCATCGAACGAGGTCCATAATGATTCCCACATCATTGACAAAAAATAGCAGATATCTTAAGATGATATGAGTTATTTGGGATTGTCACATAGGAGGTCATATATGCAGAGGATATTTAACAAAAGGGACTTCTCTTGAACATATTGGTGACATGACTCCGGAGGGTGGAAGAATTTGTCTCAAATAGAGTTAGAGGTCATGTTGATAAAATTGATATTTAGATAAGAGGAAAACGAATTTCCCAAACCATGGAGGAAAAATGACGAATGTAGGATGTCCCCAACCCGATACTAATTGAAAATGAGTGTCATGTTCAAGAGAGACAAGCTACCCATAATACACATAGGATGCTCACTTTTAATTTTCCCCTGTTATTGCTAACGAGTACCTCTTTATTTTTTATAGACATTGTGAATAGGATAGCATATTCTAAGCATGTAAGTTCATTCTTTGAATGAATCCATCCTAGTAATTTCAACGAGTCCTGGGAAGGAGGAACTAGGTCTCGTCATTGTGATAAATCTCTCGTCGTTTAATCTTTAATGAGTCCAAAAAAAGGTAAACTTGGTAACGTTTCATGTTTAGGGAGTTTGAAGAGAAACAAAAATAAAACTCCATCATGTCACTTTTTGTAAGTCATCTCTCGAATCTGAAAAGGTAGAAAACTATGTCTGAGAGAACCTCTTGACCATGTTTGATCAAGGTATTCATTTTTTTGTAAATTGTAAACCTCAGCCTGAAAAAGTGGTAAAATTATACTGATTGTTGTGTCTCAATCTAGTCTCCTAAACTGAGTTCATTTAATTGTCAACCAGGATTTGTAAACTGCTGAAGTGAAATGTACCATATGTACCTAGGTGCTTGTTTCCTAGTGCGTTGTGTGTAGTTTTTTGTGATGTTTTGATCTTTTATGTTGATTTATGATGTTTTTGGTCTTTTGAAGTTTTGTGTTTACAATGAAAGTGCCTAGAAAACTAATGAAAAGAAATTGGTGGTCAAAAACACAGTTGAGCCTAATGTATGGAATGGAAAATGTAATCAAAAATATTGAAGCAACATCTGAACTATGACTGAATAGAAACAAGAGCTTGATGATGACTTCTTAAAAAAATGGCACAAACTAGATTTTGAGAAATGATTACTAAATATGCAAGTTTTCTAACTAGACAGTTAGACATTAATCATGATGCAACATTCTATTCTAAGCTCATATATTCCATGACTAATTCCTAGTTCTATTCTGCAATTTCAATTGAAGGTCACAGAGTCTATACTCAAAGAGTTATTGGTTTCTTTTCAAGGTAGTTTTGTTGAGGAAGAGCTCTGTTTATGGTGAGGAATTTGCAGTGATATTTCAGACCTTGTAATGATGTTATCTTCTGTTCCTAAGGTTATGGATCACTGGTGGTTTTCAGAACAAAAAGATATTTGTAAATAATGAAGGCTATCTTATGAATCCTATCAACTAAAGTGATCTACTGTGCAAAGGGTGACAATGTGACCATGAGATGTAAGTGCAATGAATTAATTTAAACATGAGCTTAAGATGCTTCTGAACTAGAACAATGTCAAACTATAAGCCATCATCAAACCTGAAACGAAGTAGCTGGACATGAATTAAATGCAAAATGAAACTCCGGAGCGTTCTAACTAACATGCATTATTCTATGAAGTTACACAATCTGTTTGTTCATCATTAATGATATTTTGGAAAAGTTCCTTCTTGTGGAAGAGGTAGAACAATTCTGACTGTGGACTTGTATGCAATTGAAAGCAAATGAACTGAAAGAAAATGAAAAACTAAGTTGTCACATCACGGTCATATCTTGAACTTCTTAAGGATGTATTGGAAGAATTTCTTCTTGTGGAAGAGTGATTAGGACAAGTGCAACTGTGATAGTGAAGACTAAAAACTACAACTAATTCCTACAATACTATAGCTATTCATCATTCGTTGTTATGATCTGTTGGAAGAATGTCTTCTTGTGAAAGAACTGGAATGAAAATAACTACAGTATCTAATTAAAAGCAAATACAAATTCAACTCCTATCCTACGGTACCATAGTCATTAAACATTCATCATTTTAGTCTATTGGAAGAGTGTCTTCTTGTGGAAGAACTGGAACGAATATGACTACAGTAGCTAGTTAAAACAAATACAAATTTAACTCTTATCCTACAATACCATAGTCATTTAAACATTCATCATTTTAGTCTGTTGGAAGAGTGTCTTCTTATGGAAGAACTAGAATGAGTACGACTACAGTAGATAAAACAAAACAACTACCAATTTAAATGCAGAACGTAAAGACAGCTAGGAAAAACTTATCTAGTTTACGCAAAAGAAATCCGTGCAAGGGGCAAGGGCCCTCTACCACTTGACGGCATTCAACTCCAAATTAAATCACGCCTTCAAGATAATTTTGTCTGCTCCATTAACGATGCAATAGTTTGAACATAATGCTCTGTGTCTTCAAAGACGTAACACAGAGTTTACACAAAATCTAGCAGCAAATCTAACACAAAATTTCTAACTAAGCTCTCGGCCTACTCAAGAGTTTATAAAGTAAATGCAAGTAAAAATAATTACAATAATTTAGGAATGATGTCTTTCCTTATCCAAATCATTTTAGGAGTCTTTGAGGTGACTGCGTGAAGGAGAAAAGACACCTGGACTGAGACAGTCCTAGTAGGAGTCTTCCTTCACAAATGTGTTCCCACGTGCATAACCGTACCCAGAATTCATTTCCTCTTCCATGACGAGCAACATACCATGTAGGCACGACGTGGATCATGCCCATATGCGTTTTTCCTCAAGAGGCCACCTGGAACATACTCAAACATAAAGGTAGCTGCAGAATCGCCGGTTAGCTACGGAATGCCTGCATTCTGCAGCTAGTTCTGGCCAAAATGCTTAACAATGGAAACAATCACAAAATTCAACAAGTCAGTCATGTAAACCATTCTAGAAGTAATTTTAACTATTTTTATTGATCAATTGGGTTTAAAATGGAAATGGAAAAGGGAAAATGAGGTAAAATGAGGTGAAGGAAAGCACAAATTTGAGGCCCAACACTAATATCACATTATTTCATTCACTTTAATGAGTTTGAAATGACAAGTACTCAACAATATTTTCATTTTTCGAGAGCAAGAAAAGTGCTGAAAGTTGACTCTAGGGGGTTCTTTTTTTTTTAACATTTAGCGAGCTCAAAAAAGAGATAAAATTCAACTCATTTGCAACATAAATGATCATCAGTAGTGCAAAAGTCATGTACTACACTTAAGCAACAAAAATCATGGATATCAAGGAAAAATAATAAAATATTAGCGAAATTTTTTCAAAAATCTATAAATAGACCAAAAAAAATCATTTTCACCTTTCTTTTTTGAGAATACCATTTTGTCCATTTTCCTCCGAATTTAAAATCAGTGGTGTGGTCAATCCGAGACACCATTCGTCGATCCATCAGTGCCAGGTAAGGACTGAAAACCTCCTTTTCAATTTAATTCTATTCGTTTGGAATTTTGTTTTCAGAATTTTGGAGTTTAAGAGAGGGATTTCAAAATTTAAAATCACCTGCAACCAATGTGCCTTCGAGCTATCAGGGTAGCGCTGGTCACATTTAAATCGTTAAGGCAGCGTGCCACCAACGTCAAATTATTTCTGACAGACACGTTGACCGTGGGAAATATTTTAAAAATAGTTAATCACCCAACTCCACCATTAGTTCCTAAAAATTCATCCATGAATGCTCCTAAAAAAACCAATTGGACATGTTTTCCAGGTGCTTTCAGCGAATATGTCAGTTGAATGGAAAGAAAAAGGCTATGAGGTGGAAGACCACCAAGCGTTACAGGACCAAGATTGTGTCAATGCTTTACATAATTGCATATTATTGAAACAATTCCAAACATCCATTCTAAGAGCTCAACTCGAGCTTCTCCAGTATCTAATCAGTATCTAGGATGTGGACTGAAAATTGTTCATCATCAGGGACCAAGAGTTAGAGCTAGATGTAATGGACATCTATTTTATCAACAGATTATCAAGGTGAGGGGAGAGGATCCAACTCTCCGGAGCTCACGTAGGGGGCAAAGCATGAGAATGCTCATCCATAGATACTATCTTAGGGCATGGAAGACAAAGAGTGGGAAGGTAGACATATCTTTCATTAGATTGTTTCCCATATGCATGATACTACATTGTATCATGAGAGTATCAGGAGCCCAGGCATTGCATGAGGGAACGAAATATCAGCTCTAGTATGTGGTGGAATTCTTGGCCCCAACGATGTTCAACTGGTGTGAGGGGTTTCTGGTTAATATTAAGAGCTAGCTAACCAAGTGCAAGACATGGAGACTAAAACATTTTGGGTACAAGTCAATTGTGGTGACCTTATTTCTAGAGATAGTACCCCTATTCCAGTATCAGTGGCTAGAGATCCATGATCCGGTATCGAGGGACCCAAAGCTGATGAGATGGTGTGACATAATGCCCCGATAGGGAGGGGGGCAACATATGATTTTCCCTAGAGCCTTCTTCAGTTGGTTGTGGCATCAACTTATCATAGTTTAGGACTACGCATATGCCGACATCAACTTCATAGGAGATCTGGATATTCTAATCCCACCAGGAACACAATGGATCGATGTAGGTAAAAATTGTTTATAATTTTTTTTTACTTTTTAGATGTTTTTTGAATATGTGAGCTGACACATAAACTTATTATTTGAATACAAATATGGGTCCTGAGAGACCTTCCGGAATGTCACCAATTGCACGAAGGGTAGCCCGTCCAATAGAGGATAATCCTTATGAGGAGGGAGTAGACACATTAGCTAAGCTGGAGCATAACCTGGTTGGCCTCACGTGAGGAATTTCAGAGTATGCTACATTTGATGAGATTCCACTACAATTTCAGAGACACACTATTGGAATTCCAGGTAGACTGCATCAATTACTCTGGCGAGTAATTCGAGCAGTCACTTGCTACCATGAGAACCATATGGGCGGATAACAACCCTATGTATACATTTTTTTACTGATGTAAGTTCGAAGAGCCATTTTTGTAACATAACACATGTTTTTTGAGCTTTTGGATGTAACACACTTACAAATGGATATATATATATATATATATATATATATATATATATATATATATATATAGATATATATATGCATGTTTCTATGTCTACTTGTGTATCATAATGATGTCTTGATTTACATGTTGCGCAAATGTTTATCTAATACATGGTTTTCTAATGAATATGTTAATGTATTTAAATGCCTTGGAATGTGTTCATATGTGATAAGGTCAAAATTCCTTCCCGATAATCTAATATGTAAATACATTCACAAAATTTGAGGATTGTTCACATGCTAACACCCTTTCAATTGTAACACAACGATTTGTGAGTCCAACTTAAAAACCAAATCTCTAATCCCAAGATCAATGGCATCTGATAATAGTTCGATCACCACACTATACTTAACAATATTGTTAGTTGTTCGACCCAAACAAATGGCTTTCAAATTAATCAAATCGCCATCAGGAGCAAAGAGTGCCCATGCTGCGGAACATAGGTTTTGTGTGCTACAAAAAGCTCCATCAGCAAAACCAACGTAGTGATCTAAAGACATCTGCAAACCAAGTGGAACACAAGGCAAGCAAAGGAAACATGTCTCCAAGAAAAATAATCACACCAAAAATCAACTCAAAGCACACTAGTTAATAACACACTAATGTACAAATTATCACACTTAAGATTAAGCGTAATATTTTTTCAAGTAGACCCGGTTTCGGGGCTCAGCCAAAGGATTTCGTTCATAATCATCTAGCTCATAGGCTCCACATTCCAAGACATGTTGATTGATATAGGGCCCATGCCACATTGGCTCGAGCTTTCCTACTCCCATTTTATCATGCGCTTGGTCATAAAGATGGACCAAGTCACCTTCCGAGAAAAAGTGAGGGATGACATATTTGTCATATTTAACCTTAACTCATCATTTATGTCCTTCAAGAGCTAAAGAAACAAGCCTTCTAGTCTCGTCGAGATGCTCGAGGTACAATAGACATTAATCTTCTGACAAAGTACCATGAAGGAGTTTGATAGCCAACTTTAGGGAAGGAATCTCACGCTCGATCGACAGTCTGGCCTCTAGACCGTACACCAATTGGAATGGTGTGAATCTAGTGGAAATATTAGTAAAGTTTTTGTATGGCCACAGATCATTAAAAATCATGAGGTGTCAGTCTCGATTGTGCTTCTTAATGGTGCATTGAAGCATGGTCACCAATACTTTGTTGACAACTTCAACCTGGGCATTGACCTATGGATAATAAGGGGTGGATTTATCGTGATGTAACCCCAACTGAGCAAAGAGCTTTGCCATCATATGATTAAAAAAATGAGTTCCATGATCAGTGACAATTTATTTTAGGACACCAAACTTAGCTATGACATGATTGAATAAGAATTGTGTCACAGTGAAACCTTCAATATCGTATGTAGGCATTGGCTCGACCCATTTAGTGAAATAGTAAAAACAAACAATGATATAGCCATTCCCCTCGGTCGAGCTAGGGTTATAGGTCACAAAATCAATGCCCCATTTCGTAAAAGGTCCGACGGTCACAACTAGGTGCAAGGGTGAGGGTGGGGCATGCTCTTTTTGAGAGTAAATCTAGTAATCATGGAATTTTTGTACTGCGATAATGCATTGTTTAAAAATATATGGCCAGGATTAACCTACATGAAGGATATTTTGAGCGGTAGTGTAATCATAAATGTGACCACCAAAATCCTCGGAGTGGAAGTCATTGAGATATTTCTCAGCTTCCTCGAGAGTCAAAAAATAGCGGAGGACAAAGTCAATACCAATGGGATAGAGTGTGTCCCCAATGATGCGATAAGGTTGGCACTGGTAGCAAATTCGTCTTCATGCAGAGTGTGATAGATCTGGCCTATAAGTCTAGGTCTGGAGATATACAATGATGTATCCATACCATGGATCAAGAGTACTAATTAGAAAGAGAGTCTCATCAGGGATGGACTCATCGAGATGATTTGGATCATCCGTGGTGGAAATATCACATATCAACTTAGCAAAGACCAGGGATTTCTTCAACTTAGAAGTAGTGAATTCTAAGTCGAACTCTTTAAGTATAATGATCCATTTTTAGTACTTTCCCCCAAGTAACTAACGTGTGATAATGTAATTCATTGGGTTGCAATAAGAAATCACTAAGGTTTTGCACAGGAGAATGTAGTGACGAAAACGTTGAACGACATGAACATTAGCCAATGAAAGTCTCTCTACATGAGAATAATGTATCTCAGTATCGAATACATTGCAACTCAAGTAGTACACTACATGTTCCTGACCATCGGCATCGTCCTGAAACAGCACCATGCCAATTGTGCTGCCGAAAAAAACCAAACATAGGCAGTAGTCGCAGTGATAATTGGGAGGATGTAGCAGTGAAGCCATGATTAGGACTCGTTTCACTACATTGAAAGAGCTATGAGAAATTTCATCCCATAAGAACGGTATTCCCTTTTTCAATAAGCACGTAAAGCCTTTGGAAAGCTCAATGTAATTCAATACAAAATAGCAGAGGAAATTAGATTTCCCCTACAAACTATCCAGTTGATGGGAAAAAGAGGGAGGAGGAAAATTGATGATTTCCTCGACTTTCAAAAGATCGATGTGGATGCCTGCTTTATACACTACGAAACCTAGAAGCCAACCGCATTTGATGCATATGACACACTTATGAGGATTCAACCTAATATTATAGTGTTGATAGTGGAGGAAGATAGCTCTAAGCTGTTCCAAGTGATATTTATGTTTTGCAGAATAATTAGGAAGGTCGTCAAGATATGGCTGAACTATGTGCTTGATGTCATGAAATGCATAATACATAGCTCACTGGAAGGTTTCTCCATAATTCTTTAGGCCGAAAGAGAGCTTCTTATAAGCAAAAGTCCCCCATGGATAGATAAAAGTGGGTTTGTGTTGATCATCTAGAGAAATTTTAATTTGGTTATAGCTAGAGAAACCATCCATAAAGGAAAATTTCTCACTCTCAGCACATTCATCAATGATAAAATCGATAAAAGAAGTGGGGTAATTTTCTATAGCAAAATCTCGATTGATATCATGGTAATCAGCGCAAACCCAAATGGTCCCTTGCTTCTTATTGATAGGAACAATATTAAAGATCCAATCTTTCAATGGTATGGGGTAGATAAAACCAGCTTTAAGAATTTTTTTAACTTCACCCTTTATAGCGGCAGCCTTTCTTGGGTTCACAAGATGAAACCGTTGACGAACGAGCTTTGAATCTGGATAGGTGTGAATTTCGTGCACCATGATACTTAGATCAATGCTGGGAATTTATTCAAATGAACATGTGAAGACATCATGAAACTCCTAAAAAAGTTTCGTACAGACCTTAATCTCATCGGAAGAACATGATGCACCGATATTCACATTCTCGACAATCCCTGGTTTAACAAATATGTCGATCAAAATGGTCAGAGTAATATTTCCCATGTTACCTTTGGACAACACTTCATGAATCAAAGCTAGGTTCTGAAGTGGGTCAGTCAGTATTGGAAAAGCATGGGATTCTATACAGGTGAAGATGTCACCTGGGATTAGGAGAAATGAGGAATGATGATGTCCATCATCCCATTGAGTTTCTTCGAGAGACATGACCTCCACGATACTCTTGTCAATGGGGAAAGTCTCATTAAAGGGATCATCATAGTCCCATGAACCAAACTAGGGATACTGCGCATACGTGTATAGGGTAGAAACCAAATGAGTATTGGTTTCGAATGCATCCTTGGAAGATGTAAGAATATCTTGATACATTTGCTCTGTCGGGCTAAGAGGCATAGTGTCAGCAAAACTCTTGATCTGGTTGGGATTGGGAATAATAAATGGATCGAGACAAGACGAAATCATATTGACGGAGGTGACATTCGAAGGCGGAAGAAGAAAAACTCCCATAAGAGACGAGTCTTTGAATAGACCTGGTCCAATGTTCTCATAAGGAGTAGCGACCTTCCCAACATACGAAATGTTACCTGCTAAAGACTCAGAAGGGAAGAAAGCCAATTGATCGACGGTCACTATCCTCCCTTGATGAGGGAAACGAAGGACATGAAAGAGGGTGGAAACTACACAAACCATATTTTTTGTCCAACTACGTCTAAGAAGGATATTATAGTTCAAGTTGGAGTCTAGCACGTCAACTTCCAGGGTTACCATTTTCTCCTCCAACAGGATGGGAAATTCCTTGAGAATATCATATGGCCGAGAATCTAGACCATCGAAAGCTTGTAAGGTATTCATGGACTAAATAAATGAGGTAGAGTTGATGGCTTTCCATCATGTGAAAAACAAGATGCATGCCCAAACACCTTCATCAACGACATCTCGATGAATAGTATTTCCCATAGTGGTAACTTGAATCAGAAAATCTTGAGATGGGAGGCGAGGAACAAAATTCTTGAGATAAAAAATAATCATACTATAATATGAAGGATCAGTCCCTCCAATGGTCGAAATTAATTCCTTTTGTTGTGATGGGCACGACTGAAGGACCTCAAAATCTGACATCGTTGAAGTCTCTTGAGCCAGATCTTCTAAAATATTGTAGTGTTTTTTTACTCTCACATTCGGATTGTAATATGATTTTCGAAGAACACCTTTTGGGGGTGGTCAGATGATGGAGTTTCTACTCGGTCTCTTGATCTGGAGAGGACCAAAGGTAGGAAGCGTGGAAGAGGAAGGGTGATTTGCAACTTCTGGTTCCATAGGAGCCTTGGATGGATTTGGATAATATTTTGTTCTCGTGGTGATGGAAACGGATTGCATTCCATCCATGAACACCTGAGAGCTTCTAGATGATTGAGACTGATATACCATTTTCATCTATTTGGAAGGGAACGGTTCTTTCAAAATGGCCAGAGTCTCAGGTGCACCCTTCAGAAGACAAGAAAATTTAGCACGCTGAGGACAATCCTTGATGTAATGATCATCATCACATATTAGAATAGGATATTTGCACTTACGTGTTCAAGAATCGCCAGCAGATAACTTATTCGAATCTTGTTTAGGGTTTTTGGATTTAGTCTTTCCTTTACCCTTTTTCTTACCCTTCAAGGATTTATCTAATATGGTAGGCTAAATATTATTTACCTCTGATGTTTTACCAGGATTCGTCTTGTTATGGGAAGGAGTAGGGGGCGCAATGACAATAGTGGATTTATACTTTGAACAAGTCTTAGGCATGCTACTATCAGTATAGGCTACTTTCCCAATAACACCATCCACCAGAAGCGTAACAAGAGACTGAGACGATGTGAGATTAGTTGAAGGATGTGGTGCATCAGGTAATAACTCTTATAGATTCCCGAACTGGGAATAAAATAAGTCGAGGTATTGAGCTTTAGCAATGACCTCCTCTTCCATGACACACCCTCCCATTGAAAGATCTTTTGCAATCTTGGGAATGAATGATTTTGTGAACCATTCAGTCAACAACTGATCAGGGATCTCAAATTTTATGAGGCAACGAAAATGCCTCCATTCATGGATTTGATCCATGATATGCGTAGCAGTTGACTACTTCAATGAGGTGATAAGATGGGTGCATGTTTCATACCAAGTAGGCAGCTGGAAGTGAGTTTGGAGGGCCATAGCCAAGGAATTTAAATCGAAGATAATTCCTCAAGGGAGCTCAATGTGCCATTTTTCCACTGTACCGGTCAAAGTACATTGGAAATTATGAATATTAATAGAATCACCAACCCAAGAATTAGAGGAAAACCACAAGTGGTATGTCATAACATGGGTTTCATGGTCTTCCCCAGATTTTCCTTAGAACTTCGGATAATCTCCTGGAATATTAGTTGGAATCGACGGCCAATTCAACTGATATTGGATGGGTTCATTTGTGAGCTTTGACACATCTGACAATTCCAACGTATCTAAGAAAGGAAAATGTGGATGATGAGGTGAGAAAGGTCGAGGGTTCCAACCTGATTAATAAGGATTCTACCCCCAATATGGCAGATTCTGACCCAGATATGCATATTTCCCCCATGTTTGGTAAGGACCTTGCTACAAATATTGCTGATAGGTGTTGAGCCTCAAAATTGTGCTTTCTTTCATCTTACTTTACCTCATTTTCCTTTTTCCATTGCTATCCTAGACCCAATTGATCAATGGATTTAGTTAAAATTACTTTTAGAATGATTTACATGATTGACTTGCTAAGTTTTGTGATTTTTTCCATTGTAAAGCATTTTGACCGAAACTAGCTGCAGAATGCAGACATTCTGTAGCTAACCGGCGATTTTGCAGCTGTCTTCACATTTGGGTATGTTCCAGGTGGCCTCTCAAGAAAAAACGCACATGGGCATATTCCACGTCATGTCTACATGGTTTGTTGCTCACCATGAAGGAAGAAACGAATTATGTGTATGGTTTTGGTACGTGGGAACACATTTAAGAAGACAGACTTCTAATAGGACTGTCTTAGTCCAGATGTCCATTTCCTTGTTACGCAGCCACTTCAAGAGTCCTAATGTGATTCCGATAAGGAAAGACAATGTTCCTGAAATTGTTGCAAGTTTTGTTATTTACATTTGTTATATAAACACTTGGGAAACCGAGAGCTAGGCTAGATTTTGTTCTAGATTTTGCTTAGATTCTGTGCTACATTTATGAAGACGCAGAGTGCTTTGTTCAAGTTATTTCACTTTTAATGAAGCAGACAGTGTTGTTTTGAAAGCGTTGATTTGATTTGGAGTTAGATTCCGTCAGGTGGTAGAGGGCCCCTGCCTCTTGCACGGATTTATTTGCATAATTTAGATAAGTATTCTAGCTGCCTTTACGTTTTTGAATTTGAATTAGTAGTTGTTTTCATTAGCTACTGTGGTTATACTCATTCTAACTCTTCCAAAATAAGAAGCTCTTCCAAAAGATTATAATGATGAATGGGAAATGGATATAGTATTGTAGGGTTTAATTGTAGTCTCTTTTATTCACCATCACAGTTATACTTATGATAAGCACTCTTCCACAAGAAGAAACTCTTCCAAGAAATATTTATACTGTCTTAAGCATGATTGTGATCTTGAACGTTTTAGTTTTGTGTTTTCACTAAGTACCATAGTTGTTCTTGCTCTTAAATGCTTGTCAAAAATATCATACTGATGGGTAGGAGATGGCTATGATATCTTAGTTGTTCATTGCTTTCAGTCTTTATGTTTGCATTTGCACTCAATTACACAGTCATGATTGTTCTAAAAACTCTTCCAAAAGAAGGAACTCTTCCAAAATACCAATCATGATGGACAAACAGACTGTATAATTTAATAGAATAATGCATAATAGCTTAGTTAGGATGCTCCGGAGTTTAATTGCACTTAACTCATGTTTAGTTGTTTTTCTTTAAGTTTGATAATGACTTGTAGTTTAACACTGTTTTAGGCTAGTGACATTTTAGGTTTGGTTGTAGTTCAACTCATTGCATTTGCACTCCATATTCAGTTGTCATTCACTGCATACTAGATTACTTCAGTTGTTAAATTTAACAAAACAAACTTCATTATTCACAAATCTCTTCTTGTTCTAAAATCCATAATTGATTCATATATGAACAGAAGACCATATCATTTTAAGGCCTGAAGTACTTCTGCAACTTCCTTATCATCTTACAAACAAACATTTTCCTCAATAGACTATTTCAAAAATCTATAACCTTTGAGTGAAGTGTAGTGCTATAAAACTGAGTTGCAGAATAGAGTTAGGAATTAGATTTAGAGTATAAGATCTTATGATGGTATCAATGTTTTACTCCAAACATACTTCAACAAATCTCTAATTAAGGACAAAATTTTGCATCATTATAAGTTAGTTGTTTAAACTGTTTAGTTAGGAGGATTTGCATGATTAGTTGATCATTTCTCAAGTTGAGTTTATGTTTTTAATCATTTCCTTAGAAGTCATTATCAAGCTTTGTTTTTGCTTAGTCATAGTTTAGATTTGATTCTGCTTCAGTGTTTGCAATTTCATTTTTCATTTGTCATCAACCAATTAGGTTTCACTCTGTTTCTAATCATTAGCTTCCTTCCATTAGCTTTCTAGTCATTTTCCTTGTGAACATAAAACCACCAAAAGATCAAAAACATCAGAAATCATCACAAAAGACAAAAAACATCATAAAATACTACACACAACGCATTAAGAAACAAACACCTAGGTACATACAGTACACTTCACTTCAGCAGTTTACCAACCCTGGTTGACAATTAAATGAGCTCAATTTAGGAGACTAGATTGAGACCAAACATTTTGGCGCCGTTGCTGGGGAAGTGAAAACTAGGTAACCTTTGTTTCTTAGTATCCAAAAACAATTATATGCGTAGGGAGAGAGATTCAAGGGGAAGATTTATAAGCAGCAGAGGCAGAAGTTTGATTTCTAGAACACCACTTGTTTCATCTAGATCCAAAGCTAGTACACCTTCAACTCATACCCATATTCCATCCTCTCTTGATCCTAGACTTCTAGAAGATCTAAAATCAGATATCCCATTAGAAAAACCTTCCACTTCATCCACTGAACCTGCCATAGAAGAAGATCTAAAAACTCCTGTTAGGGACACAAACCTTTCCACTTCCACAGGAGAGTCAACCATGGCAGAAGAAGGAGGAGGAGTTTTTAATGGAGAAAACACACTATTTGGAGGTAGAGGTAGAGGTAGAGGAGAAGGAGGTAGAGGTGCAAATGGAGGAAGAGGTAGAATAGGAAGCTCTTTTGGGTTCCCTATAATTGATGAAGAAACCAATACAACCATGAAAAATATTTCACCCTCTGTCCTTCCAAAATTCTATGGACTTAAAACTGAAGATCCTGAAACCTTCTTATTCAAATTTGAAGTGCTTTGTAGAACTTATGACTACTTACAAGATGCTCAAAAACTGAAATTATTTCCTTCAACTTTGAAGGGAGCAACATTGAAGTGGTTTATGAGTCTAATCAGTAGTTCTATTAGAACATGGGAATACATGAAACAAGCATTTCTAGAGAGATATTTGGATTATTGTATGCCGGTTAATCATAAGGAAGAAGTGTTCAAGATGTTACAAAAAGAAGATGAAAATTTGGAAGATTTGTTGGAGATATTCAATTACAACATAAAAAGGGCAAAAATGGAAAACCTAGATCAAGACACCTTAAAAGCTCTTTTGTTGAAAACAATTAGGGATGAATGGTTGGATATCCTTAACATGATGGGAAAAGGGGATATATCACAACTCACATTACCTGAAATATCAGAGTTATGTATCAACCTTTCCAGAGGGAAATCTAAAACTGTCAAAGGTCCAAGAGATCCTGCTCTTGCAAGGGCAAGTAAATCTGCTTCTGGGACAGTAAGTAGATCAGAAATAGGACATATGCTTGATGATTTTAAATCTGACATCTTAGGGAGTCTTAGTGAAAAAATAGACACCCTCAAGATACAAAACAAGCAAAAGTCTGAATCTGATGCCTTGGCAATCTTTTGTCCCAAATGTAGAAAGAAACATGCCTTAAGAGAGTGTCCTTTGGATGTAAAAGTTGTAGAAACCTGTGTCATTTGTTCTGAGAAACATGAGACCAAGAATTGTCATTCTCTTCCTGGTCTCAAGGCTGTCTTTCAGGAGGAAACTCCTACAGATTCCACAGAGTCTCTCAATTTTTTATCTAGAAGACCTTGGCAGGGACCTCAGACACAAGGATTCCATGATCAAATGTATAATCAACCTCCACCTTGGAATTCTTGGCAGCAACCTTGGCCCCAATTTCAAAATCAATCTCAATCTTGGGCACAAGGAACACAAATTCCCTATGGAAGATATTCTCCATACTATCAGTATCCACCATCCTATCCACCATATCCACATTTTTATCCTCAAAATTCTCAACAAAATTTTCCTCAAAATCTTCAACAAAATTTTCAACAAAATCCTCAACAACATCATCAAAACCAACCACATCAAAATCAACCACTTTCATTACCCTTCCCTCAAAAATCAAATCAATTGCCTGCTCAACCCATACCAAACCCTAATAATAAGAACCCTCAGAATACATACATGATAGAAGGCCAACAATTTCCAACTTATTTAATCACTCCTTTAGACCTTAGTGATATTCAACTGAGGTCTGGAAGAATACTTGAAAAGAGGAAACCTTCTGTGATCATACAAGAACAAGATAATTCTGAGGAAGACTCCCTACGGGTGAATAAAAGTCTTGAGGAAGACACATCCTTTCAAGACCCAAACACTGAAAAACTAAAACAAAAAGATCCAATAAATCCTACTCATGTATTAGAGAAACCATCCACATCTACTTCTATACCTCCCTTTCCGGAAAGATTAAAAATTGATAGAGGTGTAGAAAAACAAATCATGGTGCCTAATTATGATTTCTTAGATGAATTGAGAAATGTTTGCATTAAAATTCCATTATTGCAAGCCATCAAGGAAATCCCAATTTTAGCCAAAACAATAAAGGAGTTGAGTATGAAGACAACAAGAAAAAGAATAAAAGAAACCAAGAAAATTCAACTGGTAGGACAAATAGCAGACATTATGATGGGCAAGATTGCTATTCCAAAGTATCTTGACCCAGGAAATCCAGTTGTCAAAATTCACATCAATGGAATTGAAATTCAAAACACACTCATTGATTTAGGAGCAGAAATAAATATCATGAGTAGACAAATCATGGACAAACTGAAACTTCCTAATCTTCTCTTTACACCCACACTATTACAATTAGCAGATAGATCTGTGATCAAACCAGATGGGGTAATAGAAGACATTCCAGTGTCCCTAGATTCTTGGGAATACCTTGTGGATTTCATGATCCTAACTCCTAAGAATAATCTAGGAGGCCATCCTGTTATATTAGGAAGACCTTGGTTGGCTACAGCTGATGCTTTTATTAGTTGTAGGTCCGGTGATATGTATATCTCTGATGGTATTTCAACTAAGAAATTCACTTTATATCCTCCAGCTAGGACAATTACAAATCTAGATGACACTCAATGGATAGAGGATGAAGAAGATTTACAACCACTCTTCACAATTTCAGAAATTAGTGAAGATAATCAAATTCTGAATACTCTAGAAAACTTTGAATCCTCTCCAGAACACAAACACGAATCATTTCAGGAGGGATCCAATATTGAATTTTTGTCATCTAGGCAGATGTCTCTTCATTCTATGGAAAAATTTGGCAGCTCTATAAGTGAAATTTTTCCAGGCAAAACTTTGAACATAAATAAGAACCTAGAAAAATCTCAACAAGAAGAGTTAGTCAAAGTATTACAGAGACATTCTTCTGCTTATGCGTGGGAATACACTCACATGAAAGGGATAAGCCCCAAGACTTGTACTCATCACATCTATATAGAGGCAAATTGCAAACCAATCAGACAACCTCAAAGACGGATGAATCCAAATCTTAGGGAAATTGTTAAAGAGGAATTGCAAAAATTGTTAAATGTTAATTTCATCTATCCTATTTCAGATAGTCAGTGGCTTTCTCCTTTGGTAATTGTGCCAAAGAAAAATGGAAAATGGAGGGTGTGTGTTGGCTACCGAGAACTAAATAAAGCTACTCTTAAAGACCATTTTCCCTTACCTTTCATAGATCAAGTATGAGATACATTAGCTGGCAAAAAGTACTTCTCATTCCTAGATGGGTTTAGTGGTTACAATCAAATCCAAGTAGCACTTGAAGACCAAGACAAAACCACATTCACCTGTCTCTGGGGTACCTATGCTTACCGAGTATTACCATTTGGATTATGCAATGCACCTACAACATTCCAAAGGGCAGTATTAGGAATTTTTTCAGATCTAATACATGACTGTGTAGAGGTGTACATGGATGATTTCAAAGTTTATGGGAATACATTTGAAGATGCTTTAGAAAACTTGGAAAAAGTCTTAAAAAGATGTCAAGAAGCAAACCTTTCACTTAGTCATGAAAAATGTTTTATGATGTTTACTGAAGGTATTGTTTTAGGGCACCACATTTCAGGGGATGGGATTAGAGTTGATGAAGCAAAAGTTGAAGTCATTTCTAACCTATCCATTCCAAGTTGTCAAAGAGATGTTAGAAGTTTTCTAGGATTTACAGGGTATTATCGGAGATTTATAGAAAAATTTACCAAGATAGCATCTCCACTCTTCAAATTACTCACCAAAGATTGTGAATTCAAGTGGACTTCTGATTGCCAGTTAGCTTTTGAAACCCTGAAAACCAAAATTTCTGAAGCACCTATATTAAGGGGACCTAACTGGAAGTTACCTTTTCATATCTCGACAGATGCTTCCGATACAGCTCTAGGAGCGGTATTGGGACAGAAAGATTTAATTCCCTATGCCATCTATTATATCAGTAAAAATTTGACTCCTGCAGAGTTAAACTATACTGTAACTGAAAAAGAGTTTTTAGCTATTGTTCATGCCATAAACCAAATTTAGACACTATATAACAGGCTATGAAACTTTTGTTCACACTGATCATTTTGCAATTAGATACTTAATGAACAAATCAATTACTAATGGCAGAGTCATAAGATGGTTATTGCTCTTACAAGAATTCAACATTACCATTCTAGATAGGCCTGGAAAACAAAACACAGTAGCTGATTTCCTATCTAGACTCCAAAATATCAAAGATGACACTCCAGTTGAAGATCAATTTCCCGATGAATATCTTTTTGCAATCTCTACTCAAACTCCATGGTTTGCTGATATTGCTAATTATTTAGTTTCAGGAAAATTTCCTTCAATAATGAATGCAAGGGATAAAAGAAAAATCATTTGTGATAGTGAAAAATATTCATGGGTTGCTAATGAGTTGTACAAGACAGGTCCAGATTTGATCATTAGAAGGTGTGTTCGTGAAGATGAGATGCTTGAGATTCTCAAGGCATGTCATGATGAACCTTGTGGCGGACACTTTGCAGATAAGAGGACAACTTATAAGATCCTTAATTTAGGATATTATTGGCCATCCTTGTTTAAAGATGCTAAAGAGTATGTCAAAAGGTGTGACAGTTGCCAAAGGGTAGGGAAACCTTCTCCTTCAGGTGAGATTCCATTACAACCTTAGGTACATATTGAACCTTTTGAAAAATGGGCTTTGGATTTTGTAGGACCGATTAGTCCTCCATCAAGACAAAAGAGATATATATTAGTTTGCACTGATTATGTTACCAAATGGGTAGAGGCCAAGCCATTACTTTTTGCTAATGAAGCATCTGTAGTTACTTTTCTTTTTGAGGATATTTTTACTCGTTTTGGTGTCCTAAGGGAAATTGTTATAGATCAAGGAGCTCAATTCACATCAAGGCTAGTGGAACAAATGATGGAGAGGTACAAAATCAGGCATAGAAAATCTACTCCTTATCATCCACAAGAAAATGGTCAAGTGGAATCTACTAATAAGGTCATTGAAGGAATCCTAACAAAGACTATTCATTTACATAGAAGAGATTGGGTAGATAGGCTTCCTGAAGCCTTGTGGGCCTATAGAAATACATGGAGAAACACAACAGGCCATACTCCTTATGAGCTTGTTTATGGAAAGCAAGTTTTTTTTCCCATAGAGTTCCAGATTCAAACTTTCAAAATGGCAGTTCAGCTAGGACTTGATTTAACGGAGGCACAAAAGCATAGATTGGAGCAAATTAATGAATTGGATGAGATCAGACAAGATGCAGTTCAGAAAAAAAGTCTAGTCCAACAACAAAGGGCTAGATGGCATGACAAGTACATCAAAGAGAAGAAATTCAAAGAGGGTGACTGGGCTCTCTTGTTTGATTCAAAATTCAAGGATTTTCAAGGTAAATTTTAGACACATTGGCTTGGGCCATATGAAATTGTTGAAATTTTTTATAATGGGGCAGTAAAAATCAGAACTATAGATGAAGAAGAGGTCACTTTTCTTGTGAATGGTCATAGATTGAAGCTGTATCACAAACCACTCTCAAGAGAAGAATTTGTCAAGAAGTTCCAAGAATGCAGTGATGTGAAGTTAATGAAGAAGAATTCTTCTCCTTCATCAACTTGATTAAATTTTCTGAAGTATTTCTTTGAAAAATAAAATAAAATAAATAAATAAATAAAGGTATAAACATGAAAACCAATCATTGATTGGCATGTTTATACAGAAAATATAGGGTGAAAATCAGAGTCTCTCTGACACTCTAACTTTTCCATTTTGTTTTTGCAAGTAGCTGTTAAAAAATCATAAGTTTAGATCCATAGTGCTTATGATCCATCTCATTTCATTTCACTTCATTCACCTATCCATCCATACTCCATTTCATTCATTCATTCATTCATATTCTACTTCATTCCATGTTTCATTCATCTCATTCCATACTCCATCCATCTCATTTTCATGTCAAGATTTAAAGTTTGATGTCTTGCTGTAAATGAATAAAACATGTCATGGATTGCAGGGCAGTTCTTATGTTCTTTCACTCCATTTCATAAACTGAATCCATTCTATTTCATCATCCACTTCATACATATCATAACACATCATCCATATCCATTCATACCACATAACATTTCACCTATATTTCCAAAAACCACTCCATTCCATGATCAAAATGCTCTACAGGTACATTCTGCAACTTAACAGACATTCTGCAACTATTCAGCCTTTCCGCAGCTAGCCAGACATTCCACAGCTACAAATCCTGAAGGCATTAGTCAGCAGACATTAGAATTAAAACAAAATGATCCAGTGTATCCATGAATAAAAAGCATCACGAAGGATTATGAAGACTCTTCCAAAGGTGAACAAAGAAGACAAAGACTACAAAAATCAAATGAAAAGTAGAGGTAACAAGTTTAGATTATAATGGAATTTCATAAAGTTTAGCATAGTTTTAGTTATGAATTGTTCGAAAAGGTTGTTTTAATTATTTTTATTGATCAAGACCAATAAAACCTCCACAGACTTTGGATTAAAATCTCTCATTTCAAATTCCATATCCGACATCATTTAAGCGGTTAAAATGGCTGAGGTGTTTGAATTCTTCATGTCTCTTAACCAAATCATTCAATGATGATTCTCTTTTCCGTTATAAAAATCTCCGATGTCTTTTCAATCATTAATTCGTTTCCTCCACCTCACTCCATTACCCCATTCCGTGACTACTTCCATCACTCCATTCTGTAGCCGGCATTTCATTCCGCAAACAGAGATATTCTTATCATTGAGAGCAGAGCAAAAGGGTAAACACAGAGGTATAGCAGCGTGAGAATTTGAAGCCATTTGATTCCGTGGGCAGACAAAGTATCACTGTGGGCAGAGATTAATCATTATTACTATAAACATAGAGGTATAGCAGAGAAGAATTTGAAGTCATTTGTCACCGGGAGACAGAGGTATAGCATTGAAGAATTTGAAGCCATTTGTTACCAAGAGACAGAGATATAGTAGTATGGGAATTTGAAGCTATTTGCCACCGAGAGACAGAGGTATAGTAGTGTGGGAAATTTGAAGCCATTTTTCACTGTCAAACAGAGGCATACCAGTCCAAAGTTCCATTGTCAACAGAGGCATATCAGTCCGAAGTTTTGAAGTCGTTTTCATTGTCAACCAGAGGTATATCAGCTCGAAGTTTGAAGTTGTTGTCACTATCAATCAGAGGTATATCATTCTGAAGTTTGAAGCTGTTGTCACTATCAATCAGAGGTATATCATTCTGAAGTTTGAAGCCATTTTCATTAAGAACTTGAAGCCGTTTTAATTCGAAGGTGAAAGTTATTGTTTCTGTGGGTAGAAGAGTATTAATCTGAACATTGAAGAAGCAATTATGGGTTTTATAGTAAGAACTGAACCAGTGGGTTCAAAATACTTAGAAGGCTACCCTCAATGCAAAGAAATGTTGCAACAGATAGGATGGCTTCAATTTTTGGAGAAATTTAATGGCTTACACAAAGAAGTCACTAAAACATTTGCAAGATCATTTCAAGGAGCTGAAGTTGAAGTGGGGGATGTCAAATTTACTGTCACTGAAGTTTTCATTGCAGAAGCTACAGGGTTGCTCAGAAATGGAGAGAGATGGTTCAAAAATAGAGAATTCCACAATGAATCTTGGAAGCAAATTCTAAAATCACCAGGTATGAATGTCATTGTATTTAAGAAAGGAATTCCAAGTTCTGCATTGAAAAATAAATGGAGAAACATACTACTTCTTCTGCAAAAATTTATTACATGTGAGGGTAGGTATGGCACATTTTATGTCTACCACATTAGACTGATAATGCATTTTCTGGGGGAAGACTTAAACCTACCTTATTTCTTGCTTCAAAGCTTGAAAAAGATGGTTTCTTGTGTTCAAAGAAGGGTTCAATTTTTAGAGACAACTTTATATCATCATGGTTTGGTTAAAATTTTGATTGAACATCATTTAACCAAAAAAAATGATACATGGGACAATTTCTTGACAAAAAATCATTTTGAAGAGCCAAAAGAGCCCTTACCTGAACCACAACCTACAAAGAGAAGAAGGAAATGGAGGACTTCAAAAGTTGAAACTGATAAAACAGTCCAAGAAAGTAGTGAGGAAATCATTTCAGAGAAGTTGACTCAAATCAAGAGACAGCTTAAGGAAGAAAAGGTAATCAGGAAATCTGCCATGGATAAAGGAGAGGGATCTTCTCAGCCTAGAAGAAGCCACAGACTAAAGGGGAAACTAAGGAAAACTCAAATCAAACAAACAGGGGTGATTAATATAGAAGATGAGGAAACATCCATTGAAGAAGATGTTGAAGAGGTTTTTAATGAAGGAACCCCTGAAATTGACCCTGCTCAACAAGAAATTTATGACTATGTGGAAACTTTGGAAAGGAGAGATTCAGAAAGCAAGGAGAGAATCCCTAGTCCTCCACTGTCTAAAATAGATGTATTAAGAAGGGATAGGTATGAGTTGGAAATACTTAATAGACACATCAAAAATGAGAATGAAATTCTCAAGGATCAAGTCAAGCTCAAAACTGATATGAACTCAACCTTATCCCTACATATAGACAAAGTGGAAAAGACCAATGAAAAGTTGAAGCAAAGGAACAAGAAGCTAATCAGGGCACTTACCAACCTAAGGTTCAAACTTGTTATCAGAAAACCCAGAAGATCTCTAGCTTCCAGACAAAGGAGAAGGAGAGGATTAGATGTTCTTGCAGAAGCCTCTGAGTTCATAGGATAATTTGCAAGAGGACATGCAAGGAGACAACAGTGGGGGTATGTTGAGCCTCAAAATTGTGCTTTATTTCATCTTACTTTACCTCATTTTCCTTTGACCATTGCTATCCTAGACCCAATTGATCAATGAATTTAGTTAAAATTACTTTTAGAATGATTAACGTGACTGACTTGCTAAAGTTTTGTGTTTTTTTCCATTATAATGCATTTTGACCGGAACTAGCTGCAGAATGCAGACATTCCGTAGCTAACCAGTGATTCTGCAGCTATCTTCACGTTTGGGTATGTTCCAGGTGGCCTCTCAAGAAAAACCGCATATGGGCATATTCCACGTCATGTTTATATGGTTCGTTGCTCATCATGAAGGAAGAAATGAATTCTGGGTATGGTTTTGATACGTGGGAACACATTTAAGAAGGCAGACTTCTAGTAGGACTGTCTCAGTCCAGATGTCTTTTTCCTCTTTACGCAGCCATTTCAAGAGTCCTAATGTGATTCCGATAAGGAAAGACAATGTTCCTGAAATTGTTGCAAGTCTTGTTATTTACATTTGCTATATAAACACTTGGGAAACCGAGAGCTAGGCTAGATTTTGTTCTAGATTTTTTTTTAGATTCTGTGCTACATTTCTGAAGACGCAGAGTGCTCTGTTCAAGTTATTTCATCTTTAATGAAGCAGATAGTGTTGTTTTGAAAGCGTTGATTTGATTTGGAGTTAGATTCCGTCAGGTGGTAGAGGGCCCCTGCCTCTTGCACGGATTTATTTGTGTAATTTAGATAAGTATTCTAGCTGCCTTTACGTTTTTGAAGTTGAATTCGTAGTTGCTTTCATTAGCTACTGTAGTTATACTCATTCTAAAAACTCTTCCAAAAGAAGAAGCTCTTCCAAAAGATTATAATGATGAATGGGAAATGGCTATAGTATTGTAGGATTTAATTGTAATCTCTTTTATTCACCATCACAGTTATACTTATGATAAGCACTCTTCCACAAGAAGAAACTCTTCCAAGAAATATTTATACTGTCTTAAGCATGATTGTGATCTTGAACGTTTTAGTTGTGTGTTTTCACTAAGTACCATAGTTGTTCTTGCTCTTAAATGCTTGTCAAAAATATCATAATGATGGGTAGGAGATGGCTATGATATCTTAGTTGTTCATTGCTTTCAGTATTTATGTTTGCATTTGCACTCAATTACACAGTCAGGATTGTTCTAAAAATCTTTCCAAAAGAAGGAACTCTTCCAAAATACCAATCATGATAGACAAACAGACTGTATAATTCCATAGAATAATGCATGATAGCTTAGTTAGGATGCTCCGGAGTTTAATTGCACTTAACTCATGTTTAGTTGTTTTGCTTTAAGTTTGATAATGACTTGTAGTTTAACATTGTTTTAGGCTAGTGACATTTTAGGTTTGGTTGTAGCTCAACTCATTGCATTTGCACTCCATATTCAGTTGTTATTCACTGCATATTAGATTACTTCAGTTGTTAAACTTAACAAAAAAGCCTTCATTATTCACAAATCTCTTCTTGTTCTAAAATCCATAATTGATTCATAACCATATGAACAGAAGACAATATCATTTTAAGGCCTAAAGTACTTCTACAACTTCCTGATCATCTTACAAACAAACATTTCCTCAATAGACTATTTCAAAAATCTATAACCTTTGAGTGAAGTGTAGTGCGATAAAACTGAGTTGCAGAATAGAGTTAGGAACTAGATTTAGAGTAGAAGATCTTATGATGGTATCAATGTTTTACTCCAAACATACTTCAACAAATCTCTAATCAAGGACAAAATGTTGCATCATTATAAGTTAGTTGTTTAAACTGTTTAGTTAGGAAGATTTGCATGCTTAGTTGACCATGTTTCAAGCTCTCTCTCAAATGCCTTTGATGAAAGAATTTGACAAGTTTAGTTTTTGTTTCGAATCATTTGCTTAAAATTCATTATCAAGCTCTGTTTTTGCTTAGTCATAGTTTAGATTTGATTCTGCTTCAGTGTTTGCAATTGCATTTGTCATTTGTCATCAACCAATTAGGTTTCACTCTGTTTCTAATCATTAGCTTCCTTCCATTAGCTTTCTAGTCATTTTCCTTGTGAACATAAAACCACCAAAAGATCAAAAACATCAGAAATCATCACAAAAGACCAAAAACATCATAAAATACTACACACAACGCATTAAGAAACAAACACCTAGGTACATACAGTACACTTCACTTCAGCAGTTTACCAACCCTGGTTGACAATTAAATGAGCTCAATTTAGGAGACTAGATTGAGACCAAACAGTAGGGACCTGGCTGGGGTTGTTGATACGACCCCTGCGAGAACTGAGGTTGTGGAACTTGCTGGACATGGGGTCTAGGATAAGGTCACTGCTGAACATGAGGTCCAATTTGGGGTCCCTCCTAAACGTAATGTCTAGCCTGCGGTCCTTGCTGAACATAAGGTCCAGCCTGTGGTCCCTGCTGAACATGAGGTCTAGCCTATGGTCCTTGTTGAACATGAGGTCCAGAATGAGGTCCTAGCTGAGCCTACTATACTGAGGAATTTTCTTACATGAAGCACATGGTTTCTGGTATTGACCTTATGGAAAGTGCTGCTACTGAGTACCAGACTGATGAGGGAAAGGACCAGATTGACCCAGAAGGAGATTTAGACCATCTTGGGTGTAAGAACCAAACTGAGGATTAGTCGCAACAACACTCACCAAAGGCTGGGGCTGTTGGAAATACTGCTGATATTGTATGTTTGGCCTTTGAACATACAAAATTTTAGGTTGCTAAACATATGAATATTCTATGTTTGACTGCTGAAAAGGCTGTTGAACCTAAGAATATTGAGAATTATGATGACTCATCCCAGGAATAGACACAGAACTTAGCTTCCCCCCACCCAAATGGGAGGTACATAGAGAGGGTTAAGCTACCCCCAAGGCATAGATGAAATTGGGGATTTCCCACTCAATGTTGGGGCTACATTAATCGTATATGGTGAATAGGGGACAGAGGATCCAAAAGACATTGTCATTTTACTAATGGTGACGGTCGGTCAAACAATATTTTGAGACACCATGGCCACATTCAAAAGGAATGGGCCAGAAGATGGAGGAATTCCCATTGAGTAAAAAAGATCCGTAAATAAGGGTGTACCACTGGAAAATCTAGAAATAAGGTTTCCCAAATAGGTATAACCATGCGGGAGCATAGATGCAACATAACTAGATGGTATTTCAGTTACACTACCCAAATCGTGGGGCATGGATCCGAACAACTCTCCCTCGGAGGGAAAAACAAATGAAGAGGCTTCTGAGATATAAGAGCCAGAGGTCTCCTGAAGAGTGCTTTGAAGAGCACTCATGAATGGAACATCATGAGGATTAGATTCCATTTTTTAAGGAAACAACCGATGAACGGTAGAGAAAGATGCTACTGGAGAAGCACGAAAAGGGATTCCGGGCTGATCAAAAGTGCTATAAGGTTGATGGGCAGATCAAAGAGAGGATTCGAAGGAAAGGGCGAGAACTTTGCATTTTCTTCGGGGCTTTCCAGCTCATATTATTTCGATGTTTTCCAAGGAGAATCGTCATGATATGCTTGAGATGATATGGGTTGAACACTGATAACAATTCCAATCTCTTCACCTTGCACTTTGAGGGGTCCAACCCGAAAACGAGGGACTTGAGGAGGAGGTTCTTGAGATCCATAAGAGGAGGGAGTGGGTGAATTCGATGATTCAACGACGATGACCTTCCAAAAGAATATCAAAATGGAGAGAGGTGAACAAAATCACAACTTACCAAGCAATAAAAAGTTGGACAACTACACGGGTGAGATGTTTTCATGGTCAGATACTTTTAGAATTAAAAAAATATAAATAAAAATGGTTGTGCTATGCATAAAGGTTTACCAAGTATCCATGAACTGAAAAATACACCTTGGTGATCAAATGAAATCAAAATGACCAAGGACTTTGTTACACCATTTTTTGGTCATCTAACCTATTGTTATTAGATGGACCCAATTACACCATGTAAGACCATTTTTACCCTAAGTAAAATTGCATTCACTATGAAAATAATTTAGTAAACCACCTTTTTTAAGTTGTTTATGGTCTAAATAGGAAACCCCATGAGGAAATATTAAATAAATCTACATTTTTTTTATTCTCCTCAAGGAATATGTAGTTAAACAAAAATTTAATTAATATTCCTAGTTATATTTAACCCAAAACAGGGAAATTAAGTAGATAAATCATTATTTATCTTATTATTTCCTAATAATAATTATTTAAACCTTATTTAAATAATATTATTTATTGAATATGACTAAATCACCCTTAAATAATTAAATAAATCATTATTTATTTGATTATTACTCAACCAAATCCTTAAAATGATAAATAAATTATTTATTTATTTATTATTTACAAATAAAGGGATTTGACCCAAGTCAAATTCCTTTTCCCTCCAACAAATATAATAAAATATTCCATAAAATTTGGATCTTGATTTGGTTAATAATATTTTAATCATGCACCAATATCTAGACTAACTCAATATTTTGTTATAAATAGAAGAGATTTCCCATTCATTTATCACCTTTTGTTTCCTAAAGATCACTTTGGATCTATACTTTTGGTTTGACTATTGATCCATCATCATAGTCATATTTTACTACCATTTTTGTCTGGGTTTTCTACACCATAAAGAGAGAGGAATTTTAGATCTAAAGTGTTGAGGACTTACAAGAACCTATCCCATTGAGGAGAACAGGGAACACCCTCTTATGTTTTCCTCCCAGGTGCCATTAATACAAAATTCATTCAACATATTCTTGTCTTGTCCATTGGATGCATGGAGTAAATCTTGTTTTTTCTACTGCTTAATGTCTTATAATGCATAGATCTAGATTTTTGCAGCATTTATCTTGATCACCTAACTGCAGATCTATGGATATTGGCAGCCATATTTTTTGTTAGGGTTGTTTCTTATGCACAACTAAAGTGGTCTTTTTTCATACGCTTGGAATTAATATGCATACTAACAACTGGCGACTCCACACGGGTTTACGATTACGACCACTGTCGTTTTTCTGATCCTTGCATATCCAGCTGCTTCAAACCCTATAATTTATCTTCAACCCCTTATTTTTTTTTTCTTGATGTTGTTTTTAACCTATAAAACCCTAAAATGATAAAAATTCTAACTTCAATGTGTTTTTGGACCTATTGCACAGGTGACAGACATCAACCGCAGTTGAGACGATAAATTTTTCTGAAATCTGCCACCGAGAGTGCCAGAAGTGCAGGTCACACTTTTCGGCCCAAAAACTACGACCTGGACCCTCAGGATGCACCTTTCAGCCTAAAAACTGCGACCTCTGCTGAAAACAGGTCAGAACTGCGACCTGGACTTTTTGCAAGGATTTTTCTAAAGGTTTTCTAGGTTTGTCTGAGCCTCTGTTCAGGGTTGTCTGACCTTCTTCTCCGCCTATTTTGGACCTGTAATTGTTCTGTTTTTACCAACTAAGTGGGAACCTAGCCCCCTAGGGCTTCATTAACCTCCACTTTTTGTGGAAGAGTTTTTTCTGTTGCAGGTTGTTTGAAATTTCAGAGTCTTCAGCCATTTTTTCAGATTTGATACCTCACCTTCATATCCACTTTAGATCATCTTGTTATCCATCCAAATCACCTCATTTAGCTTTGTTTAGGTTTTCCTCTATGGTTCACTCTGTTTCCCTCCAAGAGATAGCCTTTCGCCACCTCTTTTTAGATAAATTTTTCCTCAGATTTATTGTTGTTTTCTGCACCATTTTCCAGTAGATTTTGTCCTTTAGATCCATGTCCCTCTTGACCTTAGATATTTTGGATTTTTTAGTGTGTTTTGATTATTTTTTTACTCACCTATAGACTAGTTGTTGAGAGACCTGCTTCCTTGGGTTTATATTATTGCATTATTAGCTGTTTATTTTATGTTTTTGTAGGCCTATATACTGTCATTTGCAGGTTTATTTATAGCTATACAACACACTTTTTATTTTTATCTACAAATGTATGGGTTTAAAAATTAAAATTTACACACTTTTACACACACAGCCTAAGCAAAAAAGGGCTTGGTTAACACCACCAAGAAAAGACTCTAAAACATTGAAATCAATTGTTCCTGCATCTCTCTGCCCTTGTTTCGACATTGTAATCAGTTGATCTTGCACCTCCTTGCCCTTGTCAGTCTCTTTTCCTTTGTGTTGTGTTTGTTTCATCATCATTTCTCAACCCCCCATGGGCTATGGTTTTACTCAAGGGGAGGGCAACACCTCCTGCATTTTTCCCCCTCCCGGTAGCATGTATCCAGGATACGGCATGCCTCCTCTTTTTGCCCAGCCTCCTGTTTACTGCACTGTTACCCAACCTCCTTCTTATCCGTATCTAGAGCCTAGTGCTCCAACTCCTCCAGCATTGGCACCTCTTCCTCCCTTTCCTTATCAACCCCCACAACAACAACCACCATCCCCTCGAGGGCAGGTGCATGCACAGCAGGGCGCAACCTATCCTCCTCCCTCAAAAAAGAAGAGGAAAGGCACTCAAAATCAAGCTGCCCCTGGTAATCCTAGACCTAATCAAGGTAATGCTCCTAACACTACGAACCAACAACAGGGCACTCAGCCCAAGTAGGACAGGCCTGTTCGCACGAACAAGCCTTGTTATTGTTGTGGTGTTCATGGAAATTACACACATAATTGTCCTCTTTTGCCACATATGCGGCAGCTATGGGAGTCTCAAGAAACATTGCGAGGATAGCAAGCCTCCCCTTCCATCCCTCCCAGTGTTGGGCGTAGCCAGCTAGCTGTGCTTACTAATCCTTTCCCTCAGCAAGGATTTGTGGCTACCCAACCACCTAAAGGTCAGGTGGCCACTCAAACTCTTCTGTCTGGTACCCCTGATTACCAGATTCTCATGATGAACTCTGATCAACCTTTAACCGTAGACATCAATCTTCAGACTCGATCCGGTCAATACAACAAGCCTCTCACTATGTCTTTCCCCGAGCCGCCTCCTTCGGTCTCTACAGAGCCTCTTTCGACACCTAATGGTCCCTTGCAGATCCCTCAGCCTAGGGCAGAGGTTCATACCAAGATCCATAAGGGACCACTGCGTCGAAATGCTACTTCTGTAAAAGCTTCCCATTCGTATAGCATAGTCAATGATTTGGCACAATCCCCTGCTGCCATTTCAATGTTGGAACTCCTCTATTCATGCCCTTCACAACGAAAATCTCTACTATCTTCCATGGGCATTGTATATCCTCCTCTCCTTGCTTCCGTCGTCTTCAAAATCCCAGTCAAGATCCGGAATGCTAACGTTTCCCGATGCATTATTGATGAGGAGGAATCCACCTGCGTGATGTCTTCTTTGGTTTCGAAGCAACTTAGATAACTTAAGTTGGATCCTTCCATGATCACTCTCCAAGCATGGGATGGCCATGCCTCCAATCCCATTGGCTTATTCCGCAATTTTCCTATTACTCTTGCGGGCAATGTTTGCGTAGACATAGAATTCATAGATTCCCCCTTAGATTACAACATTCTATTGGGTCGTAGCTACACTTATGTGATGTCTACTATCCCTTCTGTGGTCCACCACAAGATTTCCTTCCCTCATAACGGAAAGATAGTCACCATTGACCAGTTGACATATTACGAACCCAAGTCTCAGACCTCCCCTGAGTCCACCATCTCTTCGGTGGCCAACAAGAAAACTATTGATCCTTTGACTAGTGTTTCACCCAGAGTCTACAATGATTCCTCACTACATGGTAAATTCCCTAGTCTTCCTCCTTCTATCTCTGATCCCAGCTCATCGAATGTTTGCATGATGCAATCATCTTGGACTGCCCTCAAGCAGCCTGCCTCGGCTAGTCAGCAACCTCCTCACCCTCCGTAGCCTTCTCCTTGCCCTTCAATTTAGCCTTCTGTACCTCTTCCTATTTTTCCTTTAGCTGGTACACATGAGCCTCTTTACCCTACTAGAACAGTTCCTCCAGGCCTTAATCATTTAGGAGTCATCCCACTTGGCCATTACCCCTCCTGTCAGATACCGTTCCTAGCTTCCACACTAGGAGTCTATACAACACTTGTCATGGCCACCCTCTCTCTTCCTAACTTGACCCTTGGGATTCACGTCTTGTACCTTGATCCTCCAGCCGCTACCCCGCCAGGTCAACCCAAACCTGACCTTGCTTTGACCCTGGTTCAACCGGTCCCCATGACTTCTCCCACTGTAATAGTGCCTCAACCACCTCAACATGAACCACCTCCTATTGCAACTGCTCCAGGTAATAAGGGAAAAGCTCGCAAGAGGGCCTCTAAGGGCAAGGTTGCCCCTACAGACCCTACACCTCCCCTGCCCACAAATCCCTATGCTTTGTGTGATGTCATCGGCCATACCACCCATAACTGTCCTGAGTAGCCCCGTATCAAGCCCATGGTTAAAGTTGCGTTCCCTGAGTCTACGGTCCCTGAAGCCTATGTTTCTTCCTCAATAGCAGCCAAGAATCCTAAAAATATTCACACTAACCAACCTTGTGCGTTGTGTGATCTCCATGGCCATTATTCTCACCATTTTCCCTGCCTTACGCATTACCGTGCCTCATTAGAGGTAGTTTGGGAGTATGATATTGAACAAAACCAATCCGCCTCTCCCGTACTTGCACAGTATGTTGCAGGCAAGACTGAGGATTTACCCGTTCCCATTGACATTCCCCCTCTTGATGTCAAGATGAAGGAGCTTGTAGGCACCATCCTCTACCTTTCATCATCCATGAGACCTTGGGTGGAATCTCCCTCTGAATCTTCCCCTGTTGTTTCGCTTGACCTCCCTTCAATGATCACCCTGGGCTCAACATCAGTAGATCCCTTATCTTCTTTTTCCTACATCATCCCCCGTGAAGATGCACATGTGAACCTTTCTTCTCATGATGATGAGTTAGGTAGCTTCACCACGTCATGTGGTCTCCCTTCCTCCAGTCACTCCATCTTCTATTACGATGATGACATCATGGAAGCCATGTCCACCCTTGACTTCATCTTTCCTGCCCATAAATAGGATAGCACCACCCGTGCCTATGGTGACTTTCGTGATCTCAGCACAAGTTACACCTCCAGTAGCTCCCACACTCCACCTCACCGTCAGCATGTGAGTAGTAGACATCTTACCCAGATCAGTCCCTCCCGCGGAGTGCGTTTGACTTATACTTTGTGCTCAAGTTGCCAGCATTGTTCATCATCCTTCCAGTTATTATCTTGTGGAACCTTTGATATGGACCTCCCGTCCACACCTTATATCAGTTTTTCTGATGGTGCAAATCGCTACTCCAAGAATCTAGCCTTGACAAGTTTGGCCATTTTCACCCCCTTGCACTCCCTTGTTCTCTCAAACTAGGTATGCATTGGTACTACTACCAATAACCAGGTTCAATATGATGAAGTACGAGGTTTATTATCCGATTCCATTTCACATCGCATCCTCCACCTTCATGTTCATTTAGATTCCCTACTTCTTGTCATGCAATTGAATGGTGTCTATCGTGTGCATAATCCTATCCTTTTTAGAAGATATTTACGAGTGAAGCTTTTGATGCGTGAATTTGAAATCATTACATTTAGTCATGTACCTCGAGCACAAAATTGTTATGTAGATAGCATTGCAAAAAATATTCTAGATTGGAATTTAGCACACACATTTAACAAAAGACAATAACATAAAAATATCAAAACGATGCATATCCATAATATGTGTCGTATAAAATGTTTTAGAGTCCATCCACTCTAATGCATATGACATGCCCATAGCATGTTACAAAACTCAAAATCGGGGGCACCACCTGCCCCTACACACTAATCACTATCTGGAGGATCTCGAGCCAATGGCTCTGCTCCCACAACTCGTAGATCACACATACCTTTTTCAGCCATCGCCACGTGCCGCATGACCCCTCGCCACTCAGAGGGTAGACCAATACATGGCTCTATGTATTAGCCATCTAAGTCTTGCTAGCCACGCTCTGAAACACTAGTCAGAAGCCTCTCACATATATGACGGATATCCTCCAGGAGGGCTACTGCATCCTCATTTTGTTGCACCCTTGCTCCACTAGGTCCTATGGTCCCTGATACTGCAGGTCATCCCATATATTCGGTCGGTTTTACCGGTGCTATATCTGCATACCAAAAGTGAAAGAATCAATACCACATACAATATTCTAGACAATTACATGCATATAAAATATTAGCAATTTGTCACTTACCATCAGGCACCCATATTTGACCAGGCGGCAGTGGAAAATTCGGGTCCCCATAATAACTTATCCCACTATAGGGATAGTCGTCTATATATAGTGGCATCTGGTCCCAATGAACAAAGAACTAGGGTCGGAACACTCGTCCAACCGCCCCACCTCCTCTTCTGCATAGTATTCGCCCCCACCAACGCATACTAGGCTCTCTCGAGCCCCCATCTTGGAGTTGTATGAGAGGTTGAAGTTTTGAGATCTTCTTAAAGAAGAATGAGCACAAAACTGTACCATATGCACAGTCATGGTTCACTTTCCGCTTGCTTAGCAACAACTATCCTTTCAATGACGAAAAAATCATCTGGGCCCACCTATATTAGTTCCCACTCAAAACACTCTCCACAAGCATCATTTTCCCTCGAGTGATGTGATGGATTGCTTGGTTTCTGAGGATCCATAGCACTGTTGTGGCCACAGCACGGGTCTCTAACCTCTCCAAATCCATGATAGGTATCCAAGTCCCCTTGACTTGGAGACCTGGGTGAAAATGGAACTCTACAAGCTCTCTGATATTCTGCCCTCGCGGTAATACTTCCTGAGTATTCCCTACCATCCCAAGTGTTGGAAGACCAGTCAGGAAATATATATCCTGGACCATCAACTCGATCTGGTGCCCCTGCAGTATAAAGACCTCATGTTCCAGGTCCCAATAGCTGAAAATTAAAGCCAATAAGGTCTCTCCATCTCTCATCAAAGGGTTCTCCACAAACTTCAGAACCCCAAAACTGGCCAGTGCATTGCGGACACCGTGATCCTCCCGGATCTCTAACCGTAATGCGCCCAGGTCTCTTTCTCTCTATTTGATCCATAATTTTTCCATATCTACACAAAACCAACATATTTGTTAGAATACAGATAGGAAAGACTATATCTCATCATAAAAACCCAATACTCAGCCAAAAAACAACACAGAAAAACCCCTCCCTGACAGGTCGCACTTTTTAGGCCCAAACCTAGGACAGGTCGTATTTTTTTGCTCAAAACCTGCTACCCAGGTCGCACTTTTTTCCCCAAAAAATGTGACCCAACTGTGAGGAGGAGTAGGGGTCTATTCCTGAGCCTTGGGGACTTAATTTGAACTTTTAATCCACTGAAAATAAAGAGTAGGGTTATGCCTCTTACCTGCAACCGACGGATCTCGATTCCAACGGTCGGTTTTGTCCGCTATGATCACCGCAAGATTTAGGGCCTTCTCTCCTCCCTACATTCACCATAGCGCCATATCCAAATGAGTGAATTTGGAGGGAAAATGCCTTATTAAAAGAGAAACCCCCATTTTTTCTTTCGCCTGCTACGACCAAACCGTAGCTTCGTTTACCAAACCATTTGTACCATTGGAGATCTCTCACCGAGTCCTAAAATGGGTATCTATTAGTTTTTAGTGATTTGATACTTCACCAGGACACATTTTTTCCAAGAAGCGTCGCTTCACCCCTCCTCAAAATCAAATTTCTTCACTTGCAACACTTGTACTGGGGGCACCACTTTTCCCCCATACTTGTCTACACTCGTGTCGAATTTCGTCGTGAGTTACCATCTTGTACTCATGTTTTTATGGTCCCCATCGGACCTTTTCTGTGTGGCAACACCATCGATTCACCCTTGTTTAGAGCATCATAGTTGAGTCATCATTGCATTCATGGAGTCTATCCCGAGTCCCTTTGAATCATGTTATAGTCATCCATCCTTCAGTGCTTGGTCCCTCTCTCGTGTCACACATTATGGCCTTCAGCCTCACCATCCCCTATCCCTCATGATATTGTGTCAGTCGTTGCCAGGTCATCCATTCCCTTTATGCTCTAATAAGGGAAGTCATCCGTTCGCTACTTAGTACCCCCCATTTCATCATCATCATTGGTGTCAGTCTATTAGTCACTCTACTATTTTCTCTCGTGCCTTATTTGAGGATCCCTTATTACCTCACCTATGGCAGACCTCCTTCTATCAACATCATCTCATTCATTCCAGAAGACAGGTCTAGAGGGCGGTGTACCTTGGTTCCAGCTTCCACTCTTGTTCGGTGCCTCAAATTAGGCAAAGGGACTCCTTATTTCCCTTTGAATTGATTTCTTCTCAACTCCAGCTCCTTTCAGCATGATCGAGATCTATATACTTGATGGTTCAGTGATGCAGCCACTGATATCGGTGATTCTCGGGTGTGTGTGAGATGTCTCAGCTATCATGAGGGGGTGGCCCTACAAGTAGCCCCCCACATACCCGGATGACCTCTTCATCACAACCTTTGATGCAACTCCATACATTTGATGATTTCGACCTTAGCCGCTTGCAGTGCCTTTTTTTTTCATGTATCATTCATATTTTCAGAGCCCTTTCCTGTTTTCAGGGGCATCTGGGTTGTATTTATATCTCATGTACTCAGATATTATTGTACAAGTCCGGGTTGTTATCCCAGGCACAAAATTCATGTGGGATTCATTATTGTGTTGTTTATTTGGATCATGTTTATGCCAGCATGTACTATATTGTTCAGTCCGTTTCTTTACTGGACGTCTTATTTTTTTTACTTTGCCTCGGCGGGCATAGGTATGTCTCCCTCATTGCCTGTAGCACAGGTACTCAACTCATCAAAGAGACTTGTCACACCTATAATTATCACCTCCTCAGGGTCTAGTTCTTTCAGCACTTTGGTCTACCTTATACTTCTCTCTCTTTGACTTCCCCTTCGATGTCTAGTGATTGAGTTCTTACAATGTACTTCGGTCATATGTTTAGCTCCTAATGCTCACACGCTGGGGGGAAATATGTTACACCATTTTTTGGTCATCTAACCTATTGTTATTAGATGGACCCAAGTACACCATGTAAGAATAATTTTACCCTAAGTAAAATTGCATGCACTATGAAAAATAAATTACTAAACCACCTTTATTAAGTTGTTTATGGTCTAAACAGGAAACCCCATGAGGAAATATTAAAGAAATCTACTTTTTTTTTATTCTCCTCAAGGAATAATTAGTTAAACAACAATTTAATTAACATTCCTAGTTATATTTAACCCAAAACAGGGAAATTAATTAGATAAATCATTATTTATCTTATTATTTCCTAATAATAATTATTTAAACCTTATTTAAATAATATTCTTTGTTGAATATGACTAAATGACCCTTAAATAATTAAATAAATAATTATTTATTTGATTATTACTCAACCCCATCCTTAAAATGATAAATAAATCATTTATTTATTTATTATTTACAAATAAACGGACTTTACCCAAGTCAAATTTCTTTTCCCTCCAACAAATATAATAAAATATTCCATAAAAGTTGGATCTTGATTTGGTTAATAATATTTTAACTATGCACCAATATCTAGACTAACTCAATATTTTGTTATAAATAAAAGGGTTTTCCCATTCATATATCACCTTTTGTTGCCTAAATATCACTCTGGATCTATACTTTTGGTCTGACTATTGATCCATCATCATAGTCATATTTTACTACCACTTTTTTCTAGGTTTTCTACACCATCAAGAGAGAGGAATTTAGATCTGAAGTGTTAAGGACTTACAAGAACCTATCCCATTGAGGAGAATAGGGAACACCCTCTTGTGTTTTCCTCCCAGGTGCCATTAATACAAAATTCATTCAACACATTATTGTCTTGTCTATTGGATGCATGGATTAAATCTTGTTTTTTCTAATGCTTAATGTCTTCTAATGCATAGATCTAGATTTTTGCAGCATTTATCTTGATCACCTAACTGCAGATCTGAGGATATTGGCATCCATATTTGCTGTTAGGGCTATTTTTTCTGCACAGCTAAAGTGGTATTTTTTCGTACGCTTGGAATTAAGATTCATACTAATAGACTTAACATATTATAGCCAATCTCCGCAAATGTTGTGTTCGGTGTATCACATCTACAAGGTGGCTGACTCGGTTACCTATAGAAGGCTTTCAACCTAGTGGTGTCTACCCAAATATACACAATAGTACGTGGGAGTCCAGTCCATAGTAGTGCTACCTAATGTGTAACCATTCGATGAGAGAGCCACAAATATAATTATGACACATCAATATACTTCCATACGTGGGATGAGATATCACCCTCGGGTTGTAACACAGAACATTAGTGATAGCTCCTATGTTTAATGATGCCAGAACACATATATAGCCTAGAGCACTAAATATTCTCATTAATTCCAATTCTCCTTAAGGTAAATTGGGTTAATTTTAAGCTAATCTTCATTAAAGTTTCAGTTTCAAGGCTCAAAACGAATGCCACCTGAATCCTTATGGTGCAGACTAAATGCAAGAAATAAGCTTCCAATTTCGATGAATCCTAAAATATTTATGGAAGAGAGACAAGCAAAAATGAACTCAATCTAGCAATAACAATGCCCCCTAAAATAGTTCATAGCTATGAAAATGCAATGCTTTTCCAATTGAATTCAATTTCCCAAAAAATGCAACTTATTGAAAATGAAAATTCCTTTCCTTTCACTAAGGTGCACAATTTTTTTTTTTCACTTCGAAATGCGATCAAAAGAAAAAAATGAACGAAAGAAGAAATTAAAAATCCATTTACTTTTCTTCCAATCAAACCAAAAAAAAATTTCTTTAGAGAATGCACGAATGAAATTATTTTCACTCTACTTAAAACAACCAAGATAATCTGAATCAAAACAAAAAAGAAAATCACTTCCAATTCATTTTGAATTTAGACAAAACACACTCTTATAGAATTATGTGCCACAAAAACTGTAATCTTGTGCTTGACACTGAACCAAAGGGAAACAGTCAGAAATGTAGAGATGACCAAAGAATACACCAACTCTCTTTGAAACAAGACAATAAAAATGTGACAAAAGGTGTTTGAAATGGAAAAAAGTTCCAAAACTGACAACAACTCAAAGAGACGAAACATACTCGCTCAAATAAGATAGTCAAGTCAAACGCACAACAAGGATATCACTCTGATCTCATCAACTCCTTAAAGGGCCAAGACACACTGGAAAATCAGAAGGGAAACTCAAATTCTCCCAAGACTGAGCTCAACACTTATGTGCTAATTAGAAGGGTGTTGAAAGGACAATCAGCATGGTTGTACTATATAGAACAACGCTGCCAGCACTATTGTGAAGACAGAAAAGGCATTGGTCTCTAAAAACAAAGAAAAATTAATAGGAGTCTCACACAAACACTAGACCTGGCATATTGAAGTGACTAACAATCCTTACACAAGATGACAGAGGCCTAAGAAGATTTAAATTTCAAAAATTAGTGAAATTGATCCAAGATTAGTTCTAGGAAGGAGGACTTAAAAGGCTAAATATCCCCAGCAAAGTCGCCAGTTCTGTTGTCAAGATAAATCCCCTCTACGGACAAAGGCTATCTCTCTAGCCCTAGAGTAGGTCTAGCAACACGATATTCTTTCTAACATAATATTTCTTAACTAATGCTTACAATGCAATGAGGAAAGATACATAAATACCTTTTTCCAGTTGCTACACTTGGATCCATTGACGGTGGCCTCAATCCAAAATCCTTGTAGGCCTGCTTCTTGCTATTGAAGGCACACGAATACTTGCATATGATCAAGAGACAACAAGAAACATGAGACAATATATAATAAACGTAAACACTAGCTATCTAGCAGATCAAGGAGTACCAAAATATTTGCATAATCATGAGGAAAAATATAGAAAGAAAACATCTGATGTTATTATTGATAAATTACAAAAAGAGATATTACAACCAGGCATTGATGTTGAAGGCAGCCTTAGGTGAAAATTTGAGTCCTTGACCCAGATCAAAATAATTCCTTCTCCCATTCACTTAGACTTAATCACGATGCTAGCATGCAAGGGGATGAGAGTTCAGAAAAGTCTGATAATGATCAAACAATCTCTAAACTTTGGGGAATGAGGGATGTGAATTTATGTTAAGTATAAGGAGGTTGGGAGCCCGTGAAAGGAGGATGAAAGTCCACTTTTTAAGGGATTATCCCCCATGGATGAGATAAATTCTCTAAAATGATAGAGCTCGACCTTATCATCTTTTTTCAACAACCAACTCATCACCCTTGAGATTCTAGAGGTCAAAGCTTCTCCTCCATTTGAGGAAATATTGCCAGAAAGGGGATCAACATGGTTTTATGAGAAATTAGAGCACTGAAAACACTAGGCTAGAATTGGGAATAGGACATCAGCGTAGTCATGGCACCAGGAAGAGCACTGACTCAGGAAACTAGGAATTTGAGCAAGTTTCTTTAGTAATATTTCAAGGAAATCTTCTTTGGATCTTCAAGGGGATATGTTAGCATATTTCTTGATGATAGAAACATTGCACAGGATTCTTCACAAGGCATTTCGGGATCGGGAATGGGAAAATTATCATGGTTACAAATTAATATGTAACACTCTTTCTCCATATCCAAAGAATGGACTATATTCCTTTTTCAATGTACATTCTCTAACCGGTCCTAAAACTTTTTCTGCTTCGCGTAGAACCGGGTTATCTTTCTTCAAAAATCAATCTAAGCGCATATGTAGTCTACCATCTTCACACAATAATATTCTAATCTAGAACTTCAATAAATTTGGGTACTTACCTCTAAGTCCTTTGAGAACTTGTGCTCTACTTCGCTACAAGACACAGAAGTATCGATCACTAACTCAGTGATAAACCCTCCAAGGATACTTTCTATCCAATAATCAACAACTCTCGCGATCTTGCTATCAATATTTTTCAGATTCTCAACCAGATATGGGGTCCATGCAGTTATCTTATTATTGAATTGACCCGTCTGCATAGCTAGTCTTGATATCCACTCATACATCTTACTATAAAATGACACAAAAAATATCTCATACTAATATGTATAGATATACTTTTGTAACCAATTTCAGTAGGGATGTATGAGTTTATGTTTTCTTACAGAAAAAACTCACATTATTTTAGACTTACCCAATCTTAAATCTCTTGCTTAGATAGATTCCACATCTAGCTATCCCTGAGTCAGATCCCAACCCCGACAATGAAACCATTTTTTGGTTTGATGGGGCCTAGACATAGGTTAGAAGTGATTGCACAGTCCAACAAAACCCATTGTTACCAACCCTTTTGACAACTATCTTCTTGTGTAGACCGAAGTATCACTCGAGGCAATTTATAGGGGGATGCTAGAACCATGTTTCTACATCCAAAGGGATAGAGGATTGTGGCTTTAGTGATTTTCCTTATTAATAGAGCTTCACAGGTTTTATCTATCAATAATATAAGTGTTGTTCAACATATCTATTGAAATTACTCAGAGATTGTACAATATTACTTATTCATGCATTGAAAAAAGTAAATAACCATAAACAAGACTGTGTTATTCAATTACAAATCAAAACCCTTATTCAGCATAATCATTCATAAATAGTAAGAAAAATAAAATACATCAATGTAACTAAGATCTTTCTCAACAATTATTTCATTAATATCCAGAACCTTCTCATACATTCAGTTCCACCCCACGCACACAGCTCCAGGGGTCTATGCACATAGCAGTATACTTCCTAAGGTCTCTGCACACACAACTGTAGGAGCCTTTCCTTTAACCAAAAACACAGACTCAAAACAATATTAAATCCAAATGCATCTCATAAGATATATCATTTAAGCTTACTTGCCTTCTTTCCACATCTCTTTTTCACTTACCTACTCTATGACTTCTAACTAGACTCCTTATATAGGTTTATCCTTTACAATACCATGGTCCAAAACCATGGGTGGAGTCCAGCGTTCACAAATATCCATTCCCATTACATAATATGGGTCTTTGACCCACTCCAAAGCCCCTATGACTCAAAATATACTCCATGCGGCATTCCTCGATCTACGAAGTCTTTCCTTACTGCATATTTTGAGGGGATCTCATCTCTAACATGAGCCCCCCCTTGGCAGGGATTCGGGGCAATGCCCCCGAAGATAAAAATAGATGTAAATTTTCCTTGTTAAATATTTTAATTTCATAGTCAATCTGGGCCATTCATTAGGCAGATTATATGACGGTAGAAGTTATGTTTAATTTAGGGTTTTTTTCCATAGAAGTTAACCCCTCAATTCACATGAGAGATTTGTATTGCATTTGTGTGTGGTATGTGTATTCTGAGTGAGAAAGAGAAAGGCGTAATGTGTCTCTCTTGTTTTATATGTTTATTGTGTTTGTATTTTCACATATTTTTATGTGTTCCATTTCTATGTAATATATAATTTTCTAACATCAAGTATTAGAGCCGAAGGTCTATTTGGTTGATAAACTCGTAGGAAAGAAGGGTTCCTAGTTCGAGTGGGAGAAATGGCATAAGATGGTAGGTTTAGGGTCAAGAAATTTAACGACCAAAACTACCTGATGTGGAAGATGCAGATGAAATATTATATATATAAAAAATATTTGTACCTACCATTGAGCGGAAAAAAAAATTCATTGAGTATGACAAACGCAAAATGGGATATTCTCGACAGAACGACACTTGGAACAATATGGTTGTGCCTCACGATGTTGGTAGCCTTCAATATTTTTAAGGAAACGAGAATAGAGGATTTAATGACGACATTGACGAAACTATATTAAAAACCCTTAGCCTCAAATAAGGTATTTCTTATGAAGCGTTTATTTAGTATGAAAATTTCGGAAGGTGGATCTATTGCTGGCCATTTAAATGAATTTAACATGGTTACCAATCAGTTAAGTTATGTAGGGGTAAACTTTGATGTTGAAGTTAGGGCTTTGCTATTTCTATTCTCATTTCCAGAAAGTGGAATGGTTTAGTTATTTCCATTAGTAAATCTGTCTTTGGATCTAGTAATTTAAATTTTGATGATGTTTTCGGTGCCATCCTTAGCGAGTAATTGTGATGGAAAAGCTCTGGTGAGACATCAAGTAATTATTTGAGTGCAGAGACTAGGGGAAGAAAAATGGAAAGAGGAAAGAGTCCAGGATATTGCAGTAAGTCAAGGAAAGGAAAATCCAATTCCAGGTCAGGGATAGTGTGCTGGAAATGGGGGAATAAAGGACACCTGAAGAAAGACTGTATGTCTCGAAAGGGAACATAAGGAGACGCACAACAAGAAAATAATCATGAAGCGAACGTGACATGGGATGTGTTGCAAGATGCTTTGATTCTTTCTCTAGAAATTTTTATTGATTTCTGGGTGGTAGATTCAAGGGCCTCATTCCATGCCACACCTGATAAGAAACATTTTCATGATTACGTTCAAGGAGAGTTTGGACAGGTTCATCTAGGTGATGATAAACCCTGTAAAATCATTAGAGTGGGTAATTTATTTTAAAACAGCAGAATGGAAACCAATGGTTATTAAAGGAGGTAAGTCATGTTTTAGATCTGAAGAAAAATATTATTTCAACACGGCAGTTAGGTGATGAAGGTTGTGTGACAACATTTACAAATAAAACCTGGAAGGTCACTAAAGGAGCCCTGGTAATAGCAAAAGGAGAAAAGGTTGGTGCATTGTATTTATGCAATGGTATTTCTAATTGTGTTAATGCTTTAAAATCCACAGGAGAAGATGAAAAATTATGGCATCATAGGCTTGAACACATGAGTGAGAAGGGGATGAAGATTCTTCACTCAAGAATTTTTTTTCCAGGTTTGAAGAATATTAATTTGGATTTTTGTGAGAATTGTGTTTATGGAAAAAAAAGACTCATATTTATTAGAGTTTGGAAAGAAAAGAAGAGTGAAAAATAAAGCTTGTGCATACAGATGTATGGGGACCTAATAAGGTATCATCTCTCGGTTGCTCTCGTCATTATGTTACTTTTATTGATGATGCAACTAGAAAAAATGAATTTATTGTATTCATAATATATATGATGTATATGATACTTTCAAGAAATGGAAATATTTGGTTTAGATTGAAATAGGAAAGAAGTTGAAGTGTCTCAAATTAGATAATGGAGGTGAATGCTGCAGTAAAGAGTTTGATAGGTATTGTTCAAATACCTAAACGATAGGATTAGACCACAGCTTGTTGATGCGAGACGGGCCATATAATTATTTTCTACACAGCGGGCCTTTGCTATTAGTGTGAGCCGATTCAATTTCCCGATTCGATACATTCAAGAATGCATCTATATAGGTAGGATTAATGGGGAACCATTTTTTTGCTTTTTCAGACATTACCTTAGGGGGAGTAGTGTGTGCCAGCACTAGTGGAAATAATGGCAGCGGCTAGAGCATCATAATATACATGGTTGTAGCTACAACCTAATTCGCAGAGAGAAGACATTTCTAGGAACACCATAGGAAAATGGTGTGTCAGAATGGATGAACAGGACAATCGTGGAGCGTGTTATCACTCCCCCTATTTCCCAAGGCTGAGAATGGAACTAAAGGAAGGTAACCACAAACCAATATTTAGGTCAAGTAGCTAGCCGTACCAAAACCAAAGAGGGCTCTCTAAATTTCACTTTTCAGCCAAATAAATGACTAGATATAATGATATTAGGCTAGTTATGATGCTCATTATATTAGATTTTTTGTTTGTTTGAAGTTTTGTTAGATAGAAATGATAGCTAGGGAACTAGTTCTAGGGTTTAGGTCATATTTCAAAGATTAGATTACAGAGGAAAGGATGAGGTCAGGTAGGTAAGCTTAGGAGCATGCTTAATTTTTCATTTTTGTATAGGGTGAATAGAGAGAGAGTCAGAATGAGCATTAAAATTAATTCATTCATCATGAGAATATAGACATGTTCATGTAAATCTTACTAAAAAAAATCATGGTGTTGGTGTTGGAATCAACACTTGAACTGCAGCAAGAGCTTGACCAAACACATCTTAAACTCTAAGGAAATTTTGGTATTTTGTTTTATGGGATTGGAATATGGTATAAACTCTAATTCACTGAAGATATATTTCAGTCAAATCCAAAATTCTACTAAAGAGGGCATTGTAACTTGATGTGGTAGCAAGGTGCATCTTTGTAGCCTATGAGGAGAGTAAATTGTAAGATGAGAGAAGAATCAGTAGGTCTGTAAAACATAAATCTACTGATTTAGTAGAAATCTAAAAAAGTAGCAATTTGAAAATATTTCATTGAGAGAAAGCTATTTCTAGTCTGACAAGATTCTCACTGAAATATTATGAAGAATAATGGTTACACAATAATTTGTCACCGTCCCTGCAATTCCCCATCCCATACATTGGGGGGCTTATTCTCTGACCTGTGAGCAGTGACATGATATAAAAACACTTTTATGGCATTCCCCTAAACATGGACTTTCATTCCCCTGAAGACAATTCCTTGTGAAAAACCCTAAAAATAGCCTTTTTATCCTTGGCGCGACTAGTCAGTGTTATACCTGTTATCACTCAGGTTTTCCTAGAAGTTGTGTAAGAGGAAAGTATACCCGAGGTAACCACAAACCAATCTTTTAGATGCAGAATCTAGCCAATCTGCATCCAGAGAGGGCTCTCTCTTTATGATTTATCTTTGTTTTTTGAATGATTTTAGGCTAGTTGTAGATGCAAAGTTTGTTTTGGGAAAATGGTGGAATCCACAAACTAAGGGCAAGGTTGAGGGCTTTCAGTCCATTGGGCTATGGAGTCTAAGGATGGCTTTACCGGATTTCTTTTCTAAACACAAGATGGTATTACAGGGCAAGATAGCTAGACAGAGAACAATCCTTAAAATTTAAAGTGGATGGATGGTCTTGAAGGGATGAAAGGCAGCTAAGAATCTTTCACCATATTCAAGAGAGAGAAGAGAAATGACTACAAGCAAAGAGCAATGAAGGATTCTTTGTTACAGTAATCAGCAATGTTTAAATCAGCAAAACATGAGCAATTAAGAATTCATGCTTATAACTAATCCAGAAGAAAACATCAAGAATAATCACATTTGAAAACAGAGTACAATTAAGCAAATTTTGTTTCAATCCTTTATGTAAACTATTCAGAAACGGATATGATGATAGCATAAACTAATATAAAATTTAAACACAAGGGTTGGAAAACCTATTGAACTGAAGTCCAACACATGAATCCTGTAACAAGTCCAGTGCTTCAAAACGTCATCCAGTAAGCCACAAGTAAATTTGTCCAAAAGCTTTTTATTCCGAAAACCTCAATGTTACAGCAGAGTAATAGAATCCACCCTCAACACTCTCTTTGAGGGCTTATTTATACAAAAATAATCCTAAAAATCTTACTCTATCATAGCCAATAATTCAGGCTGATTTAAAGCATATTTACAAACAAACAAGAGACACATGGTCTCGTAAATAGAATAATGAATAACGGCTGATGTGCTGTTCCTTTCTTCATGGAAGTGCTAAGGATAAGTGCTCAAAATAGGGCTCTGTGATGTCCTTTGCGTATTCCTTTGACATGTTGAATACTCTTTCTTCTCACGGATACTCTTTGACCTTTCATCTGATACTCTTTCATCTGCATTTCTGTTTTTTACCATTTACTCAATAGTAAAGATAAACTTTTATCCTGACAACATTTTTTTACAAAATTTCCAGCATTTCTTTCCACCACTGATCATCTAGTATCATTGTTCTTCTGAGCTTCCTTAAAGTTTCATCGGCTTCAGTAAGTTTATAAAAAGTGGGCTCGTTCGGAAATAGATATTTTAATTCATGCTCCAGATAAAATAGATTCCTCACTTTTTCATAAATACTCTTCCCAGTTGGTAATGCAGGTTCTGATGAGCTAGTAGAACCTATATTAGTAGAACATATCGCTGTATTTTTAGCATGAGCTTGGATTCTTTTCTCATAGGTTTCTAAGTCTACTATTTGATCCTCTGTGAGCATGGGACTTGGAAAATCACTGTCCAGCAGAGCTTGAAACTTTTCTCTGAAAACGTTGATGTCGACCAAAATATCAGTACACTTTCTTTCTAGATTTTGCATGAAAATCCTCTTGGTGAAAATTCTCTTTGCTTCCAAAACTACACCTGTTCTGTCATCAATTCCTAACAATGCTAGCTGTTGTTTTGTTCTGGAATTCAAAAACTGAATGAGCTGCTGGGCCAGCTCTGGCTTGCCTCTTAATTCATGTCTAGTTTTATTTATTTCCTCTTGTGCTATCTTGACTAACTCATTCTGCTCAAAAATAGCTTGGATGGAGGGCCAAATATCTCTTATTAAGTTGATGATGTTGTCCCAAAGAATATCATTTATTTCTTTTATAGGCTTTTCCAGTGAAAGATCTTTTTGCAAAGCCTCAACCAATTTCTCCAATCTTTTTATTTCCCTGAGGTTGTCAGCAGCTGTCTTTTTGGATGTGTCATATTTTCCCTCCAATTTTGTTAATTGTAATTTTGTTTCTTGGAGTTCTGTGACCTTTAGCTGCAAACTCTCCATCTGTTTAATTAAATCCTCAGAATTCAAATTAGAAATGTTTACCTGAGATGGTTGTTCCTGCTGTCCTGTAGTTGTAGTACCTGTTGCTGAAGTTTGCTTGATGATTTCCTGTTCCTGCAATGCTTTTTCCAACTCCTTTTCTGTTTCATTTAGTCGCTCTGTCAAATTCAAGAGCAACTCCATCATTTCTTCTTGTGAATTTCCTTTTATAACTTCTTGTGTCTGGGGGTGCCTTGAGGCTGGTATTTTCAGCTGTTTTCTGAGTGCAGTTATATCATCCTCTTTCTTTTTTATCAGTGCCTCAATACCTTTAGTGTCTTTGGGATTGTGACCTAAACCAATGATGATCTCTTCTAGAGACTTTATTCTATTGTCCTTGGCCTGTGAGGAGGCCCTTTCAATCTTCAATGTTGCAGTGGTATTATTCAAGGAATCTTGCAGCGTTAAAGCTGCCATGGCTTTGTTGGTGAGAGTAGAATAAACCATTTCCCCTGTTTGCCTATGAAGCTCTATCCGATCCAAGGGATGGATATCCTTTGCTAACACTTCAAAATTTGTTCTGATGTAATCTGTTGCTGAAGTTGGCTTTGGCACTTTAGCTTTGAAGTGGCTCATTTGTATTTTACCTTGTGAAAGATCAAATGCTGACATCAACCTTTGCTGATTGTGAGGAGCCATCTTCATATACTGATCGTAGACCTTCATTTTCAATGGTTCATTCTTTGTTTTGATATTAATGAAGGTTTTCTTAATGTCTCCAGTATCTGTTTTTGGCGGTCTGAAAGAAGATACTTCAGTGCTTAATTGCTTTTGTATCCCTTTCTGGCTTATGTTTGTTTCACTTGCTGTACCTGTTTGCTGACTATCCTCCCTACCATCATCCAATACCTCATCTATAATCTCTACATCTGGAGGTGGATCAGACTTGTGTTTTTTAGCTTGATAAACTTGTGGGGCTCCTTTTGAAGGTGTGGTATCTGGAGCTAGCCTCTTTTTCCCTATTTCCACATTCAGTGGAGTTTGCATCTCTGGAACTTGGATTTGCTTTGCCGGTGTGTGAGAAGTCTGAGATGGTTCTGATGCTTTGGAACTCTGTGATTTTTCTGCCATGACCAGGGTTTCAATGACCTGAACTATAGGTTCTTTTCCTTTACCCTTGGGCTCTGCTGCTACTGATGGGCTGTCTTCCTGTATAGCTTGTTGTAGAGTAGCTGCTGAAGATGTGCCAATGTATGGTACCTACATTTGATCATATGTTTCTAGGTCAAATTTCTTCTCAGCATCTTTCATAAGTTTATTCAATTTGGTAGCTCCACTTCCCTCTTCAACAAGTGTTCCTTTAACCCATTCATCTTGATTTGCATACTGTTCTATGTCAGGAATTCTGTGATGTACATAAGGAGATGACTTATTTTTTAACATTCTTTCACAAATGAAACCAAAGGGGTCATATGGGACCCAACGGAAAGATGTCTGGAATTTTCTCTCTAATATAAGTTCTGCTTCTCTCTCAGCTTCTCTAGAATTGCAAATGAAAGGACCTAACTGGCTTTTGATCCTTAACTGTGCTTTCTTCTTTACATTGCAGAAATGGATTACATCTGAGTTATTCATCCGTCTAAAGTATTCCAAAGCAAAAATTCTCATTGGTACATATCTGGGTAACTTGAATGGATGTAATTCACATCCATAAATCCTGATGACTGTATGGTTTTGGTACAAGTACCAATCCCCAAATTTATAACTTTTTGACAATTGCAGGGTGTTTTTAATCTCAGTACTAAGCCTGGGGGGAGAAACTCCTGTTAACAAGGTTGTAGCAGGGTGTACGAACTGATCAATGAATTCTGAATAAGAGTAGGGAGAATCAGAGGACAAATGAATGTTGGGGGACCAAAAAATAACAGACCTGGGATTACCTTTAGCATCAAGTTTCTGAACAGGGAAAGGGAATTTGTCTGAGTGATAGAAAATTATGAGATGATAGATAACTGAGGAGTACTTGAAAACCTTTTCATCATCTAGCCTTAAAATTTGATCATGGATTTTGTTGGCAATGAAGGAAGCATAATCATACTTAATCTCAGGAGGCTGCCCAGGGGTAAAGATAGATAGCAAAGCCAGAGTTATCTCATCTACATACTCACTGGTATTGAATCCCAAGACAAAGGATATTACATTCACAATAAGCCTTCCCAATTGATTGAAAAAGTAAAAACCATAGGGGGGAGTCCCTTTTGGCTGATGCTCAGGTAACATGAAATACTGACACATTGCTTTCAATTTCTCTGGAGTTAACAGTCTGGTTTTCTCAATCAACCCTTCCATGGATAAAGGTGCTAATTCTTGTTCTGGCTCAAAGTATAACATAGCATTGATAGCCTGAGGTGTGATAGGGAACATAACACTTTGATCAGGAGCTAATACAGCTCTTTGTGCAGGATCATAATTTGCATGACAATAATGAATGATTTCGGGGAAAACGTGAACTGTAGGAATAAAATACCTTGGGAGATTGGATTCCCACAACCCTATAAGATCTTGCCCCTTTGAGTGTTCGTCTCTGCAGCGACAGAAGCTCAAACGGGGACTTTCATCAAAATGCAGGTCTTTTATTTGGAAATATTCATCTATGAGAGGCAAGTAGTCTAAATCTCGGTGGGGAGCATTCAAAGGAGTGACATTTAGAGCAGTTGGGGCCTCCATTTTGGTTCTTGTGGATTCAAAATGGGGGTTTCAGTTTTCTTGCAGACCGGACGGGATATCTGACAAAAGAGGAAATTGGAACAATTTGCAGGTTTGGGAAGCAAATTCACAGGTTTTAAATCTTCAATGAGGACTTCAGAGAGGACTTTTGACCACTTTTTCAGAGAAAAACACAGGAAACTAAATTTAACTTGCAGTCGGGGCGCGGAATGATAAATACCTGTTTTTTAATGGAAACTGGTTCTTCAACAGGTAATGAACAATGGCGGGGACGTTCTTCAATACTGGCGCAGCGGAATTTCTGAGTAATTTGGTGTATTTGCAGTGAAATTTGAAAATTGCAGCGGGAGTTTAGTCTCTTTCGGAAACTAAAAATGACTGAAAAACGCGAAAAATGGCTTAAAAACAAGTCAAAAGGGTTTTTTTCGTTTTCGAGGTGATGACGTCATTAGGGCGTACGGGGTGACGTAAGGAAGTGGGACCGGCGGAGGTGAAGAGGTGTGATTTAGCCCGCACCGCGTGGGATCTAAGGCGGTAAAGTCGCAATAGCAAATGTACTAATGTGACGCTGGCCACGGAGCCTACGTGGACGGAACACTATGGCACAGGACTCCGTCGCATTTTATTCTTTGTTTTTGGTGTTAAACACATATATTACGTGTCTAACGCTTTTTACATATATTTTATTATACGATGAATTAATTAAAACACAACTAATTCACCATAGGGCGGGGATTATATATAAGGCTATAGTTTTAACCAAAGGGCTTTATAAAGCGGGATATTTATTTTAAAATGTGCGGGAATATATACTTTGGTAAAACATTATAATAAGAGGGTTTTTGGGGATATTTATTAGAAAGGGGAGTTATATACTTAGGAAAAGGGATTCCACTAGGGATTTAATATAATAGAGTTAAATGTTAATATGATAAAGGACAATGAAAATCAAAACATCTTTGTACATCTAAGAAAGTGAAAACTTATGAAGTAAATTGCACATTTTATCTTCAACACTTAAGCTTAGAATAACAAGTTGTCTTGAGGAATTTTATGGAATGTTGCCTCAGTTTCCTAAGTAAAATAGGATTTTACTTAGGAAAAAGTTAAAGATGGAAGATAACAATGATGAATTATCTCAAGTGCTTAGGTCATTTTGATCATTAGGCCGAGGGTCCGGTCCCTCCAGAAGTCAAGGAAATGCCTTGAGCCCCTTTGATCTCAAATTACCTTAGTACTTTTTTGGGGGAAATTAGTAAAACTCTTGAGGGGGAAAAATGATGAGGGAGGTTAATGAATTTGACTTTGCTTGTTGTGATTTTCCAGTGTATTTCCTGCTTTAGTACTTGTGATGAAAGTAAATGATTAACCAACATGTAGCAGCACCATTCATCAGATAACACTTTGCAGCACCATCTACCTACCCTATCTACTTAACACTACCATTTTGTCTTCTTTATTAGGGTGCATTTAGACTTGCAAACCCTTTTCAATATTTTCCTTTTTACATGATAGATCTATCTATTTCTACCCTTATTACATCCAAGGGCTCAGATTAAACTGTTGAGCACCTTTATTCACTCTACCTAGCTACTTATCTGCCAAGATTAAACTGTTTGGCTAGATATTTATTCTCTAATCTATAACATGAAATTGAAATATGACTAAGCCAAGTTTAAACAGTTTGACTTATTCATGAATTGTGGCAAAAATTTCACAAGTTGCACACAATTGATTTATTACAACAGAGTAAAAATTAGTGGCATTTGGATTTGCACACTTTCCTTGGTCTATTTTTTTTTTGGGGTTCATTTCTTTCACTTTTTTTGACCATTTTTATTCTTTTTACCCTTTGATCTTTCTTTTAGGGTATACCCTCTTTACATTTTTTTTAAATTTTTTGATTTTTTTTTGGTTTTTCAAGAATATGGAACACCTTTGCTCAAGAAAGAAGGTTTGAACATATTCCACACTTCCATCAAGACAATCATGAAAAATGAAACCTATTGATATAGGAGGCTAACACTGGCTCCACTTGGGGATGGCTTTTCCTTGTGGAAAGTCAAGAACAACAGGTCAGATGCCTCAGAATGTCTTCAAACTGAAAGTATGAAATCTTCCTTCTTCTGATAGCTTTATTTTACATATGATAGTGAAGCTTTTGGAACTTAGGGCCTTCACTTCGGGCTTCAATTCCAAAAAGTTACCATCCAATCCAAACTGCAGTAGCAAAAATAAAACAAGCAAACAATATATTATGTACAAGTTAGAAACATTTAAACATTCTAGTAAATTGGATCAAAATAATGCTTAAGCATTCGACCATTGACTGGTCCTTCTTCAACTTCTGAATTGTCCAAGTCCTTCAAAAAGTAAGTGTTGTTTCCCCGCAAGGCATGAATGATATAAGGCCCTTTCCACAAGAAATCAAACTTCCCATGTTTTCCTTTTTCTTCTCTTCTAGAATCCCATCTTAGGACCTTGTCTCCTAACTGAAAATCCTCTGCTTTAGTCCTTTTATCAAACATTTTCTTTAGCTTTTCCTGTAAGACTTGTGATCTTTGGTATACCTCTTCTCTGGTTTGTTGCATGTGGATTGTTTGATTAATTCTTCTTTGAATGTCATTTGGCTCCACTTGAGCCTCCTGAAGTAATTTCATGACAGGGATTCCTAAAGATGATGGGAATCTTGCTTCCAGACCATAAACTAACTCATATGGACTTGTCCCAATGGATTTCTTGGTTGTAAGTCTGTCTGCCCATAATGCATAGGTCAGTTTCTTATGCCAGTTCTTTTTATTTTCCTCCAACAATTTCTTAATGATATTGATCAAAATCTTATTGGAGGATTCTGCTAGTCCATTACCTTGGGGGTAATAGGCTGTTGAATGGCCTAAAGTAATATGATATTTATGGCAGAAATTAATCATTTTCTTTGATTTAAATGCAGCAGCATTGTCTGTTATAATCTTTTCTGGACATCCAAATCTTGAAAGTATGTTGGTTTCAAGAAACCCTCTGATTACAGAATCATTGGACTGTCTACATGGGATGGCTTCAATCCATTTGGTGAAATAGTCTGTAGCAGTTAAAATCCATCTATGTTGCCCTGAAGAAGGGGGGTGAATCTCTCCAATAAAATCTAATCCCCATTGTTGAAAGGGTCTTTCTGTGGATACTGGTTTTAAAGGCAGAGGTAACAACTTTCTTTTACCCTCAAATATTTGACATTTGTGACAACTTGTTACAAATTTTTTTACATCAGAAAATAATGTTGGCCAGTAAAAACCAGCCCTTAAGATCTTGTCTGCAGTAGATTTCCAGTAGAGATGTCCCCCACAATCCCCTGCATGAAATTCATTAAGCACTTTATCAGCTTCATCTTTTAAAAGACAATTCAATAAAATTCCTTCATGATTCTTCCAAAATAAAGTGCTATCTAAAATACAATATTTCAAAGATGTCATTTTTAAAAATCTTTGCTTGGTTCTGGACAACCCTGGAGGAGCTTGCAGGTTTAATAGAACATGAATTATATCAGTATACCAGGGTGAATCTAAGAAAGCTTGACTGATCTGAAGAGTCGCCATCTCCTGCTCGTTATCCAGTTCATTGATATCTAAGGCTTGGCAATTGGTTTCTGTCATAAGTTGTGCTAAGCCTTGGCCTTTTATCAGTTTGGTTGGCTTGATCTCAATATCATATTCCAAAATGGTAGCTATCCACTTACCTCATTTACCTTCAATTCCATCTTGAGTCAAAATATCTTTAACTACTGCATTAGGCACATATGCTATCACATGAGAATATAATATGTAAACTCTGAAATCTTTGATTGCTTTTACCCATGCAAAAGCCTGTTTTTCCATAATATTGTACTTTAGAGGTGCATCCCTCAGTGCTTTACTAAAAAATGCTATTGGCTTTTCACACCCTTGGTCATCTTTTTGAAGTAAAACAGCTGCAACAGTATGTTCAGAAGCAAATGAAAAAATAATAAAGTCTCTATCGAATTTAGGACTGGTCAGAACTGGTGTCCTTGTTAAAGCCATTTTATTTTCCTCGAATGATTGTTTGGCTTCTACAGTCCAGTCAATGCTTGAATCTTTCCTCAACATGTTAGTCAGTAATCTAAGTAACTCTGCTAGACTAGAAATAAATCTTCTCAAAAAGTTGATTTTTCCTATAAATGCTTGCAATTCCTTTATGTTTCTGGGGTGGGGTATTTGCAAAATTGCTTGAATTCTTTCAGGATCAATCCTAATGCCATCTTTAGAAATGATATGTCCTAAAAGTTTTCCTTCTTCCAAACCAAACAATGACTTCTTAGGGTTTAAAGAAATTCCATATTTTCTGCACTTTATAAATACTTGCCTTAGGTGATCTAAATGTTCTTGATCTGTTTTAGAGAAAACAATCAAATCATCTAAGTAAATAACCAGAAAATCATGTATCTCTTTAGCAAAAGCAATGTCCATTGCTCTTTGAAATGTAGCTCCTGCATTCTTAAGCCCAAATGGCATTTTGACATATTTAAACGTACCCCATGGTGTGGTAAATGTTGTTTTATCCTGATCATCGGGATGAACCAGAATCTGGTTGTACCCTGAAAATCCATCCAGTAGTGATATTCTCGAAGATCCCACTACCCTTTGCAGAATGTGATCCATTTTCGGCAGAGGATAGTTGTCTTTTAAAGAAACTTTATTCAAATTCCTTAAATCAACACACAGTCTGATTTCTCCTGTCTTTTTTTTTGTTGGTACCAGGTTAGAGACCCATTCTGAAAATCTGATAGGAGCTATAATCCCTGCTTCAAACATTCTTTTGATTTCTTTTTCAATTGAGGGTAATAAAACAGGATTAATTCTCCTAAGCTTTTGTTTGAAAGGTTTCTGGTCTGGTTTCAAAGGTATAGTATGTTGAATGATGGAAGTATCATAAGATTTGAGGTCTTCATAACTCCAGGCAAAGACGTCCTGGAATTCTTTTAATAATTCAACATATTTTATCTTCTGATCTTTTGGAAGAGATTTGGACAACTTAACAATTTTGGGATGTTCTGGTGTTCCTAAGTTGCATTCTTCCATATCGGCCTTAACAGGTTCCATTTTAGGTCTAAATGGAATATCATTTGAGTCGAATAGATCTTCCAAAGGTGTTAATCCTTTGGGTAATTGATTATCTTTTAAATTTATGATTTCTGTTTCATCTATGATCTCATCAAATTCCATGTGTTTCAAATTTTGCATGTCTTTTTCAGTGAACGTGGTTGGATGCAGCATATGAATTGCATTTTCTCTTGAAATTTCCATTTTTTGTTCTTTTTCTTGATCAAATTTATCAACAGTCATGTCTTCATCTATATTACAGTTAGAAAACTCATTCTGAAGTGTCAAAAAACTATTGATTTGATGGTTATTCACAAATACTTGCCAATTCAAAACATTGTCGGGTATTGCAGGCCTGTGTCTTATCTCAGCTGAAAACCGATGATTAGGATCAAAAGGCAACTTACATGTACTAGCAAACATTGCTAAACTGTGAGCATGCAAGTTTTGTTTCCTGGGAATCTTGGCAAGTTGGGCTTGTAGAAATGTGTTGAGAATCTCAACAACTGTCTCTCGGTATTGTTTCAGTCTCATGTCTTTTGTTGCACATTCTCCTTTAATTTGTTGGATAATTAGTTCAGAGTCGCCTATGATTGATACCCTAATGCCTCCTAACTTCTTGACATGTTTAAGCCCCAATAAAAGAGCTTCATACTCTGCCATGTTGTTAGTGCATTTGAAATTTAACCTATAAGCATGACCCTCTGCATGATTGTTCTCTACATTGTGTAACCAAATTCCAGCTCCTACACCTAATCTGTTTACTGAGCCATCAAACTCTAAATTCCATAGAATTTCATGTTCATAATCTTCATCAATTGTTTTAACAGATTTTCTGACAAGAGCTAGTTGTTTAGTTTTTTCAGGTTTTTCTTGGTCATCTGGTGTTTCTTTGTTTTCAGATATTTCTTCAATTTTGACAGTGGTTTTGTTTATGATTTCCATTTCAGGAGCTCCTATTTCAGTAGGAAGATCTGACTCAGCATTGTATAGAATAAAAGAATCCATGTCTGAATGTACAGAATAAACAGGGAAGTTTTCAGGCTTCTCTTGGCTACTCACTAAGTACTTCATCAAAGTTTCTCTATATAATCTCTTAGGCTGACCAAATACTGAAATAGTTGCATAAGACATGTCTAATTGAATAGATCCTCCAATTTTAGCACCCCAAGACCTAGACAATAACATACCATATTTAGGTGGAATATCAGCCACTACTATGTCCATTAAAACAGACTTAGCAGGGTATTGAACCAAAGTGACACACAGATCTTTAATTAAACCTAAACATTTTACCTGACTGGAATCAAATGAAAAAAAATCTTTGTATGGTCTAGTAATATCTAGATTCAATCTTTCCATTACTGCTTTTGGCATCAAATTGTGAGATGCTCCAGAATCAAGCATTGCATTATGGAGTATCTTGTCATGAACATTCAGGCTTACATAAAATGGAGGAGTTCCCCCACTTTCTGGTTTGCCATTAACCTCAGGGCCAAAAAGAAGTTTGGGTTGATCATCAAGAATATTTAATGAATCATCCAATCCAGTAATGTTAATGTTTAAAGACTTGGAAATCTGATTCCTATAGACATCATGTTTAGCCAATTCTGATAAAGGAACAGCTATCTTGAGTTTGCCTATTTCAACTTCTAGATTAAAGGGTTTTTCTGTTTGAGCTTTAGCGTTTTGCACAGTTGGATTTTCTCGGTTTACTGGATCTTCAATGTTTTTCTCTTTTTCATGAATGAAGTTTTGCTTTGAAGATGTTTCAGGACTAACTTCTGTTGTTTCTTCTACAGTTCCTACATGAGGAGATGTATTGGATTGCTGTTTGTCGATTGGTTGGTTGTCAGAGACATCTTCAATTATTGGATTTGAAAAACTAGGAGTTATCCTAGGCAAAATTTGTATTTGGGGAATGTTTTGTACAGGGGAAGTATTTTGTACAAGGGGAATGTTTTGTTTTCCTTTGACATTTTGTTTTGTGGTTTTCTGTTTATTTTTCTCTGGTACATCTATCCGTCTACTTCTCAAGTTGTACTGCTTATGAACCTCGTAGATTGCCGTGTCATAGCCTTCTTTGAAATCAAAAGTCTCACCTGAATGAGTGTGGAATGTTTCAAGGATATGATTCTCTTGATCATCCTGAGATAGGAAGACTTCTGGTTCATCTTTGTCTTCATTGACATTGTTTATTTCTACATCTTCTGTAGGTTCTTCTGAGGTTGAACCTTCAACAAAGTTTTCTTGGAAAGGTGGTCTAATGTTTTGATCAGGGACATTTTTTCCAATATTTTGGTTCAGATTCCTCCTAAAGTTTGGGTTTCTTGCAACATTCTGGTTATCAGTAGTAGACTTTCTTTCAATGGTTTCCACTCTATCACCTAATCTTTCCATACCTTTAATGATTACATCCAGCTTCTTTTCAAAAGCTGAAGGTTCTTCCTTCATAGGCATTCTTCTCTCTGCCCTATCTCTGGCTCGTTTTTCTATCAGATTTGCTTCTACGCTCACCACTATGCTCTGCATTTCCTCTAGTGTTTGTGGGGCTCTTTCCCTAAGAGAATAAGCTATTTCAGAGTCAAAACCGTCTGGAAATTTGACCAACACGTTATTAGGTGGGGGTCTTAGGTTCAGAGGAACTGCATGATATGATTCGTTGAATCTTATGATGTAATCTGGTACGGTTTCATTTGGTCTTCTTCTTAATTTTTCAAATTCTGATAGGATCCGGAGAGGATCCTTCTTTTTCTCCCATCTGTTCAAAAATGCCCTATACAAAGCTTCTAGGTCCGCAATACTGTTCGGGGTGAGAGCCCTAAACCAAGTTCTAACTTCTCCGGTAAGACTTTGTACGAAAATTCTCATACGGATATCATCAGTATCAATCTCATAAAACTCAAAGTAATCTATCATCCTTTTGGTGTGTTGTTGAGCTGTGTAGGTACCTGATCCGTCAAAAGGTGTGATCTTACTTTGGTAGTCTGCTGGTAAAGCTGGAGGGTTGGCTGGTAATATTAAAGGGGCATATCGATTGGCCATTGGAAGATAAAGTGGAGTAACAGGAGTAGCCGGTCTAGTAGGAGGAGAAGGTGGTCTAAAGGGAGGAGATGGAGGTCTGACAGGTGGAGATGGAGGTCTGACAGGTGTTTGAAAAGTGGCTGAGCTCGGAGATGCTTCAGTTATTACAGAAATGTTTGAGCTTTCTTCAAAGGCTTGCTCAGATTGAATGGAGTTATGAAATTCTCTGTCAAGATGATGCGAAACAAATCTATATTGCAATTCTTCAATGAACCAAGGATCTGGAATCAACCTAGATAATTCAGTCTCAGAAAAATTTACAAACAAAGAAGTTTCAAATCTCGCATCAAAAGGAACATCATCAATATAAATAATTTTCACAGGACAAGATGCAGATCTAGAGAGTGGTCTAGAACTACCTGTACTTTCCTGACTTCCTCTTTCAGAACTTTCTTGACTTCATTGTCTTCTAAGAATCCTAGGGATCAGGTTTGGATTTTCAAATATTGGTGGTGGATTGGGGTCAGGGTTTGACCTAGTATGTCGAATCCTTTCTGAAGCCAGTTTTCTTAGAATATGTGTTTTTGGATTTTGGGTTTTAATTGAAAAATAAATACAACTTCTACAAATTCTTTAAGAAATAATGATATGTGATTAAGATTTCCTCAAAGATCTGTTTAAACTAGAGAATCTGATTGAAAAATTTGAAACTAAGATTCAATTTATAAGCTAAATCAGAGATAGACTGAAACAGCATTTATTTACTTTTACATTTGCAGAGCAAAAGCAATTTCAAAGGCTACCTGGCTGATCTTCAGACTCTGTCTATAGCTTATAAGTCAAACACTAGTATCAATAAAATGATTCAGTCCCCAGTATGGTCGCCACTATGTTATCACTCAGGTTTTCCTAGAAGTTGTGTAAGAGGAAATTATACCCGAGGTAACCACAAACCAATCTTTTAGATGCAGAATCTAGCCAATCTGCATCCAGAGAGGGCTCTCTCTTTATGATTTATCTTTGTTTTTGAATGATTTTAGACTAGTTATAGATTCAAAGTTTGTTTTGGGAAAATGGTGGAATCCACAAACTAAGGGCAAGGTTGAGGGCTTTCAGTCCATTGGGCTATGGAGTCTAAGGATGGCTTTACTGGATTTCCTTTCTAAACACAAGATGGTATTACAGGGCAAGATAGCTAGACAGAGAACAATCCTTAAAATTTAAAGTGGATGGATGGTCTTGAAGGGATGAAAGGCAGCTAAGAATCTTTCACCATATTCAAGAGAGAGAAGAGAAATGACTACAAGAAAAGAGCAATGAAGGATTCTTTGTTACAGTAATCAACAATGTTTAAATCAACAAAACATGAGCAATTAAGAATTCATGCTTATAACTAATCCAGAAGAAAACATCAAGAATAATCACATTTGAAAACAGAGTACAATTAAGCAAATTCTGTTTCAATCCTTTATGTAAACTATTCAGAAACGGATATGATGATATCATAAACTAATATAAAATTTAAACACAAGGGTTGGAAAACTTATTGAACTGAAGTCCAACACATGAATCCTGCAACAAGTCCAGTGTTTCAAAACGTCATCCAGTAAGCCACAAGTAAATTTGTCCAAAAGCTTTTTATTCCGAAAACCTCAATGTTACAGCAGAGTAATAGAATCCACCCCAAACACTCTCTTTGGGGATTTATTTATACAAAAATAATCCTAACAATCTTACTCTATCCTAGCCAATAATTCAGGCTGACTTAAAGCGTATTTACAACAAACAAGAGACACATGGTCTCGAAAATAGAATAATGAGTAACGGCTGATGTGCCGTTCCTTTCTTCATGGACGTGCTAAGGATAAGTGCTCTAAATAGGGCTCTGTGCTGTCCTTTGCGTATTCCTTTGACTTGTTGAATACTTTTACTTCTCACGGATACTCTTTACTCTTTCATCTGATACTCTTTCATCTGCATTTCTGTTTTTACCATTTACTCAATAGTAAAGATAAACTTTTATCCTGACAACATTTTTTTACAAAATTTCCAGCATTTCCTTCCACCACTGATCATCTGGTATCATTGTTCTTCTGAGCTTCCTTAAAGTTTCATGGGCTTCAGTAAGTTTATAAAAAGTGGGCTCGTTCGGAAATAGATATTTTAATTCATGCTCCAGATGAAATAGATTCCTCACTTTTTCATAAATACTTTTCCCGGGTGGTATTACAGGTTCTGATGAGCTAGTAGAACCGATATTAGTAGAACCTATCGCTGTATTTTTAGCATGAGCTTGGATTCTTTTCTCATAGGTTTCTAAGTCTACTATTTGATCCTCTGTGAGCATGGGACTTGGCAAATCACTGTCGAGCAGAGCTTGAAACTTTTCTCTCAAAACGTTGATGTCGACCAAAATATCAGTACACTTTCTTTCTAGATTTTGCATGAAAGTTCTCTTGGTGAAAATCCTCTTTGCTTCCAAAACTACACCTGTTCTGTCATCAATTCCTAACAATGCTAGCTGTTGTTTTGTTCTAGAATTCAAAAACTGAATGAGCTGCTGGGCCAGCTCTGGCTTGCCTCTTAATTCATGTCTAGTTTTATTTATTTCCTCTTGAGCTATCTTGACTAACTCATTCTGCTCAAAAATAGCTTGGATGGAAGGCCAAATATCTCTTATTAAGTTAATGATGTTGTCCCAAAGAATATCATTTATTTCGTTCAAAGGATTTTCCAGTGAAAGATATTTTTGCAAAGCCTCAACCAATTTCTCCAATCTTTTTATTTCCCTGAGGTTGTCAGCAGCTGTCTTTTTGGATGTGTCATATTTTCCCTCCAGTTTTGTTAATTGTAATTTTGTTTCTTGGAGTTCTGTGACCTTTAGCTGCAAACTCTCCATTTGTTTAATTAAATCCTCAGAATTCAAATTAGAAATGTTCACCTGAGATGGTTGTTCCTGCTGTCCTGTAGTTGTAGTACCTGCTGTTGAAGTCTGTTTGATAATTTCCTGTTCCTGCAATGCTTTTTCCAACTCCTTCTCTGTTTCATTTAGTCGCTCTGTCAAATTCAAGAGCAACTCCATCATTTCTTCTTGTGAATTTCCTTTTATAACTTCCTGTGTCTGAGGGTGCCTCGAGGCTGGTATTTTCAGCTGTTTTCTGAGTGCAGCTATATCATCCTCTTTCTTTTTTATCAGTGCCTCAATACCTTTAGTGTCTTTGGGATTGTGACCCAAACCAATGATGATCTCTTCTAGAGACTTTATTCTATTGTCCTTGGCCTGTGAGGAGGCCCTTTCAATTTTCAATGTTGTAGCAGTATTATTCAAGGAATCTTGTAGTGTTAAAGCCGCCATGGCTTTGTTGGTGAGAGTAGAATAAACCATTTCCCCTGTTTGCCTATGAAGCTCTATCTGATCCAAGGGATGGATATCCTTTGCTAACACTTCAAAATTTGTTCTGATGTAATCTGTTGCTGAAGTTGGCTTTGGCACCTTAGTTTTGAAGTGGCTCATTTGCATTTTACCTTGTGAAAGATCAAATGCTGACATTAACCTTTGCTGATTGTGAGGAGCCATCTTCATATACTGATCGTAGACCTTCATTTTCAATGGTTCATTCTTTGTTTTGATATTAATGAAGGTTTTCTTAATGTCTCCAGTATCTGTCTTTGGCGGTCTGAAAGAAGATACTTCAGTGCTCCACTGCTTTTGTATCCCTTTCTGGCTTATGTTTGTTTCACTTGCTGTACCTGTTTGCTGACTATCCTCCCTACCATCATCAAATACCTCATCTATAATCTCTATATCTGGAGGGGGATCAGACTTGTGTTTTTTAGCCTGATAAACTTGTGGGGCTCATTTTGAAGGTGTGGTATCTGGAGCTGGCCTCTTTTTTCCTATTTCCACATTCAGTGGAGTTTGCATCTCTGGAACTTGGATTTGCTTTGCTGGTGTTTGAGAAGCCTGGGATTGTTCTGGTTCTTTGGAACTCTGTGATTTTTCTGCCATGACCAGGGTTTCAACGATCTAAACTATAGGTTCTTTTCCTTTACCCTTGGGCTCTGCTGCTACTGATGGGCTGTCTTCCTGTATAGCTTGTTGTAGAGTAGCTGCTGAAGATGTGCCAATGTATGGTACCTGCATTTGATCATATGTTTCTAGGTCAAATTTCTTCTCAGCATCTTTCATAAGTTTATTCAATTTGGTAGCTCCACTTCCCTCTTCAACAAGTGTTCCTTTAACCCATTCATCTTGATTTGTATACTGTTCTATGTCAGGAATTCTGTGATGTATATAAGGAGATGACTTATTTTTTAACCTTCTTTCACAAATGAAACCAAAGGGGTCATAAGGGACCCAACGGAAAGATGTCTGGAATTTTTTCTCTAATATAAGTTCAGCATCTCTTTCAGCTTCCCTAGAATTGCAAATGAAAGGACCTAACTGGCTTTTGATCCTTAACTGTGTTTTCTTCTTTACATTGCAGAAATGGATTACATCTGAATTGTTCATCTGTCTAAAGTATTCCAAAGCAAAAATTCTCATTGGTACATATCTGGGTAACTTGAATGGATGTAATTCACATCCATAAATCCTGATGACTGTATGGTTTTGGTACAAGTACCAATCCCCAACTTTATAACTTTTTGACAATTGCAGGGTGTTTTTAATCTCAGTACTAAGCCTGGGGGGAGAAACTCATGTTAACAAGGTTGTAGCAGGGTGTACGAACTGATCAATGAATTCTGAATAAGAGTAGGGAGAATCAGAGGACAAATGAATGATGGGGGACCAAAAAATAACAGACCTGGGATTACCTTTAGCATCAAGTTTCTGAACAGGGAAAGGGAATCTGTCTGACTGATAGAAAATCATAAGATGATAGATAACTGAGGAGTACTTAAAAACCTTTTCAGTATCTAGCCTTAAAAATTGATCATGGATTTTGTTGGCAATGAAGGAAGCATAATCATACTTAATCTCAGGAGGCTGCCCAGGGGTAAAGATAGATAGCAAAGCTAGAGTTATCTCATCTACATACTCACTGGTATTGAATCCTAAGACAAAGGATATTACATTCACAATAAGCCTTCCTAATTGATTGAAAAAGTAAAAACCATAGGGGGGAGTCCCTTTTGGCTGATGCTCAGGTAACATGAAGTACTGACACATTGCTTTCAATTTCTCTGGAGTTAACAGTCTGGTTTTTTCAATTAGCCCTTCCATGGATAGAGGTGCTAATTCTTGTTCTGGCTCAAATTGTAACATAGCATTGATAGCCTGAGGTGTTATAGGGAACAAAACACTTTGATCAGGAGCTAATACAGCTCTTTGTGTGGGATCATAATTTGCATGACAATAATGAATGATTTCAGGGAAAACGTGAACTGTAGGAATAAAATACCTTGGGAGATTGGATTCCCACAACCCTATAAGATCTTGCCCCTTTGAGTGTTCGTCTCTGCAGCGACAGAAGCTCAAACAGGGACTTTCATCAAAATGCAGGTCTTTTATTTGGAAATCTTCATCTATGAGAGGCAAGTAGTCTAAATCTCGGTGAGGAGCATTCAAAGGAGTGACATTTAGAGCAGTTGGGGCCTCCATTTTGGTTCTTGTGGATTCAAAATGGAGGTTTCAGTTTTTCTTGCAGACCGGACGGGATATCCGACAAAAGAGGAAATTGGAACAAACGGCAGGTTTGGGAAGCAAATTCACAAGTTTTAAATCTTCAATGAGGACTCAGAGAGGACTTTTGACCACTTTTTCAGAGGAAAAACACAGGAAACTAAGCTTAACTTGCAGTTGGGGCGCGGAATGATAAATACCTGTTTTTTAATGGAAACTGGTTCTTCAACAGGTAATGAACAATGGCGGGGACGTTCTTCAATACTGGCGCAGCGGAATTTCTGAGTAATTTGGTGTATTTCCAGTGAAATTTGAAAATTGCAGCGGGAGTTTAGTCTCTTTCGGAAACTAAAAATGACTGAAAAAACGCGAAAAATGGCTTAAAAACAAGTCAAAAGGGTTTTTGTCGTTTTCGAGGTGATGACGTCATTAGGGCGTACGGGGTGACGTAAGGAAGTGGGACCGGCGGTATGCGGTAAGCGGTAAGCGGTAAGCCCGCACCGCTTATGGACGAAGGCGGTAAAAGTCGCAATAGCAGCGATTCCACAGGACACTTGCCACGTGGAATGCTACGTGGACGGAACACTAGGGCACAGGACTCCGTCGCATTTTATTCTTTGTTTTTGGTGTTAAACACATATATTACGTGTCTAACGCTTTTTTACATATATTTTATTATACGATGAATTAATTAAAACACAACTAATTCACCATAGGGCGGGGATGATATATAAGGCTATAGTTTTAACCAATGGGCTTTATAAAGCGGGATATTTATTTTAAAATGTGCGGGAATATATACTTTGGTAAAACATTATAATAAGAGGGTTTTTGGGGATATTTATTAGAAAGGGGAGTTATATACTTAGGAAAAGGGATTCCACTAGGGATTTAATATAATAGAGTTAAATGTTAATATGATAAAGGACAATGAAAATCAAAACATCTTTGTACATTTAAGAAAGTGAAAACTTATGAAGTAAATTGCACATTTTATCTTCAACACTTAAGCTTAGAATAACAAGTTGTCTTGAGGAATTTTATGGAATGTTGCCTCAGTTTCCTAAGTAAAATAGGATTTTACTTTAGGAAAAATTTAAAGATGGAAGATAACAATGATGAATTATTTCAAGTGCTTAGGTCATTTTGATCATTAGGCCGAGGGTCCGGTCCCTCCAGAAGTCAAGGAAATGCCTTGAGCCCCTTTGATCTCAAATTACCTTAGTACTTTTGGGGAAATTAGTAAAACTCTTGAGGGGAAAAATGATGAGGGAGGTTAATGAATTTGACTTTGCTTGCTGTGATTTTCCAGTGTATTTCCTGCTTTAGTACTTGTGATGAAAGTAAATGATTAACCAACATGTAGCAGCACCATTCATCAGATAACACTTTGCAGCACCATCTACCTACCCTATCTACTTAACACTACCATTTTCTTTTCTTTATTAGGGTGCATTTAGACTTGCAAACCCTTTTCAATCTTTTCTTTTTACATGATGAATCTATCTATTTCTACCCTTATTACATCCAAGGGCTCAGATTAAATTGTTGAGCACTTCTTATTCACTCTACCTAGCTACTTATCTGCCAAGATTAAACTGTTTGGCTAGATATTTATTCTCTAATCTATAACATGAAATTGAAATATGACTAAGCCAAGTTTAAACAGTTTGACTTATTCATGAATTGTGGCAAAAATTTCACAAGTTGCACACAATTGATTTATTACAACAGAGTAAAAATTAGTGGCATTTGGATTTGCACACTTTCCTTGGTCTATTTTTTGTTTGGGGTTCATTTCTTTCACTTTTTTGACCATTTTTATTCTTTTTACCCTTTGATCTTTCTTTTAGGGTATACCCTCTTTACATTTTTTTAAATTTTTTGATTTTTTTGGTTTTTTAAGAATATGGAACACCTTTGCTCAAGTAAGAAGGTTTGAACATATTCCACACTTCCATCAAGACAATCATGAAAAATGAAACCTATTGATATAGGAGGCTAACAATACCCACGCCAATGGGGGAAATCCTCCAAAGAGGGCGCACCAACTGGCGGTCTGTCCCAGAGTCGCACCTGCGCCAGGCTTAATAAGGAGTGTTTTTTAAAAATAAATGGCAGAAGATTGACTCCAACAAACTCCTGAACTGGACTCTAAATCGAGTTGGGACGTTTGGCTCTAGTTCTCCATGAAGAGGAAGTAGTTTTCCACCTCCCATGGAAGCTTCCTTGAGGATAGGGCCAATCCCATGATTGTAGGGATCCCAAATCCCCTTCCACCATCTATATAAGCTTTCCATTTCCCTTTGCAAGCGAGTCTCCAAGAGCCTTCATAGCCTAAAGAATGCTGCAATAGTCCTCATAGAGCCAAATCAGTAGCAAGGAGATTGACGACCGAAGAAAGAGGCTTGTCCCCACTCCTGAAAATATTTACCGAGACGTATTCCGCTGACGACCCACCGAAGGAAGACTTAGCGTCAGAGCTAGGTTGTATTTTCCTTTGTATTAATTAATGATAAGTGACTATTGGTTATGGTTCCACTCGTATTGTTCATTATGATCATGGGTTGTGCCTTCTCTGACTGATACATAATTTCATATATCGGGTTTTATTCTTGTGTTTGTTGTGTTTCTTGTGTGTGCAGGTGTTTGATTGTGGCAAGCGAGAGGATTGTGATCTGCTAGAGCAAGGAAGCAGGAGCACCATATTCTTTACGAACAATAGCGTTGGACTTGAGGTAGGCCTTCATCGCAAGTTGGTCTATTACAATTAGGAACTTGCACCTTAGCGTGATACGATTGTTGCTAGACCCGATCTGGGCTAGTAGGGATCACCTTTGTCCGTAGAGGGGATTTACCTCTACAACAAATTGGTGACTCCACTGGGGAGTTAGATTTTTTTTTTCTTTGTAAACTATAGACAGAGCCTGAAGTTAGCCAGATATCCTTCGAAACGCTCTTGCTCTGCATTAGCGAAAGTAGATGAATGTTGCTTCAGTCAATCTCCGGTCTAGTTTATGAACTAAACACTTGGAGTATTGTCTTGTCTTTCGGTCGATTCGTGACTTTGTTTGCTTGATCGGCTCTTTTGGCTAGCTCTTTTCGTGTGTTTGGATTTTGTTTAGCTTTACCATCACTAGTCTATTTCTTGGATTTCTCTTTTTATTTTTTCCTTATTAAACTCGACTGGCACACTTATTAGCCTGACAGTCGTGCCCATTGGCGCATGTTGCCAGTGTATTACCCACGCCAATCTTGTGCTGGCGCTAGATTCCGCCTAATATTCACGCCAATCCTGAAAGGTGCTAGGGTTTGCTCTGTTTTGAGCTTTCTGAGCTTGATCTGTGTGTTTGGTTTCATTCTTATGACTGCTTGAGTGTTCTGGAGCCTTGTTTGACTAACTGTGACCTTCATCCTTTGGTTGCTTGCCCGTTTCTATCGGTTTTACATTCTAGCCCTAGGGCATCTAGGTGCTATTTGTGCGTCGAGCCTCCCTTGGGAGTTTGTGGTTTATATCTATTCAGTCAGCTTTGCGATTTCTTTCTACATTCGTTTGGTGGTTGTCTATCATTTTATTGTGTTATTTGAGTGATTGGCTTCTTCCTCATTCGAATTCTGCCTTGTCTTGTTTTAGGCCTAGATTACATGGTTCATTTGAGTCTTTGAGTGTATTTTTATTTGAGGGACTTTTTGTCAATTTGAGGTTCGATTGTGTGCTTGCATTTAGTGAAGATTTGCTAGTTTTTACTCCTTTTCTATTGCTTCTCAAATTTCTCTTTTCATTAGTTTTCATTTTGTTTAGTGCACTTTGCTCTTAAACATTGGAAATACAAAAAAAATCTCTTTTGCTTTGATTATTTAATGAAAATCGAATCTTTTTTGCGTCATTAGTGATTTGTAACTTTGAAAGAAAAGCTTTTAGTTTCCATTAGCTGCATTAGAGACGTCATTGGTTGTTGTCTGATCATTTTGTTATTGTGTGAAAAGATCTTAACTCTCTCGTAAGTATATTTCATCGAATGAAATGATATATTGTGGCATGTAGCGTGCATTTAGGAGATTTTGAGACATAACACTCGCTAGGACCTGAAAACTGAAACATAATTGAAGATAAACATTAAAATTTATTCAATTTACACTAAGGCAACATTGAAACATTAACGAAATATTTAGAGGTCTAGGCTAGAGACGTGTTCCGGCGTCTTTAAACCTAGTAGCTGTCGGTCACCTCTTGGCTTTAGATAGCACTAGTACGGACTTATGCTCCCCGTACCGTCGCGTATATAAAGCGAGACCCCACAAGGTTTCTATCATTTATCCATAGGAAGCCGAGTCTGCTGCCCTATACTCGTGATACACCAGACACAACATTCGGGGAGATTTCCTGCACGTATGTTAAGTCCTTGGTTGATTTCTCTTTCATTTTGAAACCAAGTTGTATATTGCAGTTCACGGTTATTTGGTACACCCTTTGCCTAGCATTCCTGAGCAGTCATTTTGATCTTATCTGACTCCTTAAATTTGAAAAGATCACCAAGCGCTTGTCCTCTCACGCTTGCTTCAAAACTGAAAGAGATAGAGTCATATTCCATCCGTTTCTCGACTCTTAAAACATGAAACGGTGAAGTTTCTAAGTTTCAATGTCATAAAATAAATCACCCGCGATCACATGCCCCATTAGATCTTACTTGTTGGTTTTTTGATTGTGTGCCTTGGTTTTTTCAGCCTGTGTGTTGTGTTTGTCCTTTTCCTTTCGTCATTACTATCACAATGGCGGAACCCTCATTTTCGTCTACTAGTAGTCCATATACGGATGATTCATCAGAGGTCTCGTAATCCTCTGCTGATCATCAATAGCCCATTATTTCTGAGTTTCCCGATGGGGGACCGGTTCTATCTGAGCTTCCCTTTGGAGGACCAGTTGAGTTCAATTGGCCCTTATCCAACCCTTGGTCTGGATTTGGAGTAGGGGAACATTTCCCTCCTCTTACATCGGGTTCGCGTTTTCTAGCTACTGTTATTCCTCCTAGTCCTCACCGTCTCTTACGATATCTAGCGCAGGTTCAGATATGGGTGCATCCAGCCATTCTCCTAGTGAGAAAATCCCCACATCTGGTGAAGATTACCAGTTGTTCCCAGAATACAACCCCGAGTTATCCGTCATGTCTTCGCCCGGTCCTTCACTTCTAGCAGGGTATAGATCTTTGAGTCAGATTATGACCACCATCACCTCTATCGGGATATCAAATCCTTCTACGAGGTCGGTTATTCCTTAATTGGGGATGTCTCCTAGGACACCCATTACGTCATCCCCTCAGGTCACTTATGTACCTGTCAGGCCCACTGTCTATGTGGTTGCATCTACACCTGTTGTCACCACTCAGTCCGTAAGGACCACATCGCTTCCCAAAGACATCTATATAGCATTTGTTATGCCGGAGAACATCTCTCCTGAGGAGTATCGATTGTCCTTACAACAATCAAACCCCGAGGTCAGACAATCCTCTCAAGATCCCAACCGCCCATATTTTTCTCATTATGCACAGGACAGTACACCCGTGTACGTTTTTCCATATCAGTACAATGAGTACAGGAATCCTTTACGTTTACCCGCTCCAGAGGCTCACCTTCATGCTCAAGATTTTCCGTCTAACCAGGCTGGGCAGTCTTATAACCCGCAAGGACAACCTTTTCAAGGCCAACCTTCGGGCCTGCCTGGCTATCCTTATGACCCACAAGGAAAACCTTTTCAAGGCCAACCTTCGGGCCAGCCTGGCTATCCTCATGACCCGCAACGACAGCCCTTACAAGGCTACCCTTCGGGCCAACAAGGGCTGTTATATGGTCCGCAAGGATAGTATTATAGCCCTTCAGGTCAACCTATGCAGCCTCTTCCTAGAGTCCAATCATGGCGACCTCAAGGACTCACAGGTCAATTGGGGTACCAACCAGGGCCGGTATATGGTCCTGGGGGGCAAGTCTAACCTTCCCAACCCATGCAACCTCATTATCCTATTAGTCCGAATGTTTCACATCAACCAGGATCATCTTATGGTCCTGCGGCATATCAAACCGGTTACCAGCCACCACCCAGCTCCATTCCACCACCAGGCCAACCGACCCATCCAATAAAACCTGGTGCTCCACAACAGCTAGGTCAACTTGCACAACCATCACAACCTGTTCACCCGAGGCAACCTGTTCAACCAGGGTAGCTCGTTCAGCCTGGCCAGCCTGTCCAACCAGGCCAGCCTGCACATCTTGTTAACCCTGCTCAATAGCCTATTTACTGGATGCCGCAACCAAATCAACTAGTGCACCCTAATTATCGCGCTCAGCAGGGTCCCACCTATCAACAGCCCGCTCAACCTCAAGGTGGTTACTACCCTCACGGTCAATCTTGACCGACTTATAATCCGCCCCAAGGTTCCCATTATTACACTCAACAACCCAGCTACACCTATACTCAGTAGCCAAATCCACAAACTTCTCAAACGGGACCAACATATAATCAGGGTCCATACTCTGGTTACCAAACCTCGTACACTGGTTACCAGCAACTGAATCAGACTGGTTATATGCCCTATACCCCCTATGGTTAGAATCCTTTGGGACAGAACCCATGGGGGCAAGGGTACACTCAACCAGCGTGGAGTATAGGTACAGGTACTTATCGAGGGCCTGACATGTCGTTCAATCTGCAATTGTCATTCTTGGCTACCTTGGAGTTACTAGACATTTCTAAATTAACCAATGATCTGATTCTTCACAATCCTTATTGGCCTCCGATTCTGACCAAGGTCCCGGCGACTGCCCTAAGTTTGAAGGTAAAGTTGGAGAAGACCCCCAAGCTCATGTAATGAACTACCATTTGTGGTGTTCGTCTAATTCTTGGGTCAATGATTCAATTTGTCTACATCTCTTCCAGCGCACTCTTACCGGTGCTGCCGCTAAGTGGTATATTGAACTACCCCGTGGCATCTTTCAGGATATCAATACTTTAGCAATGGATTTTCTGACTCACTTTCAGTTACCGGTTCGCTATGAAGCCGGGAAGCATCTCCTGACTTCGTTAAAGCAGGATAAAGCCACCCACATATCCGATCATATTCATGAGTGGTGACGTCATCGTAGGCTGATCAAGTTTGATATACCTGATCAACTACTAACTCATTGGTTCACCACATCCTTCGTTAACAAAATCACTCAAGATATTGCTATGGGGGCATGTGTGACTGAAGAACATGCCATTGTGCGTGCCCAGTATCTTGATCTGGTATACTCTCAGTCCAGCACGCTTTATGATATTTTGACTGATGCTCCATGCCCGGGAACCTCTAAAGCTCCACCTACCCCAGCGGTGGATGGTGTTATTGGTTCTGTGTCTCAAAATTCTCAAAAATCTTTGAATGGGAAGCAGAAGTCAAATTCTTCCAATAACTATGCCCTTCCCGCTCCTCCAGATTCTGGCAAGACTGTAGAGGTCAACGCCATTCAGGCTAATCCTACGGAAAAAACCTCCAAAGGAAAGAAGAAGGGCAAAGGAAAATCCAAACCCAACGCCCCTAAACCAGAGTCTTCTAAACCTCGTACTAAGGACGGTTCTCAACGTAAAGCGAAGTACCCCTGCCTTATTTGTGAAGGAGATCATTATACCAAGGATTGTCCCCGACGATCTGAAATTAGTCAACTTCTCAAAGGCTCCAAAGGGACTCCAGCAGTTCTTAAAGAACCGTTCCCATCTCAGTAGACCCAGATGGTTGAACAACCTTCACCATTTGCACCATTTGGGTCCCAGGTCTTTATGATGAACGGTGCTACACCTATCTCTATTGCTACGCGTTCGAAGGATTATGATGGATCGCGTCAGACAGCTGGGAAGGAAGTCATGGATGGCCCACCTCCTCCTCCTGTCTCTGGTCCTTTGGAAATTGAGAAGCCTACTGCTAAACCTGTTGTGAGGCTGCCCTCTAAAGGTGTTCTGCGAAGATCTTCCTACAATCCAAATGCCCGTGCCGCTCAACACTACAATATTGTTAAGGATTTGGCTCAGGCACCTTCTACTATGTCCGCATTGGAAGTCCTTCAAAGTTTCCCTTCGCAATGGAAAGCTCTCTTATCTGCAATCGGTGGAATCGATCCCACTGATTCTAGTCTTCTCACCTTCGACCTAGAAAACTTTACCCCCCAACTTCCGCATCAAATTTCTCTTATGATACAAGTCGGGATCAACGGTCTTAACATCCATAGGGCTGTTGTGGATGAAGGTGCTTCTACCTGTGTCATGTCATCCGCCTGCTGGAAGGCCATTGGCTCTCCGACACTTTCATCATCTCCAAATGCCTTAGAGGCATTTGATGGTTGGGAATAGAAACCCCTGGGTGTTCTCGGAGTTTTCCGATTACGTTACAGGGGAAGACAATCAACGTAGAAGTAGAAGTGGTTGATGCCAAGCTTAACTACAATTTTCTTCTTAGCCGCATTTGTACCCACGCCATGTTATGTGTGCCATCCACCCTCTTCCAACTTATTAAGTTCCCTCATGAGGGAAAAATCATTACTGTGGATCAGTTGTCTTTGTTCACCTCCACCTCTGAGAACAACGTTCCTTATGTGGATCAGATCCCCAATCCCCCTGACAGTGTAGGACCTGGTCTCTTCAGGGACCCTGTCCTCATGGGTATTTTTCCCGCGCCACCACCGCACACCATTCAGGTTAATATGATCTCTAGGTCTGATGACCCATGGATCATCCCTTCACCTGAACAGGTGACTGATTTTGGAGAATCGATGCCCTTAACTCTAGTAGAGATTAATTACTGTGAAATCGTCACTGCATCCGATCCTCCTCCTTCTCAACATGCTCCTTCGAGCATGGCTTTAGATATCTATTCTCAATCCCCTGGCTTGGTGAGGCTGACTCACCTGATCCTCTTAAAGATATTTTCCCTTCTGACGAAGCCATTGTTGAAACAATGTCTCTTGAGGAGCTGCCTTGGAGCGATGGGCATCAGCGTTCCTCCTTCATGCCTAGCTTGGGGGAAATGTCCGATTGTCTAGAGTGTTTTGCATCTCAGGTTCCTACTCCCCCTCTCTAGACACCTATATTGATACATGAGGTCCTTTCAGAAGGAAACCTGAGAAACATTACTCAAACCATTCCAATCGACATCTCCGTCAAACCAAGGATAGTTGAGAACATACATGTGGGAGTGACTTGTTCTCCTGTTGAGATACGAGTTTATACTGATATTTTCCATGAATTTAGAGACGTGTTCGATTGGTCCTACGAGGAAATGCCTGGGATTGATCCCAACATAGTAGTGCACGAGATTCCTACCTATCCCGGTGCTAAACCTGTGCGCCAATGCCTACACCCAGTGCATCCTCGCAAAGCTGTTGCCATTAAAGAAGAAGTTGAAAAACTTCTAAATGCAGGCTTCATTTACCCGATTCCCCTCACATAATGGGTCTCCAATATTGTCCCTATAGATAAGAAATAGGGTACTATAAGAGTCTGTGTTGATTATCGTGAAATTAATCGGGCCTGATAATGTCTTGATTACCCCATCAGGGAGTGGGGTAGTTGTCCAGCTTTTTATAAGCAAAGGTACCCCACGGACAGATGAATGCAGTCTTGTGTTGATCGGCTTGAAGAACGCTGGAGCTACTTTCCAGCGTGCTATATCGTTCAGCCTTATCTGGACGATCTACCAGCTCACTCAGCTCGGCGGGAGGACCATCCCAAACACCTCCGCCAAATTTTCCTTTGCTGTAGATGCTATAATATCTGGCTTAACCCTCATAAATGCGCCTTTTGCATGGATTTTGACCGTCTTTTGGGATTTATAGTCTCCAAGGATGGGATTCGCCTCGACCCTCTAAAGTTTGAGGCTATTATTAATCTCCCATCACCCTCCTCATTACACCAATTCCAGAGTCTGCAGGGAAAAGCTAATTTCCTTCGACGTTTTATACCGAACTACGCGGAAGTAGCCAAAGGATTCATGCGTATTTTAAAGCAAAAAGTTCCCTTTCACTGGGATGAGATTGCTCAATGATCCTTTGAGAATCTTAAGATGTTACTTGTTAATGCTCCGTTGCTTCGTCCTCCGAACTATCACCATGATTTCACTCTATATTTTGTCGTCGCGTTTAGCACCATAGCTATGGTTCTAGTGCAGGATGACGATGATGGCAATGAACACATTGTTTATTATCTATCACAGAATCTTCTCAACACAGAAACACGTTACACTCACATCGAGAAATTGGCATTATCCACAGTGCAAGTTGTGCAGCGTTTCTGCCACTACATCCTACTGCATACAGTAACCGTGGTTTCGGATTGCAACCCCATGACGTAAATTATATCTCGACAATTACTAGGTGGAAAATACTCCAAATGGATCGTTATCCTTCAGGAGTTCGACTTAGATTTTACCACTGCTAAGTCGACCAAATCACTGGTTTTTGCGGATCTCATTTGCTCCCTCCCGACAAACTCCACCCCATCTCACTCTGAGGAACATATCCCAGACGAAACCCTCTTCCTTATCAGTACTCACGATCCATGGTACGGTGAAATTATTGTGTATCTTCAAACATCAACATTCCAGTCTGAGTTGACCAAGGATGCCCAACGTCGGATTCAGCATCAGTCTCAACCCCACCGCATTGTAGGAGATACTTTATACCGGGTTGGAGTAGATTCGATGCTCCGCTGGTGCTTGACCCTGGAAGAGGCTGAAAGAGTCTTGAATGACTGTCACAGTGGTGCCTATGGTAGTCACATGTCTATATATGCTACTGCCCAGAAGATTCTGCGTGCAGGCTACTTCTAGCCATCGATATTCAAAGATTGTATCGTTGTAGTCCGAAAATGTCATGCGTGTCAGGTTTTTCAGTGCAAGGTGTGCGCACCACCTCTCCCTCTGCATCTTGTCATTACTGTTGGCCCTTTTGCAAAATGGGGTGTATATTTCATGACGTGTAACCCTCATTCAGCCAGGGGGCATGCATATATAATCATCGTTGTTGACTACTTTACTAAGTGGGCCAAAGCAATGCCTACACTAACCGCCGACGGTAAGAAAACTGCCCAGTTTATTTTCAACCACATTATTGCACGTTTTTGGGTCCCTCAGGCCATTGTTACCTATCATGGCACTCATTTTCAAGATTACATGATGGCTGAGCTAACATCAAGATTGGGCTTACGACATGATAGCTCAATGCCATATTACCCCCAGGAAAATGGCCAGGTTGAGGCTGTGAACAAAGTTTTGGTCACTATGCTTCAACAGAAAATTGGTATTCATAAGTCCAATTGGCATCTCCAATTTTTCTCAGCTTTATGGGCCTACCGGACGTCAGTAAAGAGTGTGACCAGATTCACACCTTTCCAATTGCTATATGGTCTGGAAGAAACTCTTCCGGTTGAGTGCGAAATTCCTTCTTTAAAATTGGCTGTGGAACTTCTGCCCAACACTTCTCCTGAAGAAGAGCATCTCTTGTATTTGGAACGGTTGGATGAAACCCACCGCTTGGCTACTTTATTCATTGAAGCATAGAAGAAGCGGGTCAAAGCCCACTTTGATCAATCCGTATCTCCACGTTCCTTTGTCGAAGGGGACCTCGTCCTCCTATACGACCAAGCGCACGAAAAACTTGGAGCAAGAAAGTTCCAACCCATGTGGCATGGGCCTTACATAGTAAAATGAGTATTGAAAAATGGGGCTTATGAGCTCATTGATTACGAAGGATTTCTATTGGCGCATCCTAGAAATGGGTTGTACCTTAAAAAATACTACGCTTGAGTTATTTTTTTTGGTGTGGTGTGTGTACATAGGTGTGTATATTCATTTGTGTGCATGTTTGGTGTGGTGTGCAATGTAAGCATTTTTCTGCTAATCGGGTCTTCTTGATTGTGCAGATGTATATTACTCCATTTGTGTGTTTTACGGATGGTGCCTCCCGCAGTACCAGGAATCTGTCCTCGGCAGCCTGGGTAATCTATGATCCTGCTGGTGAGTTGGTTAATTTGCAAGGTATGTGTCTAGAATCTACCACAAATAATGTTGCGGAGTATAGTGCTGTTTTAGAATTATTAACCGAGGCTGTTAACCTCGACATTCCTGCATTACTTGTGTATCTGGACTCACAGCTTGTATTATTACAACTTAACGGTCATTATTCAGTAAGAAACCCATCCATTTTATTTATGTATGTACGTATTCGTTTACTGGAAAGAAATTTTGATTATATCACATATCAACACATACCTAGGCATATGAATACATTAACAGATGCAGTAGCTAATTTGGTTTTAGATAGACATTTGCGCAACTTATAAACAAAAACATCATCACATGTAAAAAGATCCATCCAGAAATAGATATATATATATATATGTGTCGGATAGTTTGCAGTACATCACATAAAGTCAAAAATATACATGTTTGTCTGATAATAGACGGAGAGAACATGTCTCTCAAAAATATGCATATGAAAGCCCTAAATAGCTAATCAGCATGGTGCTCGTGGTAACACGCCACTGCGTGCACCAATCGCCTCAGCAGTCTATGGAGGCGACTAGGCACCCCACAGTGTGTCGTTGGTAAGCTAATGGGACGTCTGCTAGCCATGCATAGTCTAGGATTCCCTGGGCAATGCCCTCCAGGTTCTGGATCAGCTCGCCCCCTTCGCCACCCTCATCTTGAGGGTCATGTACGAGATGGGTCCTCCGCGCAATGGGCGACATGCCCGCGGGCCTCTCTCGGCCAACGTCTGCATACACATAACATTGTTGTTAGAACGGACATGTATTACCAAAAAAAAATCATAAATACATAAAAATAAAAAAGAGAATCATACCAAGCTCCTCATCCCAGTCCTCCCCCTCCGAGAGCAGAAGATCGGGATCTCCGGTGAAATCGGTCCCAGCATAAGGCCAATCCTCAACCACAATTAGTTGACGCCGTAACCACCCAAAGAACTCGGGTTTCCAAGACATATATTGACCCCCACCTGACCTGGGCATAAGTGCTACCCAACAAGCCATCCTTGGCTCTCTTGGTACCGGCTCGGCAACTATTGCCCCTTGGCCTTGGAAAATGGGTAGTCGTTCCAGGATGAACGACACCAGAATGGAACCGTAGCCAAACTGATTTAGTCTGGCTTGCTTGCATCTTGTTAGCTGCCTCTTGATATTGCTTGTCACTGTTGTAGCCCAATCGAACAGTGTAGGATTCATACACTCGGAGGCTAGTATGAGTTGGGCCTTGGTTGCCTCATGTGGAGCCTGCGATCCTGCAGCTCACGTAATGGTATGAAGCACTACCCTGAGTGCTAGGTCGCAGACAGTGTGGAAGTCCACCTTCCCTCTTCCCGATCCTGTTCGTGCCCCTGGGCACACTCTTTCCATTACCATGTCCATTTTCTCTCCGAAAGGTCTGCTACCGGTTATGATTGGCACTGGACCTCTACGCGACAATCTGGTTATACAGTAAAAATCAGAGACCTCAAGAGCTAATACTTGGTCCTGATGTTTGAATACCTCCTCATTTTCATCCCATATGCTGACCAAGTATTGTAGCAGCTTAGGTTGAGCTCGTAAGCATGGCGTAACGAAGAATTTTTTGATTCCACAGTTTCTGAGTGCATTCATACAGGCTTCATTTTCCATAGCCATTTCATCTTCCTCCCCATGTTCCCTCTCCTTCCATTCGATAACCATTGTGCCCGAATATCTGCATCAACATGATTAAAAATCCCTGTTAGATCTCTGTTACACCTGAAAATCCATATGGATGGCTCTCATTTTAGAAATCTAAAGCGGAAAACCGCATTGCGCCATTGGCGTGACTGTTTTCCTAACAGTCGCGCCAGTTGGCACAACCCCTTTGTGATTAAATGTCCATTAGCGCGGGTCTATGCCCAATACTCACGCCAATGGGCGGAGCCCTAAAACTTCAAAAGGTCTCCTTCAGAAGTCTAATGCACAATGAAAACTCATAAAAAATGGATTAAAATGGAGCTTAAGGGAGCGCCTTTTACCTGGAACAGACGAGGATTTGAATGATGACCCGGATCAGTCACAATCACCGCCACAAGTTTGCACACAAACAGACCACTGTTGCTCTCCATGTGAGGTAAAAAGTAAAAGTAAATTTGTTTTACCATTTGAAACCTATTTATAACTTTTTAAGTCAAAAGTTATGTTTTAAAAGTCATTTTTCTCAATATTTTAATATATTTTTGTCGAAAAATGGATTTTACACTTGCTTTTCTGTGTAATGACAGGTTTCTTCGCAGCTTCAACAGTGATACGAGTTTTATTTTATACTTTTCGGACTCGGTAAAAACATGAAAAAGTCATTTTGGAGTCATATTTAGGCTCTTTTCTGACTCTCTAAACATGAAAATATTGCCGAGTCCCTTTTCGTTTCGATCTCGTTAAAGTGGCCCCGAAACGACATCTACCCAGTATACGTTTACCCCTTTTTCAGGCTGGGATAGATTACTTACAAAAAAGGAATACCCTAGCCTATCACGACTAGGATGTTGGGAAAAATACTGAGAGGGGGGGGGGGTGAATCAGTATTTAGTGCAGATAATCAAAATTTTACTTTTTCTTTTCTATAAACCCATACACTACTTTACTGAAGGCAACTAGCGTATATACGCGGATATCCTTTACAGAACTCGTGTATGTCCAGAGATATAATTATGTGTTTGAATCTTAACTCAGATCATTGCATTATTCATTCATCAGATATTTCAGAAATAGTAAACAGGTGCAGACAGAATAGAATAATCATCACACATATGCAACACACATGAACACTAGGATTTTTTAGGTGGAAACCCAATTCGGGAGAAAACCACCGCTGTCATCGTTTTAGCCTTTAAAATTTATTATTAAGAAAACTTCTTACAATCATGTACTGGTGCAGACTCAAACCAGCACGCAGGCACCCACCTGCAGAAGGCTACAACCTTCTCTCGTTTACCAGCCTATCCTGGAAGGGAGCTACAACCCCCTGCTCTCGTTTACCAGCCTCTCCTGGAAGGGAGCTACGACCCCCTGAACACGTTTACCAGCCTCTCCTGGAAGGGAGCTACAACCCCCTGACTGAAGGCTTCGACCCTCAGCACCACTGCAGACTACGTTTCATCAATTTTCAAACTGGATCAAACAACTTCAACACAACCCTTCACTTATCAACAATCATACCTTGCTCATTGCTTCAAACAGAACAGTGAGACCACTGTAACCAGAATATCAGTTATAACCCAGACTTCAGAATAGATATGCAGAAACACATTCAACCTTCAGCAACCATTAGATCAGAAATCATACGCGCTTTTATTTAATCAGACCCGCGTATATACGCGCTTTCCAGAAGACGAACCCGCGTATACTTCAGTGCATTTTCCAGGGAAAAACCCTAACTGCGCATACGCGCTTTTCCTTCCACAGACCCGCGTATACACGCGCTTTTCATGAAACGAACCTGCGTATAGATCTATAAAAGATAAACTTTGCAGTACAGACCAGATCTATAAACTTACCCAGATTTCTTCAATCTCTTCAATAGGATTATGCCAGGTCTTCTTCACTTCTTTTCAAATCATCCTTGATATTCACCATTTCTAGATCTAGAGATCTTGAGCCTTCATCATGTTCATAGGTGCATCATAGATTTAGATCTATCAATTAGAAACAGGATTCAACCATACAGATATACTTCAGAGTGAAGTATTCATCAAAGCCCAGACACATGCACACCTTTTGCACAATGATTTTCTTCTCCTTATATAGGGTTACCCTTCATCAATACCATGAGTCAAAACCACATAACTTCCAATGGTATTCTTGGACGGGATTACATAGGCGAACCATCATTCAATACAATGGGTCAATACCATGGTAGTTACCCCTGGTTTTACAAATTTAGAGCACTTTTTCCCATACGCGACTTGGCACGTTATTTCCCGCGTGCATACGCTACTTAGTCTAGACAAATCCGCGTATGCATTGAGACATACTCTTTTCATCATGTTCTGGCACATACTGACATTCCTTCCATCATTACCTTCTATACTCATTGTAGATACATCATATTTACATCATTTAACAAGTTCATCAAGTCAAGAACAACTTCGTCAAGTAGGTTGCCATCATCTTCATCAAGTGGGTTGCCATCAAGGACAAAACTCTGCATCATATTGCCAACAATCTCCCCCTTTGGACTTGATGGCAACCACGATGGTGTTTGATCACCATAATAGATAGATACATTAAGCACAACCATTATTCATGATATTCAAACACCATGTCACTCTCCCCCTTTGACATCAAGGGCAAAGGGCGGATCAAAACCAACACAAGGTTTTTCCCCTCATGTAGACATAAGAGCTCTGCAGATCTGATGTGCACTGAAGTTACCATGCTCCCCCTGAGTTCATGCTGAATCTTCAAACATATTTTTCAATGAAGTACATGACTCTATGACCTTCCTATCACCAAGACTCATACTTACATCAAAGATCAAACCAAGTGGATTTACATATGCGACTCAAATACCCAACCCAGTGGGTTTACACATTTTGACAAGTCCTTACATGAATGAATATTACAATTTACATCATGGGTCTCAACATGACCTTTTCATCAAAATACAAGTATGACTTTTCACAACCAAAACCAAAAAGACCTCAAGAGAGAGATCAAGTTTCAGAACCATCATAATGCCAACAATGCATTATTCTCAGCCAGGCTAATGCTCCCCCTGAAACTGTGCATCCTTACCATATGACCAAAACTCCTCCTTAGCTTGAGTAACCTGAACACTTTCAACAGCCAATCATCAAGGCATCTTCACCCAATATCAGAGAATGGAATAGAAATATAAGAGCTGAAACATCACCAGAGAAGCCATACAGCATCAGAGATACCAAATAGCAACATAGCTTGTGTTGAAGAATGCTGACCCAGAAACTTTTTCAGCAACCACCCATACGTGGTTTTCTGTGTATTAACTCGCGTATATACACGACTGTCTTTCAGGAAACCCGCGTATCTAATTTAATCTTCTGAAATTAAGAAGATATGATCTTCTGAGAGGCAGAGACCATTCCCAGCTTCTGTCTGAGATATTCGAATGCTTCCCTGGGCAGAGGTTTGCTAAATATATCAACAACTTGTTCTTTGGAGGGAACATACTCCAACTTCACCTTTTGTTCAAGCACTTGTTCACGTAAGAATTGATACTTGATGGGAATGTGCTTGGTCTTGGAATGCATAACAGGATTCTTTGAAATACTGATGGCACTTGTATTATCACACATAATGGAGATAGGAGGTGAACATTTGATTTGAATGTCTTGTAAGGTTTGCATCATCTAGAGAAGTTGAGTGCAACATTATGCGGTAGCCACATATTCTGCTTCTGCTGTAGATAAGACAATAGAGCTTTGCTTCTTGCTGAACCCAGATACGAACCAGGGCCCCATATAGAATGCACCACCACTTGTGCTTTTCTGATCATCAACATTTCCAGCCCAATCTGCATCAGTGTAAGCATGAAGAGTAAGATCAACATTCTTTGGATACCATAGTCCAAAGTCTTGAGTTCCTTGTAGATATTTGAATATTCTTTTGACATCCTGAAGATGAGACTCTTTTGGATTGGCTTGGAATCGTCCAACAATCCCAACTACATGCATAATATCCGGTCTAGTCCCAGTGAGATACAGAAGACTTCCTATCATAGATCTGTATTCTGGTTGATTCACCGTGGGAGAATCATCATGAGAACTGAGATTACATCCGGTTACCATTGGTTTACTTACAGGTTTGCACTCTTCCATCCCATACTTCTTCAGAATTTGCTTAAGGTATTTTTCTTGAGATAAGAATATACCTTCTGTAGTTTGATGCACTTGTAAGCCAAGAAAAAATGTTAGTTCCCCAAGTAAAGACATTTCAAATTTTTGCTGCATGGCAGAAGCAAATTTCCGACTCATAGATTCTTCATTACTTCCAAAAATGATATCATCAACATATACAACCAAAATCAATAGTTTATCATTTTCAATTTTTGTGTATAAGTTACTATCTGCAGACCCCTTTGAAAATCCTTGTTAATGAAGATATTTGTCAAGACGATAATACCATGCCCTTGGAGCTTGTTTGAGACCATATAGAGCCTTTTTAAGTCTACAAACAAGATTTTCATCATTTCCCAAAATGAATCCTTCTGGTTGTTCTATATAAACTTCTTCTTCTAGATCACCATTGAGGAAAGCAGATTTGAAATCCATTTGATAAACTTTGATTTGTTGAAAACTTGAAAAAGCAAGAAACATTCTTATGGCTTCAAGTCTAGCTACAGGAGCAAAATTTTCTTCAAATTCTATACCTTATTGTTGAGTATACCCTTTGCAAAATAGTCTAGCTTTGTTTCTTATAACGTCCCCATTCTCATTTAGCTTGTTCTTGAATATCCATTTGGTTCCAATGACATTTTTATCATGTGGTCTTGGCACCAATTCCCAAGTGTGGTTCTTTTCAATTTGATCAAGTTCTTCATTCATGGCCTGAATCCAACATTCATCTTTGCTAGCTTGATTGAAATTGTGTGGTTCAATCGTGGATAGAAATGCCAAATAGCTAGGAGATCCCACAAGAGTCCTCCTTGTTTGTATACCTGATTCCTTGTCTCCCAAAATTTGAGATTCAGGATGATTCTTTTGAACATATCTGGATGGAGCCTTTCTAGATAAATCATCTTCAGGTTCTTCATTGGATCCACTGTCTATATCATTTCTATTTGATGTAGAAGGACAAAAGTCACCATCATCTTCTTCTGTTGTTTGCCTTTCTTCTTTAGGGACTGCATGAGACTCATCAATAACAACATCAATACATTCAACAATCTTTCGAAGCCTTTTATTGTAATATTTGTATGCCCTGCTTGTAGATGGGTAACCAAGAAGTATTCCTTCATCTGATCTAGGTTCAAACTTGCCAAGCTTTTCATCATTATTTTTGATAAAGCATTTGCTTCCAAAAACTCTAAAATGTTTCATAGAGGGAGAATTACCATACCAGAGTTCATATGGAGTTTTGTCACTATTTACCCGAACATGTGCCTTGTTAAGAATATTTTCTGCTATGTGAGCTGCTTCTCCCCAAAAAATATCAAGTGTTCTGGAATCATCAAGCATAGCTCTAGCCATTTGTTGAATTGTTCTATTCATTCTTTCTACTACGCCATTTTGTTGTGGAGTGCCTGCTATAGAAAGCTGTCTTTTTATGCCATGTTGTTCACAAAATTCAAAGAATTCATTTGATGTATATTCTCCTCCTCGATCAGATCTAAGACACTTGATTTTTAGATCTAATTCATTTTCAACCAATGCTTTGAAGATCTTAAATTTTTCAAATGCTTCATCTTTGTGTTTGATCAACCCAATCCAACACATCCTAGAGAAATCATCAATGAATAAGATATAGTATTCTTCACCACGTGGTGACTTTTTCCTCATAGGTCCACATATGTCAGTGTGAATGAGTTCAAGAGGCTTACTTGACGATCCTTCCTTAGCATTGAACTGCACTCTGGTTTGCTTACCGAATTGACAAGATTTGCATAAGATACTTTCAGGTAGAGAAATATTGGGAAGACCACGAACAACATTAAGTTTGTTTGATTTGTTGATTTGAGAGAAGCTTAGATGCCCCAACCTTCTATGCCATAGCCAGTTTTCTGAAGATTTACTCAAGTAACATTGTTCTTTGCAATTCTTCAATACATACAGGTTGCTTGGAGTTCTTTTTCCTTTTATAATTGTTTTACCTGTATCAAGATCACGAACCACACATTTTTTTGAACTAAAGACAACTTCAGTTCCTTGATCACATATTTGACTTACACTTAACAGATTATGCCTTAATCCATCCACATACATGACATCATTAGCCTTCACCTTTTCTTTTAGAAACACAAACCCTTTTCCTTTAATTACAGCAGGAGTATCATTTCCAAAAGTAACTTTCTTTTCCTTTTCTAGAGCACTATATGCACAAAGTTTGTGTTTATCACCTTTCATGTGTCTCGAGCATCCACTATCAATGTACCATTGATTTTCTTCACCTTCCGCAAATAACGCTATGCCACAATTTTCAACCTATGATTCCTTCTTTTTCCATATTTTGGATTTTGAAGGAAGATGCTTTTTTGGCTGAACTTTGCTCCTGCATTCAGATTCTTCATGCCCATATTTATTGCAATAAGCACATTCAACTTCATTTAGAAGAGGAGAAAAGTTGTTATAGGTATTCTTCTTTGTTTCAATATCAACCCTTTTATTTCTTGCTTCTCTTGTCATGATGGTTTTATATGCAACACATTGAGCAGCTTTATGGACAAAATTGTGACATGAAAAACATTGTCCATTGAAGAAGAAATTTCTGCGATCATGAAATCTTGAATTTACCTGTTGATTGGGGCTTCTTTAAAAGATATTCCTGTTAGTGTTCCTTGCATTAAGATGATCATGCTTTACCTATAAAGATTCTTTATTCTCTTGCTGAGTGGCAGAATTTTGTAAACCAACTAGATAATTTGGTGCTGAAGCTTGAGAAGATTCTCCAATATATCCAAGACCTGTCTTTATAAGAGGAGAACGTTGTACCTTGATAATCTCATATAAGGTTTCAGATCCTTTAGCAAATCTGAAATTCAGATTCTTTGCTTTCTCAAATTATTTTCTTATACTTACCACTTCACATTCTAATTTCTCATTGTGTTTCTTTGCCTCTTCAACCTGCTTTTCCAGAGTCTCGATAGTTATTTTCTTTTCTTCTAAGAGAATTTTATATTCTTCTAAGATAATTCTGCTTTGTTCTAAGCGTATTTTGAGTTGATTGTTCTCTTCAAGAAAATCATTGTCCTCTAGAGCATCCACAAAAGTATCATTTTCTTCTTTAGATTCAAAAGCCATGAGAATTCTAAGATCTTGTTCACATTCTTCCTCACTATCAGATACCCCATCACTGTCATCATGAGTATAGTAACTTCTTCTAGTGCTAGACCGGTTCTTATTTCTAGCTACTTCCTTTCCTTTTGCAGGTGTTTCTTTGTGAGGAAACTTAGCAGCATAATGACCAACTCTTCCACAATTAAAACATTTGAAAGGAAGCTTACCTCTAAACCGTCCTGTACCAAGTTGAAGTTTCTTTACAAAATTTTCCTCATCTTCTTCCGAAATATATCCTGATCCTTCTGCTTCTTGTACTTCTTTCCCTTTTTTAGAAGCTCTAAAAACAGCTTCTTTGACTTCAGATGGTCCTCCTCTTCTCATTTCATATGTAGTCAGTATGCCATGAAGTTGCACCACAGTAAGATTTTGAAGATCCTGTTTTTCTTCAAGAGCAGAGACTTTTGACTCAAATTTTGCCGTTAGCGATCTCAAAATTTTCTCAACCAAAGTAGTTTCGGTTATTGTTTCTCCCAAATTTTTCATACGATTTACAACATCATGAAGACGTAAAAAGAAACTGGAAATACTCTCATCACTATGCATCTTTAAATTTTCATATTCAATTATGAGAGTTTGGAGTTTTGCACTTTTTACCTTTGCATCACCTTCATAACTCATAATGATTTTGTCCCATATTTATTTTGCTGTATTCAGCTGCATGACTTTGACAAATTCTGATTATGTTAGACTTCTTGTTATAGCATTGACCGCTTTTGCATTTGATTCATAATTCTTCCTTTCAGTTGGATCTGTTGGTGTAGCAGCTGGATATTGATATCCTTGTTCAACAATGGCCCATACATCTGCTCCCATAGACTGAAGAAAGGATCTCATACTCATTTTCCAGAAGATTAAATTGCTTCCATTGAAGAGCGGAGGCTTGATAGATGTTGTTCCTTCTTGATAGCTCATCTTGTTTGATCTTCCTTCTAGCGGCTAAGCTTTTTCAGAAGGACCTGCTCTGATACCAATTGTTGGGAAAAATACTGAGAGGGGGGGGTGAATCAGTATTTAGTGCAGACAATCAAACTTTTACTTTTTCCTTTCTAAAAACCCATACGCTACTTTACTGAAGGAAACTAGCGTATATACGCGGATATCCTTTATAGAACTCGCGTATGTCCAGAGATCTAATTATGTGTTTGAATCTTAACTCAGATCATTGCATTATTCATTCATCAGATATTTCAGAAATAGTAAACAGGTGCAGACATAACAGAATAATCATCACACATATGCAACACACATGAACACCAGGATTTTTAGGTGGAAACCCAATTCAGGAGAAAACCACCGCTGTCGTCATTTCAGCCTTTCAAAATTTATTATTAAGAAAAATTCTTACAATCATGTACTGGTGCAGACTTAAACCAGCACGCAGGCACCCACCTGCAGAAGGCTACAACCTTCTCTCGTTTACCAGCCTATCCTGGAAGGGAGCTACAACCCCCTGCTCTCGTTTACCAGCCTCTCCTAGAAGGGAGCTACGACCCCCTGAACTCGTTTACCAGCCTCTCCTAGAAGGGAGCTACAACCCCCTGACTAAAGGCTTCGACCCTCAGCACCACTGCAGACCACGTTTCATCAATTTTCAAACTGGATCAAACAGCTTCAACACAACCCTTCACTTATCAACAATCATACCTTACTCATTGCTTCAAACAGAACAGTGAGACCACTGTAACCAGAATATCAGATATAACCCAGACTTCAGAATAGATATGCAGAAACACATTCAACCTTCAGCAACCATTAGATCAGAAATCATACACATTTTTATTTAATCAGACCCACGTATATACACGCTTTCCAGAAGACGAACCCGCGTATACTTCAGTGCATTTTCTAGGGAAAAACTCGAACTGCGCATACGCGCTTTTCCTTCCACAGACCCGTGTATACACACGCTTTTCATGAAACGAACCTGCGTATAGATCTATAAAAGATAAACTTTGCAGTACAGACCAGATCTATAAACTTACCCAGATTTCTTCAATCTCTTCAATAGGATTGCGCCAGGTCTTATTCACTTCTTTTCAGATCATCCTTGATATTCACCATTTCTAGATCTAGAGATCTTGAGCCTTCATCATGTTCATAGGTGCATCATAGATTCAGATCTATCAATTAGAAACAGGATTCAACCATACAGATATACTTCAGAGTGAAGTATTCATCAAAGCCCAGACACATGCACACCTTTTGCACAATGATTTTCTTCTCCTTATATAAGGTTACCCTTCATCAATACCATGAGTCAAAATCACATAACCTCCAATGGTATTCCTGGACAAGATTACATAGGCAAACCATCATTCAATACAATGGGTCAATACCATGGTAGTTACCCCTGGTTTTACAAATTTAGAGCGCTTTTTCCCATACGCGACTTGGCACGTTATTTCCCGCGTGCATACGCTACTTAGTCTAGACAAATCCGCGTATGCCTTGAGACATACTCTTTTCATCATGTTCTAACACATACTGGCATTCCTTCCATCATTACCTTCTATACTCATTGTAGATACATCAGATTCACATCATTTAACAAGTTCATCAAGTCAAGAACAACTTCGTCAAGTAGGTTGCCATCATCTTCATCAAGTGAGTTGCCATCAAGGACAACACTCTGCATCATATTTCCAACATAGGAGGTTTTCTCAAACATATTTTTCTAACTTTTCGGATCTAAGGAGCTGTGTAGTCAATTTAGCATCCTAAATTGCTAACATAAATTATCAACCAGGGCTAGTAAACTGATGAAGTGTGGTGCACTATATGTGCTTAAGTGACCTTTTCCTTACTTCATTGTATGTGTTTTTCTTATTGTTTTTATTTTAATGCAGTGAAGATCTTCTATCAAACTTAAAAATGAAATGAAATGACAGAGCTAAACTAAATGTAATCTACCTCCGGAGTGCTCTAACTAAATCAACATGCAACTAGTCTATGGAATTCTACAGCCCATCTTGTTCATGATGAGTGATATTTTGGAAGAGTTTGTAAAACAGTCCTGGCTGTATTATCCAACGCAATTGAACATAAACGTAAAACGGAAAGAAATACAATTAAAATCTAAGACACCACAGCTATTTCTTACTCATTATTATGATATTTTGGAAGAGCTTTGTAAGAGTAAGAATGGCTATGCCACTTAGTGTAAACAAGCAACTAAAACCTACACTACCACAGTTATGCCTTATTCATCATAATGATATTTTGGAAGAGTTTATTAGAGTAAGTTTAACTGTGATAATTAACGAAAGGAATTGCAACTAAAAATTCTAATTAACTCAACATAATACAACTAAATCTTTTTCATCTAATAATGATATGTTGGAAGAGCTTTTTAAGAAAAAGAATGGTTGTAAGATAATGAGGATCTTTTAATCTAATTGCAAAATAGAAAATGCTAATTAAATCAACATAATACAACCAAATATTTTTCATCTAATATTGATATGTTGGAAGAGCGTTTTAAGAAAAAGAATGATTGTAAGATAATGAGGATCTTTTAGTTAAACAAATAATGCAAGACATGAATTAAAAGCTACTTATCTAGAAAGTATGTAGAAGCCTCCTTGGATAGTAGGGGCTCTCTGCTACCAATTTGGTGAAATCCTTCAGCTCCTTAAAGTTGTAATCAAAATAGCATCAAAGAACTGAATTTCTCTATTGAAAAGAACTCACAAATCTACATCCCATTCCATCTTGAACTTTGATACAAAAGACTCTCTATTCCTTTCTCTCCTTCTCCTATTTTTCACTACTTTTTCATTACTTCCTCATTACCCATGATAGGAGAAAGCTTCTCCTATTTATACAAAATATGAGGAGTCATCTCATTAATGGGAGTCCATGAATCTCTCCCTCTATCTCTAGAGTTACAATCAAAATAGGAAATGATAAGACACATGTCTTTCTAAAGTTTCAACACAACTAAGAAATGAGACACATATCATCTTAGAGTTTCAATACAACAAGGAAGTGAGACATATAACCTCTTGATCCCATAATCTTCTCCAACTAAATTCGAATTTGGCCTTAGAGTGCCACATAAGGGTCTTCTATAAGTCTCATTTTGACCTACACATGTCACAAAACTCATAACACATATATAGATATATGAAACTATGTTAATTTTCTAGTTTCTAATCATAAATTCACTTTAAATACATAAAATAAATAACTTTGGAAAACAAGGATCCTAACCCATATATTTATGAAAATGGTTACTTGATGTAGGGTTTTAGGTCAGATGGCTTATGAAATAAGAGCTAAATGGTTATGACATAATGGAAATATGTATGAATATGGAAAACACTTTTGAGACTCAACATACCCCCAACTGAAGTTGTTGCATGTCCTCATGCAACTATTGCAATGATTCATTTGTCCATGAGTTGATCTTTTATGAGTTTTGACTCATATAGATTCGTTCCAAACTTTGCTTCTTTATATTTTCCTTTTTGGCAAAGTATAATACCTTTGATTGCAACATTCTTTTTTTTTTTTAATGGTTGGTTCTTGTGTAACAACCAATTTTTTTTATTTTTTTTTAGCAATGGTTCTTGTGTAACAATGCTTTATTTTCTTTGTTGCATCAAAGTTAATGAAAACATTTAGATTCAATTACTTCATCAATGAATTGATCATTTGCAAGGCATATAATCTTTTGGATCATGTTGCAACAATAGTTGGTTGGGAAGTATATGTGGGTGGAAATGAAATGAAAATGTGTGATAGTGTATGACATGTGGATATGAAATGATGTCCCTTCCCCCCAGCTAAAGATATGACAATGTGAAAAAGGGAGTGAGGAATTTTTCCAAAGTTACAATTTTAGCATTCTAATGAATTACATGACTAAAAATTAGAAAACAACATACCTTCACTTACCTTAAATGTGGATGAGTTGTGTTTGTGTGGTAGCTGCAAAATTCTGATCATATTTTTCTTCAAGTGGCTAAACAAGAGGATTCATGGATAAAGAGATAAGATGACTTTTTATTGCTCCTACTAAAACTTGTTGAATCTGCTCCAAAACGCTGAAAATAAGTCTTCATGTCTTCAAAACTCATTGGCATAATTCCTACTATGTGAAAAGATGTTCTGATGTCGAATATAGTAGGAAATTGTTGACTTAGTGGCCATTAATGGATGCCACTAGTCAACACGAGAACTCTCACCATTGATGAGAATGAGAGTCAAGATGCCCAAACACATCTTGATAGGTACGAATGATTTTGCTGATGTCGAGTCACCTAGAAGATCTGATGAACAAGGAACATTAATGTATTCCCATTATTTGTCAGCATAAGAACTTGCCATTAATTCATGCAAGCCTCAAGGTGTTTTTACAAAGAACTTAGACTCAAAGGACTATGGACTCAATAATTTGCATTGAAGCAGGGCTTATTTGCGGAATGAAAATGACAAGAAATGGAAGATTAAAATGGAAGATGGCAATGGAGAGTAGAAATGGCAATGGGCAATAAGCATGTGAATGAGCCTCTTGCTTTTATTTGTGGTTTATGAATGGACAAAAAGAAATGGGAAGTGGATGTGAATGTAAATGGAAAATATGAAGTGAAATGAGGTGAATGGTTTATTATGAGGTATGGATGTGATGGAGACAATAGTATCTGAAATTTTTTCAAGCGTTTGGATCTGATTTTGCATCAACATATTTCCTCTTTGTTGCTGATCATCCTCTTATGAAACAAATTGGTCTCTTAGATAAACACCATTCTCTTGTAGTCATTTGTCCTTCCTCCTGGAACCTGCAAAAAAACTAATACTTCTTCTGCAATGGAATGTAAGATTATCAAAGGAAAGAGGTGATCAATCTCTCTAGTTATGATATTTACATACAAAACTAAGAATTTGTATTAATGAAACAAGTTCTCAAAGGAAAAATCAAAAGAATTTATACCTGTTTTGGAATTAGTGCCTCAAGTTGAATGTAGCTTCTTTTCAGCAATTTATTTTATTATTTATTGTTTCAAACTCTAAAGATGGATTTCTCATTGTGTAGATCTTGTTGAGACCTTTCCAACGATACTTGAATCATCAAAATCTGATTTTGTATGAGAAAGTTAGGCTGATTTGAACAATGGGGTTTTTTCTGCTGCAGAATTGGAGAATAGCTGCGGAATTGGACTTTAGCTGCAAAATGTCGACGGTTTCTGTAGCTAAAAATCTTAAATAAAATGTTAGCCATTCATCTTTTATCATTAGTCCAAAATTAATCAATACCTTCAGAAAAAGTGAGCAAATAACTTATTCATTTCATTGACTCAAAATTATTCCTTTTTTTTTTTTTTTTTTAATTTATGATCAAAACAAAATTGAAAAATAGAAATGCAATTTTTTATTTGTTTTTAATAACAAAATTGAAAAAGAGATGCAAATTTTTTATTTATTTTTATTTTTATTTATTTTTATTTTATTTTATTTTATTTATTTATTTATTTATTATTATTATTTTTTTTTATTATTAGTTTTATTTTTTATATTTTTGTTGCATAATCTTGCATGTTCTTTATTTATAAATGCCTAGGCAAATTTCAAATAAATAAAAGTGACTTGACACATTTTAATTGTTAAAAGAGGAAGGGAAAAACCTCAAGATATATGGTAAATCTGAAAAATGGTCAAATAAAAGCACTACATCAACTAATGTAAACCAAATGAAAGTTTCTCACATTCCCTGGCATCTAGCAACCTCATAAGATTCTCACAAAAAGAAACCTAATCTCAAATTCCCCCACCCCCCTTTTCAGCCAAAATCTCAATCAACTTCTATCAAAAATACATCCGATTCATTTTCAGATGTAGGTCACCAACCAACGATATTCAACTTCCAACAAACACCTTGCTGAAGCAGCAATGTCACTAAACATCGTAAGATCATAAGAAAAACCTTCTCCGACTGGTGTCCATGTCTGGCTTGTGAACCCATTCATATTCTCCGCCTTTTGTATCGAATGTTCCATGCTGCAAACTAAGCAACTTCAATGTGAATTTTTTTTTAATTCAAATGTCCCTCGCTTGTAGTAATGCACATTTGGAATGACAGACAACAGCTCCTCAATAAGTTGGTTTCCTCTAGTGCACCAAAAACGTGAAGTTGTGATCAGAAATTTTGGTGTTTGAACACGGCTGAAATGTGCACTAAATTCATCACCAGCATTATCTGCAAACAACTCTTCATCATCAGGCCGACAAACAGTCTTCAACAGCACAATCCTCTTCATCTCATGACCTCTTTTTACCCATTAGTGAATCGAATTCTTAGATCAAGAGCCATATGGAAATAAAATTCAATTTCAATTCGAATTTTCTTCTTGGAAGGTGTCGTAATTCTCTCAACTAATTCTCAACTTTTAAATTCACAAACCGTTTTTCACTCACGTAGACAGCGACACAGGGCTCTGAAGAACCGAGAAATTCTTCCAGACCGCCACGAATTTCTTAAAACGATTTCTGGGTTATCTAATTGCCCACGTTCTGAGAAAAACCCACGTCTCCGTTTTTCAAAATTCATTTCGGTTTGATCAGAAAACGTGTTTAAAAATGACGTGTCAATAGCAGTTGCGTTTCTGGAGATGCTGGCAAAAATCGTTTTTTTGGTTAGTTCCGTAAGATTTTCCCTGCACCACTCTCACCACTTTTCAATGAAATCTAAACACTCCTGATTGTCTTCAAACTCCACTTTTGTCCAGTTAATGCCATCTATACTATATTCCTCTTGTTCAAGCTTGAACAGATGGCAATTAAAGTGTTGTTGAAGTCTCTCATTCGCATAGTTTATGCAAAGCTGTTCAAAACTGTTCTTGTTAAAAGACTCAAATCCATAGATATCAAGAATACTTATGGATCTGCCTGTGCGTCGTTTGCCTGCTTCTAGTGACTTGTTGATATGCTCTACAAGCCAGTCGAATAAATTTACATATATTGCATTTGCTAAAGTGTCTCCTGAGAATGAGTAAGCCTTTGCACAATGTCTTCATTTCCAGCTTGAATCCTATGGGTCGATAATGCTGTCATAAGCTCAGAGCTGCAAGATATTGCATTGCTATTTTTGCAGTCTCAGTTTCTGAGAATTAAATAAATATTTTGCCATTACATGATAGGTGACCCAGCGAAAGTGCTAAATCAATTAGAAAATGTGATAAAAAGGGCGTGCAGTGCAGGCAGAACTCACACGCTGTATGATCGAAAGTTTGGAAGGAGGTTTGAGTTTCACATTGTTTCTACCCAAGGAAGCCATTTCCATATTATTTCCTGTATCAAATGGAGACAGTGCAACCGCTCGAGAATGTGCTTTGAAGGGTGGAATCAAAAATTCAAGTTATGCATTCAATTCTTCATCTGTCCAAGTAATTCCATGGTTGAATTTTTATGTTTTCTGTTCAGAGTAATAAATTTTTCAAAATGCCATGGCCATTTCATTGGTTTTTGTTTATGTTTGGTTGTTTATTGATTTGTTATTGATTTGTTATTGTTTTGTTTTTGTTTTTTATTTGTTTTGTTAATAAAACTACATATGTTATATTTTCAAAAATTAAAAATATACATATATGTTTTACTAAACAAAATGATTTATTGATTTTTTTATTTTTTTTATTTTTTTTTATTTGTTTTTGTTAATAAAATTACACATGTTATATTTTCAAAAATTAAAAATATACATATGTATTTTACTAAACAAAATAATTTATTCAATTTTTTTTTTTTTTTTAAATGATTTGTTATTAAAATTATATATATATTTTCAAAAATTTTAAAATATAACAAAACAATTTAATTTTTTTTATTTTTCATTTTTTTATAATTGATTTGTTTAATAAAATTATGTATGTTATATTTTCAAAAATTTAAAAATACACATATATATTTCATTAAACAAAACAATATATTGGAAATTTTTTTTTTCATCATTTTTTTTTTTTTATAAATCAAATGAAATGATAAAAGAATTTTTTTTTTATTTTTTTATTGAATCAATTGAAATGATGAAGTTTATTTTGTCTCTTTTTTTTTTTTTTTTTTTACATAACAATTCTTTTTCTAATCCTCCAGATTACACAAAGTGCATGAGGAGAGCATATTCAAAAATTATTAATTTTTTTTTTAGATGTAAGAAATAAGGTCTCCTAATTACACCTCCCCGGCAACGGCGCCAAAATGTGTAGTCAATTTAGCGTCCTAAATTGCTAACATAAATTATCAGCCAGGGCTAGTAAACTGATGAAGTGTGGTGCACTATATGGGCTTAAGTGACCTTTTCCTTACTTCGTTGTATGTGTTTTTCTTATTGTTTTTATTTTAATGCAGTGAAGATCTTCTATCAAACTTAAAAATGAAATGAAAGGACAGAGCTGAACTAAATGTAATCTACCTCCGGAGTGCTCTAACTAAATTAACATGAAACTAGTCTATGGAATTCTACAGCCCATCTTGTTCATGCTGAATGATATTTTGGAAGAGTTTGTAAAACAGTCTTGTTGGGGTTCCCATGTTTTGGCAAGATTGGCAATACCAAAAGATGAGACAACATAGAACCACTTTCAGACCTTAGGATCTAGCCCTCCTAGGTCCATAGAGGGATCTCTCTATAATAGTCAAGGCATATGGCTTTGAAGCTCAAGTTTAAGATATTAGGCTAGTTATAGGCTTGAGGTTGTTGGTTTGATTGTTTGTGTTTGGTTGGAGGGAATCAGGAAAAGAAGGACCAATACGAGACAAAGACGAGCAAAGAGGAAGCTTAGGCAGAGGCAGATAACTCAAAGAACCTCAAAGCCATTGGGCTATGGAGTCAAGAAAGGATTTATTTGTGTTCAATGTACAAGCTTTCAGTTGGGCTAGTCATCTAAATCATCTGGATCTTAAAGGGTATAAGATGGGATGGAACATTAAGAACTGAAAATGAAAGGAGGCGGACCATCTAACTTTGTCTATAGATCAGACCAGAGATCATTTAACTCCAGGCCTGCTTGGAAAGAATTAGAGGTAATTACCAGGGAACTTAGAGAGACTCGCTGGTCGTGCAAAGATCCTAGTGGACAGGGCTAACACTAATCCCCAGTGTTCCCAAACCTTCTAGCTAAATCCTACCAAGAAAATTTAAACATAGACTTCATCGATTCAGACATCAGAGAGCAGGCAATGGCATCCACTACATTGGTTAAATCAATTGAAATCAACATTCAGATACACATATGAGCAGAAAACATTGAGGTAGGGAGAGCAGGAAATATAAGGCACCTATCAAGGATGAATCTTATATTATACTTCTGTTGCCTACCAGCAGAAACGAAATGAAATGAAATGGAACTAAACACAGAGAAAAGAAAACATCACCAGCTGCTCTAGATCAGGATCCAAAGAAACATGCTTGTCATATTAAAAACAACACCAATCAGGTACATCATAGCCCATAGCTTGAACATTCAGTCTGAATACATCAAAGCTCAGTCTATCTTACAGTATACACAGAGAACTTACCTCAAGAGGAAAATACTTGCATTTCCCTGATATATCATCAACAACCTTTACAATGTTTTCTCATGAGTTTTATAGCAGAAGATGGGCCGAGGAGGTAGGTTGAGCACTAAATGAACTATTAACGCTCAGAAAGAAGGAGAGGGCCGAAGCCCATTCTGTTTTAAATTTCTGCATCTGCCCCTGGTACCTTTCGGAATGAAGGAGTGACCTTCTTCAGCTTCCATTTACTTTACATGGTCCTGATGTACTCTGACTGCAGTAGTACTCTGTGGTACTGTGGGTGAATAAACGAACAAAATGAGGTCTGCCATGCTGCACAACTAATGCTCTGGTAGTGTAAGACTGTGCTCAGGGTGGAAATTTCTTCACTGGGGCACGGCATGGAGTAAAGACAGTATGGGAACCCTGTCCTTCCGTGGAAGAAAACATTCTGCTGATGTGAAATTCTGCTAACTTAATCTCCTGTGCATTGAGTTCTCTGCTCGCTTCCTTTATGGCTTTGTCCGCTAAATTCTGCCGCTGTAATGAAGACTGTGTAATCATGGCGGCCTTTCCCATCTCACAACCCTGCAAAACACAGGAATGGGTGATGAAATTCATGCATAGAGGGATGACTATGGGGGACGGGAGAACAATAACACGGCAGTGTGGTGAAACAGTATTTTCGAATGAAATGAATGTGAAATATGCGTGGATATGGCGAAAATAGTGACTAATAGGGTTTGGTGTAAACATGCTTGCGGGCCATTAGATCATGACCATGAGACGTAGATCAACGGTGGAGACCAACAGTGGGGCAATATAGGAAAGGGGGCGGAAAATATATTATACATTTTGATGGATTAATGGTGTAACTTTAGGCTTTGGAGAAACACAACGAGAATGTATGAAATGAACGGAAATGCATATGAGGTGGGGCCGGGGCGCGCATCGCAAAATCGTAAATGGAGAAAATGCGACGGTGGAGAGCAGCACCAAACAAAACTGAGCTTTGCGCTATTGCAACGGGGCAGACTTGCGATGAGCGCAGATCGCAAAGTTGGAAAATGCGATGAGTGCAGATCGCAAAAATGAAAAACGCTATGGGCATTAAAATAAAAACTGAAATCTGCGATCTGCGCTTTGCGCTAGGCGTCAAAGGGTTTAAAACTTGGTTCCAGGGTGCGGGCACATGGAAGAAAAGGGGCTAAGGGCGCAGCGGAAGGGGCTAAGCCTTATTACAAGGTCGGAAAGTGGGTTTTGGCCCTTTTTTAATGCATTTCAAGGCCAAGGAAGAGTAACGATAGAGGGAGTAAGGGTGAAGGAAGCCCACAAAGGGGTAGGGGGAGGATATAAAAGGGATTTTAAAAGGTAAGAAGGGGAATAGAAGGGGAGATGAGGGAGAACAGAATAGGAGCTAAGGAGGGAAGATATAAGAAGGAAAAGGGGGCCTTTGGGTATTCTTCACAAACGGAAAGGCTTTATAAAGGAAATCAGCAGAGGGGATTCCATCAAAGGGAAAAAGACACAAGGAGGCTTCAAGGAGATTGTATTTTCAGGGGAAATGCATTCCTTAAAGACTTAACAACAATTTAGCCCCCTATTTGCTTGTCAAAAATTTCATAGGGGGGCTAACAGTGGCTCCACATGGGGATGGCTTCTTCTTGAAGGAGTCAAGAATTCAGAAAATGATCTCCTGGTGTAGGCCAAGTGCCTGCTGCTTGAACCATCTATTTCTTTCTTTGATCAGCTGCCACAAGCTATGAAGACAACATATCAGCAGTAAAATTCTCCCATACAGCTACCTACCCATACTATAGTCCTAACATTTTTTATTTTTTTTTTCCGGGTGCACTTGGACTTGCAGACCCTTTACATCATTTATTTTTACAAACAGGAAAAATAAACCTATTCTACCTCTACCCTTATTACTCCATGAGACCAGATTAGACTGTTGGCCTCATATGTTTCTCTACCTACACTACTACCTACTAGGATTTAATTGTCTAACAGTTTTCTTCTCTACATTCTAAGACAGGAATTGAAACATCTAACTACATGCTCATAGACTGAACTTTATTGAGCTTTTCCTACCTACCCTACTCTAACTGAAATATTTACAATCTAGCTTAAAAACATTGTCTTCCAATGTAACCAGTCCATCAAGTGATCCCATGGCTGGTCCTTTTTGCTCAGCTCCTTGAGCATGCTGGATAGGTAGGGTAGCTCCCACTCTTTTTGTTCGATAACAGCAGCTTTGAAAAAATTTCTTTCTATCTGCAACATGCTGCTCAAAAAGACCTTTGATCCTTCTTCAAATGTTTGCAGGAAATGTACATAAGGATCATAAGAGGATACCTGGCTATGAATATCTGGCAGGCTGGCTTCAACCAGGATCTCTCCTTCTTCCACTGGATGGCGAAAAAGACTCTCTTGGAGTAGAGTGTCTTCTTCATCCTCTGAACTGGAGGACTCATTATATATTGGAGCTAAGTCCTCCTGGAGCTCTGATATGTTCTGCTCTGGTGTGCTGAGCTCTGTGAGAAGATCTATGTATTCTTGAGCAGGGGCTTGTTCCATTTCCTCCTCTTTTTTAAGAGAAAGCTCGTTATTCACATCCTGCTCAAGAACCTCTTCTTTGTTTTCCTCTTCATCATCTAAGATGAAATGCTGCTGACCTCCAATCATGTGAAAACCATTACTGATGAGTTGTAATGGAGTGAAGCAAAGATCTAGAGACCCTTCACCCTGTTCTGCACTCTTAAAGCTTTCTTCATCAGTATCATAAATAGCCTGCATTGGCTCATTACTCTCTGGAAGTAAATGGAAATGATTTTCCTCCCATAAATCTACTAACGATAACCCTGCAAGATCATCTTCCGTTTGGGGAACATCATCATCAGATAGATCAAAAACAGGGGAATCAGGAATGTAAGTAATGTTACCAATCGGATATACTGGATTGTCAGTAGATTTCTCTTCATTCTGATTTACATGTGAGCTTTCCAACTCTGTACAATAAACCTCATCAGATGAATGGACAAGAATTTCTGATATGTAAAAAATTTCAGAGGCTGGTTGTCTATTGATGACTTGATCTATTTCTTCCTCTGTCAAAGGGGAGGATAGTCTTGTGTCCCTTTGTGCAGAATTGCAACAGCTCTCTGTTTCCTCTGAAGACTGGATTTGAGGCTAGATGTCATCTTGAGCCTCAACCATAAGGAATGATGAATCAACAACTGAGTTTTCAGGAATATCCTGAAAAAATTCCACAGCCTCTTGACTGTTTTCTTCCTCAGCCGATTCATCCATGTTCTTGTGATAGCTAGGATGCATATGAAATTCTTAAATGGCTGTCAACAGATCTTCAAATTGCGTATTAACCAAATCCTCATCAATGTCTAACAGGTGCTGTATGATATTCTGAGATTGATCACAACAGTCCCATGATAAGGGTGGAGAGTTTCCTTTATAATTCTTGTAAAATACTTGGTGCATATCCTTTAAAGAAAACAAACTCTGAGGTTCTAACCATTCATACCAGACCCTTTAAAATACTTGGTGCATATCCTTTAAAGAAAACAAACTCTGAGGTTCTAACCATTCATACCAGACCCTAGCCTTTCCTTCCAACGTTGCCATGAACATTTTCATTAGGCAGTCTTCATGCCATTAAAATTTAAATTTCCACACATGTATATGAAACTTGATGAGATGCAGCAAGGGGTCCTCAGCGTTTTCACCTTAAAAAATAGGCAGGTTTTTTAACCAGTCCACTTCAGGCATTTTGTGTGGAAATCCAGCAATATTCTCCCTACTCATTGGGGCATATCTTCTCTGTATGCGTGGAAGCATGTTTGTAAATCCGAAATAGGTTACTGTATCTTCTCAACCAGTTCAGAGTCTTCCACAAGTGGAGTCATTTGGTATTTGGATCATAGGGAGTGTGGAGTCGCCAGGTGGATGTATATGAATGTTTGAAGCAGGATGTTGTCCACCATCAGCAATTGAAAGCCAATCTGAAGGCAAAGTGGTCTCTCCCCAGCGGAGTCGCCATTATGTTGGGGTTCCCATGTTTTGGCAAGATTGGCAATACCAAAAGATGAGACAACATAGAACCACTTTTGGACCTTAGGATCTAGCCCTCCTAGGTCCAGAGAGGGATCTCTCTATAATAGTCAAGGAATATGGCTTTGAAGCTCAAGTTTAAGATATTAGGCTAGTTATAGGCTCGAGGTTGTTGGTTTGATTGTTTGTGTTTGGTTGGAGGGAATCAGGAAAAGAAGGACCAATACGAGACAAATACGAGCAAAGAGGAAGCTTAGGCAGAGGCAGATAACTCAAAGAACCTCAAAGCCATTGGGCTATGGAGTCAAGAAAGGATTTATTTGTGTTCAATGTACAAGATTTCAGTTGGGATAGTCATCTAAATCATCTGGATCTTAAAGGGTATAGGATGGGATGGAACATTAAGAATTGAAAATGAAAGGAGGGGGACCATCTAACTTTGTCTATAGATCAGACCAGAGATCATTTAATTCCAGGTCTGCTTGGACAGAATTAGAGGTAATTACCAGGGAACTTAGAGAGACTAGCTGGTCATGCAAAGATCCTAGTAGACAGGGCTAACACTAATCCCCAGTGTTCCCAAACCTTCCAGCTAAATCCTACCAAGAACATTTAAACATAGACTTCATCGATTCAGACATCAGAGAGCAGGCAATGGCATCCACTACACTGGTTAAATCAATTGAAATCAACATTCAGATACACATATGAGAAGAAAACATTGAGGTAGGTGTTATCACTCAGGTTTTCCTAGAAGATGGTCTAGCAGGAGGAGATGGAGGAGTAGGGGGTGCAACAGGTGTTTGAAAAGCTTGGGAAAAAACAACTGAACTTGCAGAAGCTTCAGTAATTACAGAGATGTTTGAACTTTCTTCAAAGGTTTGCTCAGACTGAATAGAGTTATGCAATTCTCTGTCAAGATGATGTGAAACAAATATGTATTGCAAATCTTCAAAGAACAATGGATCTGGAACTAATCTAGATAATTCAGTTTCAGAAAAATTCACAAACAAAGATGTTTCAAATCGTGCATCAAAAGGAATGTCATCAATATATATAATTTTCACAGGACAAGATGCAGATCTGGAAAGTGGTCTAGAACTTCCTGTACTCTCCTGACTTCCTCTTTCAGAACTTTCTTGACTTCCTTGTCTTCTAAGAATCCTAGGAATCAGATTTGGATTTTCAAATATTGGTGGTGGATTGGGGTCAGGGTTTGACCTAGTATGTCGAATCCTTTCTGAAGCCAATTTTCCTAGACTATGTGTTTTTTTTTTTAGATTTTGATTTTAATTGAAAAAATAAATACAACTTCTACAAATTCTTCAAGAAATAACGATGTGTGATTAAAATTTTCTCAAAGATCTGTTTAAACTAGATAATCTGATTGAAAATTTTGAAACTGAGATTCAATATATAAGCTAAATCAGAGATAGACTGAAGCAGCATTTATTTACTTTTGCAATTGCAGAGCAAAAGAAATTTCAAAGGCTACCTGGCTGATCTTCAGACTCTGTCTATAGCTTATAAATCAAACAATAGTATCAATAAAATGATTCAGGTCCCCAGTATGGTCGCCACTATGTTATCACTCGGGTTTTCCTAGAAGTTGTGTAAGAGGAAAGTATACCCGAGGTAACCACAAACCAACCTTCAGATGCAGAATCTAGCCAATCTGCATCCAGAGAGGGCTCTTCTTTCATGATTTATCTTTTTTGCCTTCAATATTTAGGTTGGTTATAAATTCAAAGTTTGTTTTGGAAAATGGTGGAATCCACAAACTAAGGGCAAGGTTGAGAGCTTTCAGTCCATTGGGCTATGGAGTCAAAGGATGGCTTTACTGGATTTCTATTCTAAGCACAAGATGGTATTACAGGGCAAGATAGCTATACAGAGAACAATCCTTAAAATTTAAAGTGGATGGGATGATTTTGAAGTGATGAAAGGCAGCTAAGAATCTTTCACTGTTCGAAAGAAAGAAATGAGATGACTACAAACAAAGAGCAATGAAGAATTCTTTATTATAGTAACTGGACAAAAGAACCACCATAAATAAAAAGAGCATTTCTAAGAATCATGCTTATAACTAATTTAGAAGAAAACATTAAGAATAACCACATTTGAAAACAGAGTACAATTAAGCAAATTATGTTTCAATCCTTTATGTAAATTATTCAGAAATGGATAAGATGGTATTATAAACTAATATAAAATTTCAGACAAAGGGTAGAAACACTTATTGAACTGTAGTCCAACACATGAATCCTGCAACAAGTCCAGTGCTTTAAATCGTCATCCAGTAAGCCACAAGTAAATGTCTCCAAAAGCTTTTATTCCGAAAATCTCAATGTTACAGCAGAGTAATAGAATCCACCCTCAATACTCTCTTTGAGGGTTTATTTATACACAAAATAATCTTAAACAATCTTACACTATCTTAGCCAATAACCTAGGCTGACTTAAAGCATAGTTTACAAACAAACAAGAGACAAATGGTCTCATGGATAGAATAATGGGTAACTGCCGATGTGCTGTTCCTTTCTTCGTGGACGTGCTGGAGGTAAGTGCTGAAATAGGGCTCTGTGCTGTCCCTTGCAGTATTTCTTTGTCTTGTTGGACACTCTTTGTTCCTACGGATACTCTTTAACTTTTCATCTGATACTCTTTCATCTGTTTTCCTTTTTACTTTTCACATAATAGTAAAAAAATAAAATTCTTATGCTGAAGATAATTTTCATAAAATTTCCAACATTTCTCTCCACCATTGATCATCTGGTATCATAGTTCTTCTGAGTTTCCTCAATGTCTCATCTGCTTCTGTGAGTTTGTAGAAGGTGGGCTCATTAGGAAACAGATACCTTATTTCATGTTCCAAAATAAATAAATTCCTCACTTTATCATAGATACTTTTCCCGGTTGGTAATGCCGATTCTGACGAGCTAGTAGAACAAGCAGCTGTATTTTTAGCATGAGCCTTTATTCTCTTCTCATAGGTTTCCAAGTATATTATTTGATCTTCTGTGAGCATAGGACTTGGTAACCCACTATCCAGCAAAGCTTGAAATTTCTCTCTGAAAATGTTGATATCAACCAAAATGTCTGTGCACTTCCTTTCTAAATTTTGCATGAAAGTCCTCTTGGTGAAAACTCTTTTTACTTCCAAAACTGTGCCTGTCCTATCATCAATTCCTAACAATGCAAGCTGTTGCTTGGTTCTGGAATTCAAAAATTGAATGAGATGATTGGCCTGTTCAGGCCTGCCTCTCAATTCATTTCTGGTTCTATTTATTTCTTCTTGGGCTATTTTAACTAACTCATTTTGCTCAAAAATAGCTTGAATAGAGGGCCAAATACCCTTTATTAACTTAATGATGTTACCCCAAAGAATGTCATTTATTTCGTTTAAAGGCTTCTCCAATGAAAGATCTTTTTCCAAAGCCTGAACCAATTTTTCCAGCCTTTTTATCTCCCTGGTGTTGTCAGCAGCTGTCTTTTTAGATGTGTCATATTTTTCCTCCAATTTTACTAATTGCAATTTTTTTTCTTGGAGCTCTGTGACCCTGAGTTGTAGGCTTTCCATCTGCTTTATTAATTCATCAGAATTCAGACCAGCAGTATTTACCTGGGATGGCTGTATCTGCTGCCCTGTTGTTGTAGTACCTGTTGTTGAAGTCTGCTTGATAGTTTCCTGTTCCTGCAATGCTTTTTCCAATTCCTTCTCTGTTTCATTTAGTGGCTCAGTCATATTTAGGAGCAACTCCATCATTTCTTCCTGTGAATTCTCTTTCATAACTTCTTGGGTCTGAGGGTGCCTCAAGGCTGGTAGTTTTAGCTGTTTTCTGAGTGCAGCTATATCATCCTCTTTCTTCTTTATCAATGCCTCAATACCTTTAATGTCTTTGGGATTGTGACCCAAACCAATGATTATCTCTTCTAAAGACTTTATTCTATTATCTTTGGCCTGTGAGGAGGCCTTCTCGATTTTCAATTGTGCTGTAGTGTTATTCAAAGAATCCTGCAGCGTTATAGCTGCCATGGCCTTGTTGGTGAGAGTAGAATAGACCATTTCCCCAGTTTGTCTGTGTAGCTCTATCTGGTCCAGGGGATGGATATCCTTTGCTAAAACTTCAAAATTTGTTCTGATGTAATCTGCTGCTGAAGTTGGCTTTGGCACTTTTGCTTTGAAGTGGCTCATCAGCATTTTACCTTGTGAAAGGTCAAACGCTGACATTAGCCTTTCTTGATTATGGGGAGCCATCTTCATATATTGATCATATACCTTCATTTTCAATGGGTCATTCTTTGTTTTAACATTAATGAAGGTTCTTTTGATATCTCCAGTGTCTGTCTTTGGCGGTCTGAAAGAAGATACTTCAGTGCTTAATTGCTTTTGTGAAGCTTTTCCTTTCTGGCTTATGTTTGTTTCAGTTGCTGTGCCAGTTTGCTGACTATCTTCCCTTCCATCATCAAATACTTCATCTATAATTTCTGCATCTGGAGGTGGATCAGATTTGTGTTTTTTAGTCTGATGTACCTGTGAGGCCCCTTTTGGAGGTGTGGTATCTGGAGCCTGCCTCTTTTTCCCTATTTCCACATTTAATGGAGTTTGCAACTCTGGAACTTGGATGTGCTTTGCTGGTGTGGGAGAAGCCTGTGATTGTTCCGGTGCTTTGGAAGTCTGTGGTTTTTCCGCCATGACCAAAGTTTCAATAACTTGGATTACAGGTTCCTTTCCTTTACCCTTGGGTTCTGTTGCAACTGATGGACTGCTTTCCTGTAATGCTTGCTGTAGAGTGGCTGCTGAAGATGTGCCAATGTAGGGTACCTGCATTTGACCACACATTTCTAGGTCAAAGTTCTTCTCAACATCTTTCATAATTTTATTCATTTTGTCAGCTTCACTTTCTTCCTCAACAAGTGTTCCTTCAACCCATTCATCTTGATTGGCATATTGTTCTAGATCAGGAATCTTGTGGTGTATATAAGGGGATGATATATTCTTTAATCTCTTTTCACAAATAAAACCAAATGGGTCATAAGGAACCCAACGGAAATATGTTTGGAACTTTCTTTGTAATATATTTTCTGCCTCTCTCTCGGCCTCCCTAGAGTTGCAGATGAAAGGACCTAATTGACTTTTGATCCTTAATTGAGCTTTCTTCTTTACACTACAAAAATGGATCACATCTGAATTGTTCATTTGCCTGAAGTATTCCAAGGAAAAAATCCTCATGGGCACATATCTTGGTAACCTGAACGGATGTAATTCACATCCATAAATTCTGATGACTGTATGGTTTTGATAAAAATACCAATCCCCAACTTTATAAGTCCTTGAAAGTTGCAAGGTCTTTTTTATTTCATTACTGAGTCTTGGGGGAGAGATTCCTGTTAACAAAGTTGTTGCAGGATATACAAACTGATCAATGAATTCAATGTAGGAATAGGGAGAATCAGAGGAAGAATGAATTATGGGGGACCAAAATATGACTGACCTGGGGTTTCCCTTGGCATCAAGTTTTTGAACAGGGAAAGGGAACCTTTCTGACTGATAGTAGATAATGAGATGATAGATGACTGAGGAGTATTTAAAAAAAAATTCAACATCTAGCCTTATGAATTGATCATGGATCTTGTTGGCTATGAAGGAAGCAAAGTCATATTTAATCTCAGGAGGTTGCCCCGGAGTAAAAATGGATAGCAAAGCCAAGGTTATCTCATCCACATATTCACTGGTGTTGAATCCTAAGACAAAAGATATTATATTTACATTGAGCCTTCCCAATGTATTGAAATAGTAAAAACCATAGGGAGGAGACCCTTTTGGCTGATGCTCAGGTAACATGAAATTCTGACACATGGATTTTAGCTTTTCTGGGGTTAATTTCCTGGTTTTCTCAATCAATCCTTCCATGGAAAATGGTGCTAATTCTTGGTCTGGTTCAAAGTGTAACATGGCATTGATAGCCTGGGGAGTGATGGGAAACAGAACACTTTGATCAGGAGCTAATACAGCCCTCTGTGTGGGATCATAGTTTGAATGATAGTAATGAATGATTTCTGGGAAAATAAGGACTGAAGGAATGAGATACCTTGGGAGATTGGATTCCCACAACCCTATAAGATCTTGCCCCTTTGAGTATTCGTCTCTGCAGCGACAATAGCTCAATCGGGGACTTTCATCAAAATGCAGGTCTTTAATTTGGAAATCTTCATCTATCAAGGGTAAATATTCCAATTCACGGTGGGGAGCATTCAGTGGAGTGATATTCAAAGCTGTAGGGACCTCCAGTTTGGTTCTTGTGGATTCAAAATGGAGGTTTTTGGTTTTCCTTACGAGCCGGGCGGGATTTTTAAAATGAAGGAAATTGGCACAATTTGGTGGTTCAGGGAGCAATTATACAGTTTTAAAACCTCTGGAAAAGGCTCAGTGACGATTTTTAATCACTATTTCAGCGAAAAACAAAGAACACTGAGTTTTATTTGCAGTCGGGGCGGAAAAGGATAAATACCTGCTTTTAGAAGGAAGCTGGTTCTTTAACAGGTAACAGGTAATGGCGGGACTGTTCTTCAACACGGGCGCAGCGGAATCTTGGAGTGAATCGGTCAATTGCAGTGGAAATTTGAAAATCGCAGCGGGAGCTCTATCGTTTTCAGAATAACGAAAATAACAGGAAAAACATGAAAAAATGGCTTTATTTGCAAGTCAAAAGGGTTTTTATTTTTTCGAGGTGTGACGTCATTGACGTACGGGGTGACGTATGCAAAGTCGGGTGATAAGCGGTAAGCGGTAAGCGCCCGCACCGCTTTTGGTCGATGGTGGTTTATATCGGAAGGGCAGCGATTCCACAGGATGATCACCACGTGGACGGTAGACTATTCAAAAACCACCCATCTCCCGCTGGTTAAAATGCTGACAAGGGATGGGCAGCGGGGTGAACACTGGCCGTTGATTTGCGGAGGGTTGATCCGACGGTTGGAGAGATGGGGGAACATGCGGAGGATTCAGGTGTGGGCCCGTCGGGTTTTTAAATCAGTTTAACGTTTAATTTAATTACCCCGGGAGATATTTCATAGGCGGAAAAGGTTATTAATTAGTCCTGATGACTAATTAATCCCGGATGCGTAAATAAAGGGGTTGCGGTGGGGTTTGATTAAGTGGATTGCCAGGTGGACAAACCACGGTGGCATGAAACTTTTCGGAAGTTTATTGATATTTTTTGTATTTAAACACACATATCGCATGTTTAAAGTTTTTATATATACATTTTATTTATATGGTAACAAACAATCATTATTTAATTACCATAAGGGCGGGATTATAACATATTGATAATTTTAACCAAAGGGCATATAATGGGTTTTTATTTTAAATGCGTGGGGATATAAAATACTTTGGTTAAACTTTATAATAGGGGGGTTTTTTGGGTTATTTATAAAAAGGGATTTATATACTTAGGATAGGGTATTTGACTAGAGATTTAGTAAATAAAGTTAAACATTAATATGACAAAGGGACAGGGAAACTCAAAACATTTTTGCACATCCAAGAAAGTGAAACCTTTTGAAGTAAATTGCAATATCTGATCTCCAACACTTAAACTTAGAATAGCAGGTTATCTTGAGGGATTTTTATGGAATTTTGCATGAGTTTCCTAAGTAAAATAGGATTTTACTTGGGACACAGTTAAAGGTGAATGATTGTAGTGATGAATTATCTCAAGTACTTAGGTCTTTTTGATCATTAGGCCGAGGGTCTGGTCCCTCCAGAAGTCAAGGAAATGCCTTGAGCCCCTTTGATATCCAAAAACCTTAGTACTTTGGGGGGAAATTAGTAAAACTTTTGAGGGGAAAACGATGAGGGAAGTTAATGAGTTTGACTTGGCTTGCTGTGATTTTCCAGTATATTTCTTGCTTTAGTACTTGTGATGAAAGTAACGGATCAAAAACATGTAGTAGCATCATTCATCAGATAACACTTTGCAGCACCATCTACCTACCCTATCTACTTAACACTACCATTTTCTCTTCTTTATTAGGGTGCATTTAGACTTGCAAACCCTTATCAATCTTTTTCTTTTTACATGATAAATCTATCTATTTCTACCCTTATTACATCCAAGGGCTCAGATTAAACTGTTGAGCACCTTTTATTAACTCTACCTATCTACTTATCTGCCAAGATTAAACTGTTTGGTCAGATCTTTATTCTCTAATCTACAACATGAAATTGAAATATGAGTAAGCCAAGTTTAAACAGTTTGACTTATTCATGAATTGTGGCAAAGGTTTGACAAGTTGCACACAATTTCTTTATTACAGAAGATGAAATAGTAGTGGCATTTGGATTTGCACACTTTCCTTGTTCTATTTTTTGTTTGGGGTTCATTTCTTTGTCTTTTTTGACCATTTTATTTCTTTTTACCCTTTGATCTTTCTTTTAGGGTATACCCTCTTTATATTTTTTAAATTTTTTGATTTTTTGGTTTTTTAAGAATATGGAACACCTTTGCTCAAGTAAGAAGGTTTGAACATATTCCATAATTCAATCAAGATAATCATGAAAGATGAAACCTATTGGTATAGGAGTCTAACACTGGCTCCACTTGGGGATGGCTTTTCCTTGTGAAAAGTCAAGAACAGCAGGTCAGATGCCTCAAAATGTCTTCAAACTGGAAGTATGAAATCTTCCTTCTTCTGGTAGCTTTATTTTATATATGATAGTAAAACTCTTTGAAGATTAGGGCCTTCACTTCGGGCTTCAACTTCAAGAAGTCACCATCCAATACAAACTGCATTAACAAAAATAAAACAAGAAAACAATATATTATGTACAAGTTAGAAACATTAAAACACTCTAGTAAATTGGATCAAAATAATGCTTGAGCATTCGACCATTGACTGGTCCTTCTTCAACTTTTGAATTGTCCAAGTCCTTCAAAAAGTAAGTGTTGTTTCCCTGCAAGGCATGAATGATATAAGGCCCTTTCCACAAGAAATCAAACTTTCCATGTTTCCCTTTTTCCTCTCTTCTGGAATCCCATCTTAGGACCTTGTCTCCTAATTGAAAATCCTCTGCTCTAGTCCTTTTATCAAACATTTTCTTTAGCTTTTCCTGTAAGACTTGTGATCTTTGGTATACCTCTTCTCTGGTTTGCTGCAGGTGGATTGTTTGATTAATTCTTCTTTGAATGTCATTTGGCTCCACTTGAGCCTCCTGAAGTAATTTCATGACAGGAATTCCTAAAGATGAGGGGAATCTTGCTTCAATGCCATAAACTAACTCATATGGACTAGTCCCAATGGATTTATTAGTTGTAAGTCTGTCTGCCCATAATGCATTGATCAGTTTCTTGTGCCAGTTCTTTTTATTTTCCTCCAACAATTTCTTAATGATATTGATCAAGCTTTTATTGGAGGATTCTGCTAGTCCATTACCCTGAGGGTAATAAGCTGTTGAATGGCCTAAAGTAATATGATATTTATGGCAGAAACTAATCATTTTCTTTGATTTAAATGCAGCAGCATTATCTGTTATAATCTTTTCTGGACATCCAAATCTTGAAAGTATGTTTGTTTCTAAAAACCCTATGATTACAGAATCATTGGACTGTCTACATGGGATGGCTTCAATCCATTTGGTGAAGTAGTCTGTGGCAGTTAAAATCCATCTATGTTGCCCTGAGGAAGGGGGATGAATTTCTCCAATAAGATCTAACCCCCATTGTTGAAAAGGTCTTTCCGTGGAAACTGGTTTTAAAGGCAATGGTAACAACTTTCTTTTACCCTCAAATATCTGACACTTGTGACAACTTGTTACAAATTTCTTAACATCAGAAAATAATGTTGGCCGGTAAAAACCAGCCCTTAAAATTTTGTCTGCAGTAGATTTCCAGTAGAGATGCCCTCCACAATCACCTGCATGAAATTCATTAAGAATTTTATCAGCTTCATCTTTTAAGAGACAATTCAACAAAATTCCTTCATGATTTTTCCAAAATAGAGTGCTATCTAAAATACAATATTTCGAAGATGTCATTTTTAAAAATCTTCTTTTGGTTCTGGACAACCCTGGAGGAGCCTGCAGGTTTAATAAAACATGAATTATATCAGTGTACCAGGGTGAATCTAAGAAAGCTTGACTGATCTGAGGAGTCGCCATCTCCTGCTCGTTATCCAGTTCATTGAGGTCTAAGGCTTGGCAATTAGTTTCTGTCATAAGTTGTGCTAAACCTTGGCCCTTTATAAGTTTTGTTGGTTTGATCTCAATATCATATTCCAAAATGGTAGCTATCCACTTACCTCGTTTACCTTCAATGCCATCTTGAGTCAAAATATCTTTAACTACTGCATTAGTCACATATGCTATCACATGAGAATATAATATGTAGACTCGGAAATCTTTGATTGCTTTTACCAATGCAAAATCCTGTTTTTCCATAATATTGTATTTTAGAGATGCATCCCTCAGTGCTTTACTAAAAAATGCTATTGGCTTTTCACACCCTTGGTCATCTTTTTGAAGTAAAACAGCTGCAACAGTATGTTCAGAAGAAAATGAAAAAATGATAAAGTCTCTATCAAATTTAGGACTGGTCAGAACTGGTGTCTTTGTCAAAGCCATTTTAATTTCCTCGAATGATTGTTTGGCTTCCACAGTCCAGTCAATGCTTGAATCTTTCCTCAACATGTTAGTTAGTAACCTAAGTAACTCTGCTAGACTAGAAATAAATCTTCTCAAGAAGTTGATTTTTCCTATAAATGCTTGCAATTCTTTTATGTTTCTGGGGTGGGGTATTTGCAAAATTGCTTGAATTCTTTCCGGATCAATCCTAATGCCATCTTTAGAAATGATATGCCCTAAGAGCTTCCCTTCTTCCAAACCAAACAATGACTTCTTAGGATTCAAAGAAATTCCATATTTCCTGCACTTTATAAATACTTGCCTTAGGTGATCCAAATGTTCTTGATCTGTCTTAGAAAAAACAGTTAAATCATCTAGGTAAATAACTAGAAAATCATGTATCTCTTTAGCAAAAGAAATATCCATTGCTCTTTGAAATGTAGCTCCTGCATTCTTGAGCCCAAATGGCATTTTGACATATTTAAACGTACCCCATGGTGTTGTGAATGTTGTTTTATCCTGATCATCAGGATGAACCAAAATCTGGTTGTACCCTGAAAATCCATCCAGTAGTGATATTCTCGAAGATCCTACTACCCTTTGCAGAATATGGTCCATTTTCGGCAGAGGATAGTTGTCTTTTAAAGAAACTTTATTCAAATTTCTTAAGTCGACACACAGTCTAATTTCTCCTGTCTTTTTTCTTGTTGGTACCAAGTTAGAAACCCATTCTGAGAATCTGATAGGAGCTATAATCCCTGATTCAAACATCCTTTTGATTTCCTTTTCAATTGAGGGTAATAAAACAGGATTTATTCTCCTAAGCTTTTGTTTAAAAGGTTTCTGGTCAGGTTTCAAAGGTATAGTGTGTTGAATGATGGATGTATCATAAGATTTGAGGTCTTCATAACTCAAGGCAAAAACATCCTGGAATTATTTTAATAGTTCAACATATTTAACCTTTTGATCTTTTGGAAGAGATTTGGACAACTTGACTATTTTGGGATTTTCTGGTGTTCCTAAGTTGCATTCTTCCATATCAGCCTTAACAGGTTCCATTTTAGGTCTGAATGGAATATCATTTGAGTCAAACAGATCTTCCAAAGGTGTTAATCCTTTGGGTAATTGATTATCTTTTAAATTAATGATTTCTGTGTCATCATCTATGATCTCATCAGATTCCATGTGTTTCAAATTTTGCATGTCTTTTTCAGTGAATGTGGTTGGATGCAGCATATGAATTGCATTTTCTTTTGAAATTTCTATTTTTTGTTCTTTTTCTTGATCAAATTCATCAATAGTTATATCCTCATCTATATTACAGTTAGAAAATTCATTCTGAAGTGTCAAAAAATTATTGATTTGATTGTTATTCACAAATACTTGCCAGTTCAAAAGATTGTCTGGTATTGCAGGCCTGTGCCTAATCTCAGCTGAAAACTGATGATTAGGATCAAAAGGTAACTTGCATGTACTAGCAAACATTGCTAAACTGTGAGCATGCAAATTTTGTTTCCTGGGAATCTTGGCAAGTTGAGCTTGTAAAAATGTGTTGAGAATCTCTACCACTGTCTCACGGTATTGTTTCAGTCTCATGTCTTTTGTTGAAAATTCTCCTTTAATCTGTTGAATAATCAGCTCGGAGTCTCCTATGATTGATACCCTAATAGCTCCCAATTTCTTGGCATGTTTAAGTCCTAATAAAAGAGCTTCGTACTCTGCCATGTTGTTAGTGCATTTGAAATTCAACCTATAAGCATGAACCTCTGCATGATTATTCTCAACATTATGTAACCAAATCCCAGCTCCTGCCCCTAGTCTGTTTACTGAGCCATCAAACTCTAAATGCCATAGAATTTCATGTTCATAATCTTCATCAATTGTTTTAAAGTGTTTCTTGACAGGAGCTAGATGTGTAGTTTCTTCAGGTATTTCTTGATCATCTGTTGTTTCTTTGTTTTCAGAGATTTCTTCAATTTTAACAGTAGTTTTGTTTATGGTTTCCAATTCTGTAGCTTCTATTTCAGTAGGGAGATCTAACTCAGCATTGTATAAAATAAAAGAATCCATGTCAGAATGTACAGAGTAAACAGGGAAGTTTTCAGGCTTCTCATGGCTACTCACTAAGTACTTCATTAAGGTTTCTCTATATAATCTTTTAGGCTGACCAAATACTGAAATAGTTGCATAAGACATGTCTAGTTGAATAGATCCTCCAAGTTTAGCACCCCAAGATCTAGACAATAACATACCATATTTAGGTGGGATATCAGCAACTACTATATCCATTAAAACAGACTTAGCAGGGTATTGGACCAAAGTGACACACATATCTTTAATCAAACCTAAACATTTTACCTGACTGGAATCAAATGAAATCAAATCTTTGTACGGTCTGGTAATATCTAGATTCAATCTCTCCATTACTGCTTTTGGCATCAAGTTGTGAGATGCTCCAGAATCAAGCATTTCATTATGGAGTATCTTGTCATGAACATTCAGGCTTACATAAAATGGAGGAGTTCCTCCACTTTCGGGTTTTCCATTAACTTCAGGGCCAAAAAGAAGTTTGGGTTGATCATCAAGAATGTTTACTGAATCATCCAATCCAGTAATGTTAATGTTTAGGGACTTGGAAATCTGACTCCTATAGACATCATGTTTAGCCAATTCTGATAAAGGAACAGCTATCTTAAGTTTGCCTATTTCAATCTCTAGATTGAAGGGTTTTTCTGTTTGAGTTTTAGTGTTTTGCACAGTTGGATTTTCTCTGTTTTTTGGATCTTCAATGTTTTTCTCTTTTTCATGAATAAAGTTCTGTTTTGAAGAGGTACCTGAACTAACTTCTACTGTCTCTTCTGCATTTTCCACAGGAGGAAATGTAGTAGATTTTTGTTTATTGATTGGTTGGTTGTCAGAGACATCTTCAATTATTGGATTTGAAGGGTTGGGAGTTATTCTAGACAAAATTTGTACTTGGGGACTGTTTTGTACAGGGGGAATGTTTTGTTTACCTTTGACATTTTGTTTTGTGGTTTTTTGTTTGTTATTATCTGGCACATCAATCCTTCTACTTCTCAAATTATACTGTTTATGGACTTCATAGATTGCTGTGTCATAGCCTTCCTTAAAATCAAAAGTCTCACCTGAATGAGTTTGGAATGTTTCAAGGATGTGGTTCTCTTGATCATCCTGGGATAGGAAAACCTCGGGTTCATCTTTGTCATCTGTTACATTGTTTATTTCTACATCTTCTGTAGGTTCTTCAGAAGTTGAGCCTTCAACAAAGTTTTCTTGAAAGGGTGGCCTAATGTTCTGATTAGGAACATTCTTTCCACTATTTTGATTCAGATTCCTCCTAAAGTTCGGGTTTCTTGCAACATTTTGACTGTCAGTAGAAGACTTTCTTTCAATGGTTTCCACTCTGTCTCCTAATCTTTCCATACCTTTAATGATTACATCCAGCTTCTTTTCAAAAGCTGAAGGTTCTTCATTCATAGGCATTCTTCTTTCTGCCCTAGCTCTGGCCCGTTTTTCTATCAGATTTGCTTCTACACTCACCACTATGCTTTGCATTTCCTCTAGTGTTTGTGGAGCTCTTTCCCTGAGGGAATAAGCTATATCGGAGTCAAAACCATCTGGAAATTTAACCAACACGTTGTTGGGTGGGGGTCTTAGGTTTTGAGGAACTGCATTATAAGATTCATTGAATCTTATGATGTAATCTTGCACGGTTTCGTTTGGTCTTCTTCTTAATTTTTCAAATTCTGATAGGATCTGGAGAGGATCCTTCTTTTTCTCCCATCTGTTCAAGAATGCCCTATACAAAGCTTCTAGATCAGCGATACTGTTCGGGGTAAGAGCCCTAAACCAAGTTCTAACTTCTCCAGTAAGACTTTGTACGAAAATTCTCATACGGATATTATCAGTATCAATCTCATAAAACTCAAAGTAATCAGTCATCCTTTTGGTGTGTTGTTGAGCTATGTAGGTACCTGATCCATCAAAAGGTGTGATCTTACTCTGGTAGTCCTGAGGTAAAGCTGGAGGGTTGGCTGGTAACTGTATAGGGGCATATCGATTAGCCATTGGAAGATAAAGTGGGATAAAAGGTGTAGATGGTCTAGCAGGAGGAGATGGAGGTGCAACAGGTGTTTGAAAATCTTGGGAAAAAACAACTGAACTCGCAGAAGCTTCAGTAATTACAAAGATGTTTGAACTTTCTTCAAAGGTTTGCTCAGACTGAATAGAGTTATGCAATTCTCTGTCAAGATGATGTGAAACAAATCTGTATTGCAAATCTTCAAAGAACAAAGGATCTGGAACTAATCTAGATAATTCAGTCTCAGAAAAATTCACAAACAAAGATGTTTCAAATCGTGCATCAAAAGGAATGTCATCAATATAAATAATTTTCACAGGACAAGATGCAGATCTAGAAAGTGGTCTAGAACTTCCTGTACTCTCCTGACTTCCTCTTTCAGAACTTTCTTGACTTCCTTGTCTTCTAAGAATCCTAGGAATCAGATTTGGATTTTCAAATATTGGTGGTTGATTGGGGTCAGGGTTTGACTTAGTATGTTGAATCCTTTCTGAAGCCAGTTTTCCTAGACTATGTGTTTTTTGGATTTTTTTATTTTAATTGAAAAAATAAATACAACTTCTACAAATTCTTCAAGAAATAATGATGTATGATTAAAATTTTCTCAAAGATCTGTTAAACTAGAGAATCTGATTGAAAATTTTGAAAGTAAGGTTCAGTATACAAGCTAAATCAGAGTTAGACTGAAGCAGCTTTTATTTACTTTTGCATTTGCAAAGCAAAAGAAATTTCAAAGGCTTCCTGGCTGATCTTCAGACTCTCTCTATAGCTTATAAATCAAACAATAGTATCAATAAAATGATTCAGGTCCCCAGTATGGTCGCCACTATGTTATCACTCAGGTTTTCCTAGAAGTTGTGTAAGAGGAATGTATACCCGAGGTAACCACAAACCAACCTTTTAGATGCAGAATCTAGCCAATCTGCATCCAGAGAGGGCTCTCTCTTTATGATTTATCTTTGTTCTTGGAAGGTTTTAGGCTAGTTATAGATTCAAAGTTTGCTTTGGGAAAATGGTGGAATCCACAAACTAAGGGCAAGGTTGAGAGCTTTCAGTCCATTGGGCTATGGAGTCAAAGGATGGCTTTACTGGATTTCTATTCTAAGCACAAGATGGTATTACAGGGCAAGATAGCTAGACAGAGAACAATCCTTAAAATTTAAAGTGGATGGGATGATCTTGAAAGGATGAAAGGCAGCTAAGAATCTTTCACCATGTTCAAAAGAAAGAAATGAGATGACTACAAACAAAGAGCAATGAAGAATTCTTTATTATAGTAATCAACAGTGTTCAAATTAGCAAAGCAGGAGCATTTAAGAATTCATGCTTATAACTAATTTAGAGGAAAACATTAAGAATAACCACATTTGAAAACAGAGTACAATTAAGAAAATTCTGTTTCAATCCTTTATGTAAATTATTCAGAAATGGATAAGATGGTATTATAAACTAATATAACATTTCAGACAAAGGGTAGAAACACTTATTGAACTGTAGTCCAACACATGAATCCTGAAACAAGTCCAATGCTTTAAATCGTCATCCAGTAAGCCACAAGTAAATGTCTCCAAAAGCTTTTATTCCGAAAATCTCAATGTTACAGCAGAGTAATAGAATCCACCCTCAATACTCTCTTTGAGGGTTTATTTATACACAAAATAATCTTAAACAATCTTACACTATCTTAGCCAATAACCTAGGCTGACTTAAAGCGTAATTTACAAACAAACAAGAGACAAATGGTCTCGTGGATAGAATAATGGGTAACTGTCGATGTGTTGTTCCTTTCTTCGTGGATGTGCTGGAGGTAAGTGCTGAAATAGGGCTCTGTGCTGTCCCTTGCAGTATTTCTTTGGCTTGTTGGACACTCTTTGTTCCTACGGATACTCTTTAACCTTTTCACCTGATACTCTTTCATCTGTTTTCCTTTTTACTTTTCACATAATAGTAAAAGATAAAATTCTCATGCTGAAGATAATTTTCATAAAATTTCCAACATTTCTCTCCACCATTGATCATCTGGTATCATAGTTCTTCTGAGTTTCCTCAATGTCTCATCTGCTTCTGTGAGTTTGTAGAAGGTGGGCTCATTAGGAAACAGATACCTTATTTCATGTTCCAAATGAAATAAATTCCTCACTTTATCATAGATACTTTTCCCGGTTGGTAATGTCGATTCTGACGAGCTAGTAGAACAAGCAGCTGTATTTTTAGCATGAGCCTTTATTCTCTTCTCATAGGTTTCCAAGTCTATTATTTGATCTTCTGTGAGCATGGGACTTGGTAACCCACTATCTAGCAAAGCTTGAAATTTCTCTCTGAAAATGTTGATATCAACCAAAATGTCTGTGCACTTCCTTTCTAAATTTTGCATGAAAGTCCTCTTGGTGAAAACTCTCTTTGCTTCCAAAACTGCGCCTGTCCTGTCATCAATTCCTAACAATGCAAGCTGTTTCTTTGTTCTGGAATTCAAAAATTGAATAACCTGATGGGCCTGCTCAGGCCTGCCTCTTAATTCATTTCTGGTCCTATTTATTTCTTCTTGGGCTATTTTAACCAGCTCATTTTGTTCAAAGATAGCTTGAATGGAGGGCCATATGACCTTTATTAACTCTATGATGTTACCCCAAAGAATTTCATTTATTTCCTTTAGAGGCTTTTCCAAAGAAAGATCCTTTTCCAAAGCCTCAACCAATTTTTCCAATCTTTTTATCTCCCTGGTGTTATCAGCAGCTGTCTTTTTAGATGTGTCATATTTTTCCTCCAATTTTGTTAATTGCAATTTTGTTTCTTGGAGTTCTGTGACCCTAAGTTGTAGACTTTCCATCTGCTTTATTAATTCATCAGAATTCAAACCAGAAGTATTTACCTGGGATGGCTGTATTTGCTGCCCTGTTGTTGTAATACCTGTTGTTGATGTCTGCCTGATAGTTTCCTGTTCCTGCAATGCTTTTTCCAATTCTTTCTCTGTTTCATTTAGTCGCTCAGTCATATTTAGGAGCAGTTCCATCATTTCTTCCTGTGAATTCCCTTTTATAACTTCTTGGGTCTGAGGGTGCCTCAAGGCTGGTAGTTTTAGCTGTTTTCTGAGTGCAGCTATATCATCCTCTTTCTTCTTTATCAATGCCTCAATACCTTTAATGTCTTTGGGATTGTGACCCAAACCAATGATTATCTCCTCTAGATACTTTATTCTATTATCTTTGGCCTGTGAGGAGGCCTTCTCAATTTTCAATTGTGCAGTAGTGTTATTCAAAGAATCCTGCAGCGTTATAGCTGCCATGGCCTTGTTGGTAAGAGTAGAATAGACCATTTCCCCAGTTTGTCTGTGTAGCTCTATCTGGTCCAGGGGATGGATATCCTTTGCCAAAACTTCAAAATTTGTTCTGATGTAATCTGCTCCTGAAGTGGGCTTTGGCACCTTTGTTTTGAAGTGGCTCATCAACATTTTGCCTTGTGAAAGGTCAAACGTTGACATTAGCCTTTCTTGATTATGGGGAGCCAACTTCATATACTGATCATATACCTTCATTTTCAATGGATCATTCTTTGTTTTAATATTAATGAAGGTTCTTTTAATATCTCCAGTGTCTGTTTTTGGTGGTCTGAAAGAGGAGACCTCAGTGCTTAATTGCTTTTGTAAAGCTTTCCCTTTCTGGCTTATGTTTGTTTCACTTGCTGTGCCAGTTTGCTGACTATCTTCCCTTCCATCATCAAATACTTCATCTATAATTTCTACATCTGGAGGTGGATCAGATTTGTGTTTTTTAGTCTGATGTACTTGTGAGGCCCCTTTTGGAGGTGTGGTATCTGGAGCCAACCTCTTTTTCCCTATTTCAACATTTAATGGAGTTTGCATCTCTGGAACTTGGATGTGCTTTGCTGGTGTGGGAGAAGCCTGTGATCGTTCCGGTGCTTTGGAACTCTGTGGTTTTTCTGCCATGACCAAAGTTTCAATAACCTGGATTACAGGTTCCTTTCCTTTACCCTTGGGTTCTGTTGCAACTGATGGACTGCTTTCCTGTAATGCTTGCTGTAGAGTGGCTGCTGAAGATGTGCCAATGTAGGGTACCTACATTTGACCACACGTTTCTAGGTCAAAGTTCTTCTCAACATCTTTCATAATTTTATTCATTTTGTCTGCTTCACTTTCTTTCTCAACAAGTGTCCCTTCAACCCATTCATCTTGATTTGCATACTGTTCTAGATCAGGAATCTTGTGGTGTATATAAGGAGATGATTTATTCTTTAATCTCTTTTCACAAATAAAACCAAAGGGGTCATAAGGAACCCAACGGAAAGATGTCTGGAACTTTTTCTCTAATAGAATTTCTGCTTCTCTCTCAGCCTCCCTAGAATTGCAGATGAAAGGACCTAATTGGCTTTTGATCCTTAATTGAGCTTTCTTCTTTACATTACAAAAATGGATCACATCTGAATTGTTCATTTGCCTGAAGTATTCCAAGGCAAAAATCCTCATTGGTACATATCTGGGTAACTTGAATGGATGTAATTCACATCCATAAATCCTGATGACTGTATGGTTTTGATACAAATACCAATCCCCAACCTTATAACTCTTTGACAATTGCAAGGTCTTTCTAATTTCATTGCTGAGTCTTGGGGGAGGAATTCCTGTTAACAAAGTTGTTGCAGGATATACAAACTGATCAATGAATTCTGAGTAGGAGTAGGGAGAATCAGAGGAAAAATGAATGATGGGGGACCAAAATATGACTGACCTGGGATTTCCCTTGGCATCATGTTTTTGAACAAGGAAAGGGAACCTTTCTGACTGATAATAGATCATAAGATGATAGATAACGGAGGAGTACTTAAAAAAAATTTCAGTACCTAGCCTTATGAATTGATCATGGATCTTGTTGGCTATGAAGGAAGCAAAGTCATATTTAATCTCAGGAGGTTGCCCAGGAGTAAAAATGGATAGCAAAGCCAATGTTATCTCATCCACATATTCACTGGTGTTGAATCCTAAGACAAAAGATATTATATTTACAATGAGCCTTCCCAATGTATTGAAATAGTAAAAACCATAGGGGGGAGACCCTTTTGGCTGATGCTCAGGTAACATGAAATGCTGACACATGGATTTTAGTTTTTCTGGGGTTAATTGCCTGGTTTTCTCAATCAATCCTTCCATGGACAATGGTGCTAATTCTTGGTCTGGTTCAAAGTGTAACATGGCATTGATAGCCTGGGGAGTGATGGGAAACATAACACTTTGATCAGGAGCTATTACAGCCTTCCGTGTGGGATCATAGTTTGAATGACAATAATGGATGATTTCTGGGAAATAAATGACTGAAGGGATGAGATACCTTGGGAGATTGGATTCCCACAACCCTATAAGATCTTGCCCCTTTGAGTATTCGTCTCTGCAGCGACAATAACTCAATAGGGGACTTTCATCAAAATGCAAGTCTTTAATTTGGAAATCTTCATCTATCAAAGGTAAATAGTCCAATTCACGGTGAGGAGCATTCAGTGGAGTGATATTCAGAGCTGCCGGGGCCTCCATTTTGGTTCTTGTGGATTCAAAATGGAGGTTTTTGGTTTTCCTCACAGGCCGGGCGGGATTTCTAAAATGAAGGAAATTGGCACAATTTGTTGATTCAGGGAGCAATTACACAGTTTTAAAACCTCTGGGGAAGACTCAGTGATGATTTTTAATCACTATTTCAGCGAAAAACAAAGAGAACTGAGTTTTACTTGCAGTCAGGGCGGAAAAGGATAAATACCTGCTTTTAGACGGAAGCTGGTTCTTTAACAGGTAACAGGTAATGGCGGGACTGTTCTTCAACACGGGCGCAGCGGAATCTTGGAGTGAATTGGTCAATTGCAGTGGAAATTTGAAAATCGCAGCGGGAGCTCTGTCGTTTTCAGAATAACGAAAATAACAAGAAAAACATGAAAAAATGGCTTTATTTACAAGTTAAAAGAGTTTTTTATTTTTTCGAGGTGTGACGTCATCGACGTACGGGCTGACGTATGCAAGGTTGGGCGGTAAGCGGTAAGCGGTAAGTGGTAAGTCCCCGCACCGCTTTTGGTCGAGGGTGGTATTGATCGCGGGGGGAGCGATTCCACAGAACGTTTGCCACGTGGATGGTGGACTTTTCAAATACCGCTCGTTCCCCGCTGGTTAACGTTCTCACAAAGGATGGGTAGCGGGGTTCACGGGGATCATTGATCTGCGGAGGGTTGATCCGACGGCTGAAGCGATGGGGGAATAGGCGGAGGTTTCAGATGTGGGCCCGTCGGGCTTTAAACACTTTTTAACGTTGTTTAATCGCTCCGGGGAATATTTAATAAGCGGATGAAAGGTTATTTAATTAGTCCTGATGACTAATTAATCCCGAATGTGTAAGAAATGGGTTACTGCGGGGTTTGGTTAGGTGGAATGCCAGGTGGACAATCCACGGTGGCGCAAGACTTCTCCGAAGTTTTATTCATATTTTTGCGTTTTAAACATACATATCGCATGTTTAAAGTTTTTATATATATATTTTATTATATGGTAACCAATAACATTATTTAATTACCATAAGGGAGGGATTATAATATATTGATAATTTTAACCAAAGGGCATATAATGGGTTTTTATTTTAAATGCGCGGGGATATAAAATACTTTGGTTAAACTTTATAATAGGGGGGTTTTTTGGGTTATTTATAAAAAGGGTTTTATATACTTAGGATAGGGTATTTGACTAGGGATTTAGTAAATATAGTTAAATGTTAATATGGCAAAGGACAAGGAAACTCAAAATATTTTTGCGCATCTAAGAAAGTGATAACTTGTGAAGTAAATTGTAACATTTTATCTCCAACACTTAAACTTAGAATAGCAAGTTATGATGAGGGATTTTTATGGAATTGTGCATGATGTTCCTAAGTAAAAGGGGGTTTTACTTAGGACCAGGTTAAGGATGGATTATTAGGATGATGAATTATCTCAAGTACTTAGGTCTTTTTGATCATTAGGCCGAGGGTCCGGTCCCTCCAGAAGTCAAGGAAATGCCTTGAGCCCTTTTGACCTCTAAGTACCCTAGTACATTGGGGGAAATTAGTAAAACTTTAAGGGAAAAAGTGATGAGTGAAGTTAATGATTTTTAGCTTTGCTCGCTGTAATCTTCCAGTATATTTCCTGCTTCAGTACTTATGATGAAAGTAAAGGATCAAAAACATGTAGCAGCATCATTCATCAGATAACACTTTGCAGCACCATCTACCTACCCTATCTACTTGACACTACCATTTTTTCTTCTTTATTAGGGTGCATTTAAACTTGCAAACCCTGTTCAATATTTTTCTTTTTACATGGAAAATCTATCTAAATCTACCCTTATTACATCCAAGGGCTCAGATTAAACTGTTGAGCACCTTTTATTCACTCTACCTATCTACTTATCTGCCAAGATTAAACTATTTGGTCAGATCTTTATTCTCTAATCTATAACGTGAAATTGAAATATGAGTAAGCCAAGTTTAAACAGTTTGACTTATTCATGAATTGTGGCAAAGGTTTGACAAGCTGCACATAATTGATTTATTACAAGAATGAAATAGCAGTGGCATTTGGATTTGCACACTTTCCTTGGTCTATTTTTTGCTTGGGGTTCATTTCTTTTTCTTTTTTTGACCATTTTATTTCTTTTTACCCTTTGATATTTCTTTTAGGGTATACCCTCTTTACATTTTTTAAATTTTTTGATTTTTGGTTTTTTAAGAATATGGAACACCTTTGCTCAAGTAAGAAGGTTTGAACATATTCCATAATTCAATCAAGACAATCATGAAAGATGAAACCTATTGGTATAGGAGTCTAACATAACCCTCGTTCATCCAGGGGGCATGCCTATATCATCATTGCTGTCGATTACTTTACGAAATGGGCCGAAACAATGCCTACACCAGCTGCGGACGGTAAGAAAGTGGCACAGTTCATATTCAACCATGTTATTTCTCAGTTCGGTGTCCCTCAATCCATCGTCACTGATCATGGTTCCCATTTTTGGGATTATATGATGGCGGAGCTGACATCTAAGTTGGGTCTGTGTCATGACAGCTTGACGCCTTACTATCCCTGAGCTAATGGCCAAGTTGAAGTTGTAAACAAGGTCCTTGTCACCATGCTTCTACGAACAATCAGGATCCACAAATAAAACTGACATCTCATGTTGTTCTCAGCTCTATGGGCTTACCAAACATTGATGAAAAACGCAATCGGGTTTACCCCATTTCAATTGGTATACGGTCTGGAAGCCACGATTCCGATTGAATGTGAAATCCCTTCACTTAAGTTAGCTGTGGAATTACTGCCTGATACTTCACTTGAAGAAGAACATCTCCTCTATTTAGAGATATTTTATGAAACTCTTCTCTTAGCTTCCTTGGTCATCGAAGCACAGAAGAAGAAAGTCAAAGCCCATTTTGACCAATCTATTTCTCCTCGTTCTTTCATTGAAGGCGATCTCGTTATTCTATACAACCAAGCTCATGATAATCCGGGGGCAAGAAAATTCCAACCCATGTGGCATGGGCCCTACATCGTTAAACATGTCTTGTAGAATGGGGCTTATGAGCTCATTGACTATGAAGGGTGTCCTTTATCACAGCCCAGAAATGGGTTGTATCTGAAAAAATATTATGCCTGAATTATTCACGCGCGATATGCATACATAGGTGATTGTTTTCATTTTGTGTGCATGCTTTGGTGTGATGTGCTTTGTGAGCTTTTTTCTGTTTATTTTGGTCTTGTTTGCTATGCAGATGTCTATTTCCCCTTATGTCGGTTTCACGGATGGTGCCTCCCGCAGTACTAGGAACTTGTCTTCGGCAGCCTGGGTAATTTATGATCCTGATGGTGAGTTGATTAACTTACAAGGTATTTTTCTGGGACCATCCACAAACAATGTCACTGAATATAGCACAATTTTGGAACTATTGACAGAGGCAGTCAACCTCGGCATACGCACATTGCTTGTTAAGTTGGATTCGCAACTTGTTGTTCTTCAATTGAATGGTCATTATTCGGTTCGAAACCCATGCATTTTGAGATTGTATTTGTGTATTCATTTACTTGAATGGCATTTTCATTTCATTACATATCAACATATACCAAGACAAATGAATACATTAAGAGATGCGATAGCTAACATTGTGCTAGATAGACATTTGCACAATTTATAAAAACATCATCATATGTTCATAGACCCATGTAGAAAATAGATGTATATATATATATCGTTTGTTTACAAGCCATGTGCATCATAAAATCCACAAAATAATATATGTCTATTATTTTTGACCTGCAGTTGACCATTGTGGTTGGCTCCTACGGTCAGCTTGGACTTGCAATCATTGTGGTCAAGCACATGGTCATGTATTCCTCTTCTACAATCAAAATTTTCCTATTCTTGTAGTCAAAATTAGCCTCTTTTATGGTCAAATTTTTCCAAATAATTCAGTCAAAAAACAAGTCAAACTCGATCAAATATTAACTCTTGACTTCGTCAAATCTTAGTCAATTTTTCCTCATTTCTACTCCTTTATGCGATTTCTTGAGAGTATATGTTATGTTGTTGTGTGTGGTCAAAACTAGGAACTCTGATTGTGTATATATACTAGTCAAATTGTGTGTATTTGACCAAGAGATGCACTCATTCATGTTATCGCTCACTTGACACTTTGAAGCTGAAATGAATCCAAAATTATAATTATCATTTTTATTATCATAATTTTATTAGGTCGAATCAGGAGACCTCTTGGATTTTGAGAATACCTCCCAATAATACACAAAAATCAACACTCGACACCACCTCTCTCCCACACAAACTTCCCCTTTGAAAAAATCCTTTCCTCCATGCACATCCATACCTCCACACATATTTCCTTCTACACCTATCATTCCATACACATCACTTCTTCATGAACAGATACTACTCCACACAACTTGTTTTCTGCACTTATTATTTCTTGCATTCTTTCCCAATTAATGCTATTAAAAACTTGTACCACACTTATCATGATCACAAAAAAATCATGGTATCGTATTTATATCACTACATTTAATTTCCATGACATTTATGATACTAATATCAAGGATCTTAAAAGTGGATCAAGCTTTGAATTAAGTGGACATGATGGCTTTAGAATTTCAAGATTTATATCCACCGTCTCCCATAAATGATGACCTTAATCTATTAAGTTTCTATTTAATTGTCTTATCATGTCTAATGGAGTTCACAAAAGAGGTAGAAACAACTTGTGATTATATAGGAAACCAAGGAATTTACAGCTAGGTGGCATTGAGAATGTTGGTGACTAACTATGTATTTCTAAACACAAATAGGAGATGGCTAGAAGAGGAAGGAAAGAAGATATTTGTGGTGATAAATTTAACTCACTTACCCATCAAGACAAGAATTTGATTGGTTTACTACATACTAGTGGTATGTGATCTTTCCTGCCAAATAGAAGAATAACAAAAAAAATTGGATGAGTGGATTGGAAAATACTGCATGTGTTCTAGAGGTTTTTGACTTCAAAGAGATTTTTTATATTTTTTCAAAGAATTTTTATCCAAGGACGAGAAAAATCACACTAGGAGTGAAGAAGAGCCCAACTTCGCTTAGTACCAAATAATTCATACGGATATTTAAACTACCCGAACCAAATAAGTTACTAAATCTATTGGAAGTAGACAATTTCTTAAACTCCCAAGTAGATGGGATAAACATCATCCAAAATTTTATTTGACTAGCTTCTCAGGTTGCTTATGATATTTCCTCCCTAGATATTTCTTTGTTTACTAAGCTTTTCGAATATTTTTCTTGGATTTTTTCCTAAGAGATGCGATGAGAAACTACAAGAAATTTTCCAAGATTCATACTTTATGTTCTTTTCCATTCTTATCAAATATATTCTCTATTTCATTGGGTGGCCCTCATTTCATATGTGTTAGCCTTATAGTTACTCAACTTGTCGAATATCCACATATTTTTTTATGATGGCCTATTTGATAATCACCATTACATCTATCCATGCTTTCCATGGCTTACCACACAAGGTTAACTTCAGCCCTCATGAGGAACCAGCACAATTGGCTATCTAATATCGTGGAAGAATAAAACTTCTTTCCATTTTTTCCATGTCGAAGATTTTGTTTTTAAGGAAGTAAATTACATCATCACTAGAGAAGAGCTCATCCACCGGATGAAATTTTGGAATTTTGATTATAGGATGCCCAATTAGAAGTTTGTGCGTTGTTGACTAGACAAGTGACTAGGCATGACTATGTTTTTGTGGGCTAGTGGTTGGTGGACAACTATCACATTCTTATTGGTTTTGAATCCTAGGTTTTTTATTACTTTATGGGTTTTTTATGTGGTCTGATTGGGGAGAGACACGTGGTCCAATCAATGGTTGTCACCTGGCCTCCTATTGGCATGTAAAATTTTGGTGTACGTGCTGGCAGGGCCTCCGCAAGAATCGAACCATACACCGTTGGAGTAGCAGTGCATGCTCATACCCCTCCGCCACAGGTGGTGCTTGTTAAACATAGGATTCAGGTCGTATATAAAGTTTCATTATATTTACATTGGGGTTTGGGGCCAAGGTTTACCCTTGGCCCCCAATCCACCCAAACCACGATATGTTGCAGGAATATAGGGGTCGGGGTTAACCCTCACCCCAACACCATATATTATAATGTCAGACCATATATTATATCCAAATACCACATTTCAACATATTATATGTCAACCATATATATACAACACCGATCATATGTATAATATTTCCACTAAATAAACCAATTCTCAACACAAACTTCACAACATGTCATAGTAGAAACCATAGTCATCAGCGATGGGGTTAAGTTATATGCCATGATAGTTAACCACTGGCAGTTTCAGCGTCATGACATGTGAACGAGTTTGGATGTTAGGTTCATGGTTTAGGTTATGGCAAAGTTTTAGATGTAACTCCAGATGTTCAATGTTTATCATGACATGTGAATAGTTATGGCACAGTCAAGTTATATGTTAACGTATTTCAAACCGGTGGACTAAACCACATTAGGAATAAACCCATCCACACCACTCGTCCATGGTTCAATCTAGGTCGAGAGTATGATTTGTGTACTGGCGTGCAAACCAAATCCAACCATGGACCGCAACCTAACCATGGTTCATAACCCAGAGTCAGCTATTGGTATAATTTTCAAATGGTCCAAGATCGACAACCCTCATTGTGTCAAGTGGCATGATTTTGTTGGGCCATGGGGGTTCATAGGCCATTTAATGGATCAACAAATTACACTCGAACTAGCAAGAATCTCACCAACGTTGTGCAAATTTTTGCCACACGTGGCCGAAAAGGGCGGAGTTTATAGAATGGCTAGCAGGTGGGAGTGATTTAGAGGACAATGGGTAACAACACTTCTCTGGAGCATAAATCTGTCAATTTTTTACCTTTTTGAGTGTAGAGAGAGCCTAACTAGGGGTTTTTTACTGTTATGGAGCCATTAAAGCATTATCTTTGCATTTTAAGCCCTGTAACTTGATGTAAGCACACATTTTTTAGCGTAATGAAAGAGGCGCAACATTTTTGTCTTATGCTTGTTGTTATGGTACTATTGTCTCCTTTATTTCTGCAAAACTTAGATAAAAGTCATCTTTTATGTGTTAATGTAATTGACATAATTACATTAAAAAACCTAAACATTTCACTTTCCGATTTCATGAAAAAAACATTCAAGTTACATTTACATATCAGGGTGCACATGAATATTAGGGAAAACCCAAACATTCCTGCTTGGAAAGAGAGAAAAATACCAAGATTTGTATATATGGATTTGAAGATAAGCCATTGCTGCTACTCGAATTTGTTCTAAATATATATTTTGTTGTGAAAGTCTATAAACAATATTACCCATGGTTAATTTTATTTGAATGGAAAAAAGATAAAGCAATTTATTTATCTCCCATTTATTATTGGAGAGTGACTTTGAAGAACAAGACACACATTTTATAGTTTTCCCAATTTTTAAATTATTTTCATTTAACTGAAAATAAAGCTATTCAGGGTCTTGATCTGAAATGTATATTTTCTAGGCTCCTATATATAGCTAGATATTAGGATTTGTCTAAAATAATTACAAATGAAGTTGAATAAAGTCACACCCACTTGTTAAGATATAAAGATTTGTCAAGACATAATGAAGAATTTCTTGAAGAAAATAGTACAAATATGGGAGGAATATTGAAGTAAAAAGGTGGAAATCCTACATAGGCAAGTTCATCCTCAATTGAAAGGAAGAAAAATTCTACCTAAATTCAAAGATAGAATAATGATAGGTAGGGAAAATGTTGGGGCTAATATTTATAAGTGGGCTCATTATCCATCTTTTTTTCCAAAAAAAAGATTCACTAATTTCCATTTTTTCTAAAATTTGATACACCCAAATTTTATGGTATAAATTTCTTTTACCTTGAAAATGATAAAATTTGTATAAAATTGTTATATTTTTTAATATTTTTACAAAAATATCAGCAAAAATTTTACAAATTGCTTATTATGAGCTAGTGATTTTAACCAAAATTTACGATAAATTTCCATCCTTAAAATATTCTATGATGAATGGGTTAAAAAGGATCTCAATCATAACAAGAATTTTGTAGATAATCTCTTATATACTTCTATTGACAATATAATTTCACTCAATGAACTACAAAGATCATAAAAAATATTCCATGCCCTAAACGAGTGAAGTAGATACAAGCTAGATGGTCTGTAAAAATCACCATTTAAGAGGAGATTAATTTTGAATGAAGCAAGATTGATGATAGGAGTAATTCCTTTTTAAATTGAATTCAAATTTTTTATGGTCTGCATGGTACTCACATGATAAAATACTTTAGAATAATTCCCAAATACACATGGCAAGCTGAGTTGAGTGACCTAAAATAGTCAATGGAATAATAATTCAAAAATATATCTGATTTTTAGAGGGGGTGATTAAGTAGTCGTTGGTTATTTTTGTTAATTTTAATGAATATCAATCTATCTTAAATGCTAAATTTCAGGAAGAGGATGAGCAAATTGAGGATGATATTTTCAACCAACATGTCAAAATGGACATTACATGTCCTTCAATGAAATATTGCATCCAAGAATGGCTAAAATGTAGCCACTCCGAGTAATCATCAATCCAAATTAACTATCAACCAACTATTGTAATGACTTTATCAGCAACAGTAAAAGGCATCTCGTACATCAAAAATAAGAAGACTCTACCATTCCATATTTTTGTACCTTATTTCTGTTATGGTTCATAAGAGACCAATCTGAGTCCCTTTTTGGATGAATGCATTTACATTTCCAATTAAATATGAAGGTTTTGATGAGTGCTTTAAGCACCCAACATTTTCAAAACTCAAATTTGTGAAAAAAAAATCACTCTTGAAGAGAGATTTCTTTTGATAAGGTGATTTATTTTGTGATTAAAAAAATTATTTGAAGCTATAAGAGTCTCATGGATGTTTTTCCCATGCTCTTCATGATGTTAGATGAATAGAATCATTTTTTAGTTCTTTGACATATGAAATTTGTTATCTCATATCTAGCCTTTAATATGTTTCAACAATATGTTCTTGCGATGATGAAATGGATGGATGTCATATTTAAATTTTAAAATCCTTATATCATTTTCTATTATGCTGCCTTGCATATTTGAGAGATAACAGTTGGTCAACTCACAAGCGCGTGTTTTAAATATTTTAATCCTTTCTCAATTGCTTGAGTGCCTTCAGAAAGATGAGTACCACCTCTATAAAAGTGAAAATGATACCTACTATCAAGCACTACGAGGTTGAATTTTTCCCTTAACTAGAAAAAAGATCAACAATCTTCTAAATTTATGTGATATTACCAAGGTATAATTCAAATTTTCACAACCCCTCCCTAAGATCAACCTAAATGTACATTAGAAAAATTCATTGGATAGAATATATTGATGAGTTCTCTTTCCTAAGAAGGAGAAAATCAACTCCATGCTAAAATCACGTAAACCATAATTATGATTCCTTGTGTTTTTTCCCTAATACATTGAGAATATTTTAAATGGAAAAGATCTAGGGAAGGGGGAAGTTATCTAGGAGAATGGTAGAGTGGAGAGATAGATGAGCGAAGGACAATAGGGCCATAAAAATAAGGAAAAAATGTGAGAGGACAATAGAATAATAGGTGACTTGGGAACTAGGTCATTTTTAATTCCTAAATGTGTTGAATGTGGGGATGAATGATATGGAGGTGATCTGACCAAAATTTTTAAACTATTGGATACTAGAAACAAAAAACTATGAAAGTATTTTCATTTAAAAATCCCATGTGACTTGAGCAATGAAATAGAGAAAGGTTACCTCAGCAAAAAAATGCATTGTGGAGACATGGACGGAGTTGTTCTCGAAGCATCCAAAAAATTAGATAAGGACATCCCATTCTTAAGAGTAATGAGTAGATGACACTACTTTTCTAATTTATCAACATGGTGTTCAAGGTCTCATTTCTTTGCATTAAGAGTGAGGAAGACACCTACTACAAAAGTATGAGTGAAATTTATATATAACTATACTTGGAACAACTATTTAGGTTTTGGATAATTTTTTTAAGATGATGAACATCATCAATAAGGTTAAAGAGAAGTCTTTCGGATTAATCACATCATAAGGATTTAGTTGATGTTTCGAACCAACTAATGTGATACCGTTGTTGTGGAAATGAACCACATTAGTTGGTTCAATATGTCAACCAAATTCTTATGATGTGATTAGTATGAAAAACAACTCTTTAACATTGTGGATCACAAAAGTATAAGATCTAACATCATCAATAATATAAAAGATACCACATTAGTTCGTTCAAAATTTCAACCAAATTCTTATGATGTGATTAGTGTGAAAAACAACTCTTTAACATTATGGATAATCAGGATTCTACAACCAACGAAAACCACAGAAGTTTGAAAACCATAATATAAAATATTTTAAATTAGAATCTAATTGTAAATATTGCTCAAAAGTGTTAATTTAAAATGATGTTAAGAAAAGCAATATTTTCCTAAAAAGACAACACAATATAATTTACAAAATTCATAATAAAATGTCAAATTTTTATACTTTAGCTCTAAGTGTGGTCATATAAAAAATAATATGTTTGGCAAATCAATTTTTGTAACTATAATTATTTTATTTTATTTTCACCAAAAAACTCAATCTCATTAAAAACAACTCAACTCCATAAAATTAATGATAAAATTCCTATGATATAAGTACAATTCTCACTTGAAACATAGTTCCTATAAATTTAAAAGCTATTTTAACCAAAATCAAAACCATCCTAGTGTTCACCCCACAACTACAACTACATTGAATATCGGTTTTCAAACACCGTTTTTTGTACGTTTGTACAGTTCACGGTCCTCTGAATTTTAATCCTTTGCGGTGTTGTCTTCTTAGCAACAGAGTTTAGTAGTGTTCGCCTTTCAGATGCCCTAACTAGTGTTCGGTTCTATCTTTTCGAACAAACAATTTCCTTTTACATTTTCTTTTCCTTGCCCATAATTTTCTTTTGATTTATGTTCCATGTTGACAGATTGCAAACTACTTGTTTGTTTAAATCATTCAATAGTAACAGTTTCTCCTCTTCAATCTCCGTCAATTTATACTGCAAATCAACAATATAATTCTCTTTCTCCCTTGTTGATGCCCTATAGGAATCAAGATCCTTCTGCATAGAATCCAAGGTTGTTTCCAACTCCCTTATTTTTCTCTCTAGGGTTTGATGTTTTTCTTCTGAAACAAACGTTCTATTATCCATTTCAGTCTGGAAAGAGTTGTTTTTTCATATTATATGTCAACCATATATATATACAACACTGATCATATGTATAATATTTCCACTAAATAAACCAACGCTCAACACAAACTTCACCACATGTCATAGTAGAAACCATAGTCATCGGCTATGGGGTTAAAGTTATATGCCATGATAGTTAACCACTGCCAGTTTCGCAGTCATGACATGTGAACGAGTTTGGAGGTTAGGTTCATGGTTTATGTTATGGCGAAGTTTCAGATGTAACTCTAGATGGTCAATGTTTATCATGACATGTGAATAGTTATGGCCCAGTCAAGTTATATGTTAACACATTTCAAACAGGCGGACTAAACCATGTTGGGAATAAACCCATCCACACCACTTGTCCATGGTTCAATCTAGGTGAGAAGTATTATTGGAGAGTGACTTTGAAGATCGAGACACACATTGTATAGTTTTCCCAATCTTTAAATTATTTTCATTTAACTGAAAATAAATCTATTCAGGGCCTTGATCTGGAATGTATATTTTATAGGCTCCTATATATAGCTAGATATTAGAATTTGTCTATAATAATTACAGATGAAGTTGAATAAAGTCACACCCACTCGTCAAGATATAAAGATTTGTCAAGACATATTGAAGAATTTCTTGAAGAAAATAGTACAAATATGGGAGGAATATTGAAGTAAAGAGGTGGAAATCCTACATAGGCAAGTTCATCCTCAATTGAAAGGAAGAAAAATTCTACCTAACTTCAAAGATAGAATAATGATAGGTAGGGAAAATGTTGGGGCTAATATTTATAAGTGGGCTCATTATCCATCTTTTTTTCCAAAAAAAAAGATTTGCTAATTTCTATTTTTTCTAAAATTTGATAAACCCAAATTTTATAGTATAAATTTATTTTACCTTGAAAATGATAAAATTTGTATATAAAGACTGTATAAAATTGTTATATTTTTTCATATTTTTACAAAAATATCAGCAAACATTTTACAAATTGCTTATTATGAGCTAGTGACTTTAACCAAGGTTTATAAAATTTACCATAAATTTCCATCCTTCAAATATTCTATGATGAATGGGTTAAAAAGCACCTCAATCATAACAAGCATTTTGTAGATAATCTCTTATATACTTCTATTCACAACGTAATTTCACTCAATGAACTACAAAGATCATAAAAAATCTTCCATCCCCTAAACGAGTGAAGTAGATACAAGCTAGATGGTCTCTAAAAGTCACCATTTAAGAGGAGATTAATTTTGAATGAAGAAAGATTGATGATAGGAGTAATTCCTTTTTAAATTGAATTCAAATTTTTTATGGTCTGCATGGTACGCACATGATAAAATACTTTAGAATAATTCCCAAATACACATGGCAAGCTGAGTTAAGTGACCAAAAATAGTCAATGGGATCATAATTCAAAAATATATCTAATTTTTAGAGGGGGTGATTAAGTAGTTGTTGGTTATTTTTGTTAATTTTAATGAATATCAATCTATCTTAAATGCTAAATTTTAGGAGGAGGATGAGCAAATTGAGGATGAGATTTTCAACCAACATGTCAAAATGGACATTACATGTCCTTCAATGAAATATTACATCCAAGAATGGCTAAAATGTAGCTACTCCAAGTAATCATCAATCCAAATTAACTATCAACCAACTATTGTAATGACTTCATCAGTAACAGTAAAAGGCATCTTGTACATCAAAAATAAGAAGACTCTACCATTCCATATTTTTGTACCTTGTTTCTGTTATGGTTCATGAGAGACCAATCTGAGTCCCTTTTCGGATGAATGCATTTACATTTCCAATTAAATATCAAGGTTTTGATGAGTGCTTTAAGCACCCAACATTTTCAAAACTTAAATTTGTAAAAAAAATTCACTCTGGAAGAAAGCTTTGTTTTGATAAGGTTATTTATTTTGTGATTTAAAAAATTATTTGAAGCTATAAGAGTCTCATGGGTGTTTTTCCCATGCTCTTTATGTTGTTAGATGAATAGAATAATTTTTTAGTTCTTTGACATATGAACTTTGTTATCTCATATCTACCCTTTAATATGTTTCAACAATATGTTCTTACGATGATGAAATGGATGGATGTCATATTTAAATTTTAAAATCCTTATATCATTTTCTATTACATTGCCTTGCATATTTGAGAGATAACAGTTGGTCAACTCACAAGCGTGTGTTTTAAATATCTTAATCCTTTCTCAATTGCTTGAGTGCCTTCAGAAAGATGAGTACCACCTCTATAAAAGTGAAAATGATACCTACTATCAAGCACTAAGAGGTTGAATTTTTCCCTTAACTAGAAAAAAGATCAACAATCTTCTAAATTTATGTGATATTACCTAGGTATAATTCAACTTTTCACAACCCCTCCCTAAGATCAACCTAAATGTACATTAGAAAAAATCATTGGATAGAATATATTGATGAGTTCTCTTTCCTAAGAAGGAGAAAATCAACTCCATGCTAAAATCATGTAAACCATAATTATGATTCCTTGTGTTTTTTCCCTAATACATTGAGAATATTTTAAATGGAAAAGATCTAGGGAAGGGGGAATTTATCAAGGAAAATGGTTGAGTGGAAAGATACATGAGCGGAAGGACAATAAGGCCATCAAAATAAGGGAAAAATGTGAGAGGACAATAGAATAATAGGTGACTTGGGAACTAGATCATTTTTAATTCCTAAATGTGTTGAATGTGGGGATGAATGATATGGAGGTGATCTGACCAAAATTTTTAAACTATTGGATACTAGAAAAAAAAAACTATGAAAGCAATTTTATTTAAAAATCCCATGTGACTTGAGCAATGAAATAGAGAAAGGTTACCTCAGCAAAAAATGCATTGCGGAGACATGGACGGAGTTGTTCTCGAAGCATCCAACAAATTAGATAAGGACATCCCATTCTTAAGAGTAATGAGTATATGACACTACTTTTCTAATTTATCAAAATGATGTTCAAGGTCTAGTCTCTTTGCATTACAAGTGAGGAAGACACCTACTACAAAAGTATGAGTGAAATTTATATATAACCATACTTGGAACAACTATTTAGGTTTTGGATATTTTTTTTAAGATGATGAACATCATCAATAAGGTTAAAGAGAAATCTTTTTGATTAATCACATCATAAGGATTTAGTTGATGTTTCAAACCAACTAATGTGATACCGTTGTTGTGGAAATGAACCACATTAGTTGGTTCAAAATGTCAACCAAACTCTTATGATGTGATTAGTGTGAAGAACAACTCTTTAACATTATGGATCACAAAAGTATAAGATCTAACATCATCAATAATATAAAAGATACCACATTAGTTGGTTCAAAATTTCAACCAAATTCTTATGATGTGATTAGTGTGAAAAACAACTCTTTAACATTATGGATAATCAGGATTCTACAACCAACAAAAACCACAGAAGTTTGAAAACCATAATATAAAATATTTTAAATTAGAATCTGATTGTAAATATTGCTCAAAAGTGATAATTTAAAATGATGTTAAGAAAAGCAATATTTTCCTAAAAAAACAACACAATATAATTTACAAAATTCATAATAAAATGTCAAATTTTTATACTTTAGCTCTAAGTGTCGTCATATAAAATATAATATGTTTGACAAATCAATTTTTGTAACTAGAATTATTTTATTTTATTTTAGCCAAAAAAAACTCAATCTCATTAAAAACAACTCAACTCCATAAAATTAATGATAAAATTCCTATGATGTAAGTACAATTCTCACTTGAAACACAGTTCCTATAAATTTAAAAGCTATTTTAACCAAAAACAAAACCATCCGAATGTTCACCTCAAAACTACAACTACATTGAATATTGGTTTTCAGACACCGTTTCTTGTACGTTTGTACGCTTCACGGTCCTCTGAATTTTAGTCCTTTGCGGTGTTGTCTTCTTAGCAACAGAGTTTAGTGGTGTTCACCTTTCAGATGCCCTAACTAGTGTTCGGTTCTATCTTTTCGAACAAACAATTTCCTTTTACATTTTCTTTTCCTTGCCCATAATTTTCTTTTGATTTATGTTCCATGTTGACAGATTGCAAACTACTCTCCCACCCCCTTATTCTATTGGTAACTTTTTTTGAAACTATTTTTTGTTTGTTTAAATCATTCAAAATAATCCTATGGGCTATGGATCAACCAAAATTTTTGGAATTCAGGGATATGGGCTATGGATCAACCAAAATTTTTGGAATTCAGGGATGGGAGCTTGCGAGAACAAATATCATATTGAAAGTGGATCCACTTTGATCCATGCAATGTAATATAATTTTGATGAGAATATGGTATAATGTAATTCACTTCCTAAAAAATATAGAGATTCATCCTCCATTATGCCAAATTCCATCCTCCATTATGCCAAAAGTGTGAGTGAAATTTATATTGAACTATACTCGGAACAACTATTTAGGTTTTGGGTAATTTTTTTTAAGATGATGAACATCATCAATAATGTTAAAGAGATGTCTTTTGGATTAATTAACTATATTAGTTTGTTGAAAATCTGAAGGAAATTTTTATGATCTTTATGATGTGATTAGTCTCAAAGATATCTCTTTAACATTATGATTTAACATCATCAATAATATGAAAGATTTTAAATTAGAATTTAATTGTGAAAATTGCTTGAAAGTATTAATTTAGAATGATGTCAAGAAAAACAATATTTTCCTAAAAAAGCAACACAATATAATTTACAAATTTCATTCCTCTTCTAAAAAATAATTTGACAAATCTATCTTTATAACTAAAGTTATAAGATTGTTCCAGCCAAAAAAAAATCCACAGAAAACTCCCAAAAAAATCCCATTAAGAAAAACTCAACTCCATCAAATTAATGTTAAAATTCCTATGACATGAGTACAATACTGTTGGAATTAATGGAGAAATCCATAGTTAGGTTGTTGTTATCATAGAGATAGGATTGAGAGTCTAATCATAGATCTCATATCCTGATATTAAGGGAGTGGTTGAAACCATCCCATTAGTGTGAGAGCCTATATAATTAAGGCTCATCTCATTCAATGCAAATAGAGATTGTGTGAGTGTGTTTGTACACTCTCCAGGTTCTCACCTGGAGAGCCAATTTCATTAATTTTATCATGGTATCAGAGCTCAGGAAGAGCTGAGAGAGGCTGTGTGTGAGGCAAGCCGTGAAGGCGAGTTTGGTGGTTGTTCTCTAAGCTGTGTTCTCTATTGACTGCGTGAGGCAGATCCTGTGGCCGTGAAGGCGTTTTTCGAAGGCCGTGAGGGCGTTTTTACAAAAGTCGTGAAGGCGTTTTCTAAGGCCGTGAAGGCAGATCCTGTGGCCGTGAAGGCGTTTTTCGAAGGCCGTGAGGGCGTTTTTACAAAGTCGTGAAGACGTTTTCTAAGGCCGTGAAGGCATATTTTTTCTGGTGACGTTGTTCGCGTTGCTGTCTTTCGCTGTGGCCGTGGAAGGAGAGTGGTCCGACTTGCCGAATTGTTATATGGCTTGTTAATGGAACATGGAGTCAAAGAACCGTGGTAGATTTAAGCCGATTTGAAGAGGCCGTAGAGGAGTGGTGAAGAGACGCAATCCGTAGAAGAGCGCTGCCACTAAATTCTTGCATGTTATCAGGGTCAGTGCGTTGATTCGTTGGATCTAAGGAACGCTGCCTACCACGAAATTGATAGTGTTCTGCAAGGAATTGAAACGTTCAATCTGTTGTTTGATAAGGTCGTGCGGCTTTGGATCTGAGATCATCCTGGAGATCTGTGGTTATTTCCGGTTGCGTGGAACTTTCAGATTGCGTGAGAAAATCTGCAAACACGATTTCCCTCTCCGGCGGAGCAGAAACTTGGATTGCAGATCGTGAGGGAGAAGCACTTTAGCGTGCAGTACGGACCTGATGAGAAGGCACAGCAGGTTACGGTTTCGGTGGTGTGAAATCTGGCAAGGAACGCTGCCTCAGGTTTGTTGCATGTTTGGTGGATCTGCGTGGATCTAAAGTGTCTGTTGCGGATCAGATCTAATCCCAGAATTAGATCTCGTGGTCATCTGTAGCGGAGCGCATAGCGCAGTGGATTAGCGCGTGTGTTGGTTGGCATAATCTGCAGTTCATGTTACCATCGGGCAAACTGTTTGATCCCATATGGTGACATGAACCACCAAGAGGACCATGGACGATTTGCTGAGGCGAAGCATGGGAGGACCACCAGGACGATTTGCCAGACATTGAAATTTGAGAAGGCAGAGATCTTGAATTTTATTTTATTTTTTCTCGGTTGCAGGTTGGAAAGGTAGACCACTGATTCGAGCTCGTGACATATTGGTGGCAAGGGATTTTAAAGTCGAGGACAAATATTTTTGTAGGTGTGGCCGCTGTCGAGGACAACCTGTTGTTTGCGGTGACCGTGAAGCATGTTGCTGCTGCTGACAAGGTCGAGAGGCCAGCCATGAACGCAGGGAAAGACTGGGCACCTGGCTGGCATTGTTTCCCGTGATAAATCTGTCAGCTAGAACAGCCACAGGCCTCATCAACGTAGGCAGAGGAGCCATCCCCTGAAGTTCTTACAAAAGTGGAATGGTTCATTGTCTTTGCGGTTGACCTGATTTATAGAAGGTTGAAATTCCAGTAGTTGGAATGCTGCCAGCAGTACACCCACGTCGAAGGTTCTATCTCGGATTTGTCTCTTCAAATCATATCCAGAATTTTGGGGCCACTGGAAAGGCAAGGCGTGCTGTGCCCTTTGCTGATTACGGAGCTTCAAGTAATCCAAGTGAGCACGGTGAAGGGAACAAGCGAGCAATGAAGGGATATACACAGTGAATATATGTCAGGTCGTCAATAAACCCACGACCCGCAGCCCCTTTACTTTGTGTGTCCGTTAACGCAGGGAGGACTATCGTGAGTGTGACGTTGTCTTTGCAGTGGTCCATGATGAATGTTGCGGCTGCACGTTGCCCACGTCAACTGAATTTCATCATTTTGTCGATATCTTGAACGAACAGACCTAGACTGTGTTCATGTTTCCCATGTTACATGTTGTGTTGATAACTTTTTTCGCATATCCTCGATCGAACCGTTAGATCTCTAAATAGGCTCTTAGAGGTGGGCAACAAATGGATCGCAATCATTTTCTGTTATTCTCTCCAGAACATTAGGAATTGCATGAGCATCCTCCAGGGGACGCAGTCTCGGATTTGTTGATCGCTGCATGCACACTTGAACGAGCGCCTATGGAGAACTAGACATTGATAGCATTTTCAATTTGTTGCTCGTCGCAAGAGCTGAGGGCACTAAGCTCTGCGTGGCATAGAAGCCACAGTCTACAAGGTTCTACTGTTGAAGAGCTGCCAAAGGGAGGATTCCTGCCTGCGTGGAAATGGGGTTGTTGGAGCTCGTAAGAGGACCGAGTGGAGTCAAAATCTGGAAGTAAGACAAAACCAGATAAGCTGGACCTTTTTAACAACATGTCTATTTTTTTAGATATTTTTTTTGATGATGATGATGATGATGATATTCTCATGTTGGCATTTGGAGGTTTTAGCATGAGAAGTATTTTTAAGTCTGGAATTTTTTCAGAAAAACAATGTGGTTCTATTGATGACCACGAGAAACAAGAGGCACAATCTGTTATGCAAGATCTTGATATTGAAGAGTCACAAGTTGATCTTCAGGAGGGATGTAAAGATGAACAAAGTGTTGAAGATCAATTCTACGAGCCACATGAAGCTTATGGCGAAAACGTGGTAGAAGAAGACAGAGCTGGAGAGAATTTAAAATGTGATAATTTCATCAATATTTATGTGTGTGCAGATGACAACATTGCTGACACCAGAAATGGTGAGAGAAAACAGTTTCCTATTAAGCCTGTCATAAATTTCAAAAGGGCGAGCATAAGCGTTCAAGATTTTTATCACTGGGGAAGAAATGAGGCAAAGATACATCACTATCTCATGGCAAAGAAAGTGAAGATGAAGCCTCATCCACAAATGAACAAGCATGGATCAAACGCAAAGAAGACTAAGATGAAAACTCTGTTACCAAGTTTTTTTTTTACCATTGTAAGCCTAGCTGAGACTAGACCAGCGTATGTTATCATATGTTATTGTTCAGTACCCTTTCTCCATTAAGGGGGGGTGTTGGAATTAATGGAGAAATCCATAGTTAGGTTGTTGTTATCATAGAGATAGGATTGAGAGTCTAATCATAGATCTCATATCCTGATATTCAGGGAGTGGTTGAAACCATCACATTAGTGTGAGAGCCTATATAATTAAGGCTCATCTCATTCAATGCAAATAGAGATTGTGTGAGTGTGTTTGTACACTCTCCAGGTTCTCACCTGGAGAGCCAATTTCATTAATTT